>JAYESA010000018.1:39243256-39843256 GCA_036927795.1 Iris macrosiphon | reverse complement strand
GGCTTGCTCTCTTGCCTAATTAAAATGGAAGGCTATTGGTATTTAGGTTCTTAGAGCATCATTAGTAGTTGGATTCTTCAATGTAATTTTGTGTCCAAAATTTTAAAATAAAGATAAATATAGAATAGAATGGGTTTGTATGAGAATATTAGGAAATAATAAAGTGACCTCCGGTCCCGAAGATTATATGGTCAAAAATTGATATGAGAAAAAAATAATATAAAATCTAGAATCTAGAAGTTGGACTTCAAATTGGGACTTATTATTCTACAAAATGAGTTCCTACAATATATAATCTATAAATTGGAAGGCCCAACCTATAACTTCTATTGATGGGATAAGATCCAAAATCTAGAAGATGAAATTAGGAACGAAACTTATTATTCTATAAAATAAGCTCATATATTTTAAATCTAAAATCTAGAATATGGAATGGATATTACTAATGATGCTCTTACAGAAGATCGGTGATGGGATCCTTGGTGATGACATACAATGACATTATCAGTATGTATGTTTATCTTTCTCGTGTGCGACCCATACAAATATTTGAATTGTATAAGTCAGACTCATGGGAAAGATATATAAGACATCATTAAGGTGGCCGTTCAACTAAGAAAATTATGGTGGAGACTAGATATATAAGACATCATTAGTAGTTGGGACTATTCAACACAATTTGGGACTCAAAATTTTTAGAAAAAGATAAATGTAAAATGAGTTGGATTTGTATGAGAATAATAAGAAACGATAAAGTGAGTTCTGGTCCCAAAGATTATGTGGTCAAAAATTGATTTGGAAAAAAATAATGTAAAATTTAGAATCTAAAAATTTGGGCTCCAAATTGGGACTTACTATTCTACAAAATAATTTTCTACAATCTAGAATCTAGAAATTGGGAGTCATAATCCTTAACACCTACGGATGAGATGTGACCGAAAATCTAGAAATTGGGACTAGGGGATAGAGCTTACTATTCTATAAAATGAGCTTCAAAATTCTGAACCTAAAAAATTGGGCATGAGGATGAACCTTACTAATGATGCTCTTATGAGTGATGGAGATGGATCGTAAGCATGGCATGAACTCCTTCGTATACGTCATAAGTCCATTGATGAAAAGGGACTGGGGATAAGCTTCATCGTCGAGAGAAAAACAGTCCTGATCACCAGCTAAGGCCTCTAAATGACCGCGCCACCATACCGATTGCTTCTGTTCAATTCTATTATTCTTCGTTGGATTTTAGCGTGTCTCCTCTCTTCTCTGGTCGTACGCTCTTGCTCGAGCTGCTCAAAATGCTGCTCCTCTTCATATAATCTTCTTGACTCATATTAGGGCCACGTTTGGTTCGGGAAAAAGAAAGGAAAGGAAGTCAATTCCTTGTTTTTTTTTCTTTCTTTGGAAAATTACAATTCCTAATCATTTTTGTTTTCAGTGTTTGGAGAGGTAAAAGAAATTTGAAGGAAAAATGAATTCGCTATGGTAGAAAAATGATTTCTTGGTTTGGTGGAAGAATCACTTTTTCTTCCTAAGGGAATTATTTTTCTTTCCTCATAATTTTTTTTGACATCCAAACATAGGAAAATAATCACTTTTTTTTTCTAATGTCATAATTTCGTGAACTAAACGACGCATAGGGTTATCAACGGAAGTTCACCTGATCAATGACGGAGCTTGACTAAAATATTTAGACAAGGGACAAGCTATATTTTAGAGAAGTATATCACATTTTTAGAGGAACAAAATTGTATTTTAGAATGAGTTAATATCTAAAATTGAAATATTTATTAAGAAAAACAAATTATGTGTGGAGGCAAGGGCGGAGTCATATGCTAAAGGATGGGGTCCACTGATCCCCACGAATTTGTGATAGTTTTGCAGCAATTTTTTTTAAAAGCAAGTCTTATTTTCTTAAGGTCTGTCTCCACAACCAAGAGAAAAAAGAGGGCCTAACTCCCCATAGCCAAGAGAAAAAAAAGAAGGCAGTCACTTGTGCGTCAGGTCAGGACAACGCCGGCCGTGGTGGCTGGAGGCGGAGCATGGCCGGCTGCCACCTTCTCCGCTTGATAAGCTTAGTTTCTACTTCTTCATCTCTTCTCCCCCCCCCCCCCCCAACCTCCACTCTCTCTAATTTGGAAAATTTGTGAGTTTCTCTCTGTTTTATTAGAATTGAACTCCATTTTTTTGTCTTGGTTTGTTGGGAGATTTTAGAATTTATAAATTGATTATTTGTGTATTGTGTTGACATTTGGCAAGGGCTGAATTTTATAATTAGATTTAGGGTTTAGATATGACACTTGATTTTGATAAGTAAAAACTAAAAAAAGCATGGATTTTATATATATATATATATATATATATATGTATATATATATATATATATATCATAACCATCTAGACATAGGGTTGTACGTTATTGATCTTTTTTCTTTTTATATATATATATATATATATATATATATATGTGTGTGTGTGTGTGTGTGTGTGTGAAAATCAGGCAGATCTCTGATCACAGTAGTAGTGACCATCTCTATGTTTTCTAAAAATAGAACTTTTTGATTTTTCGTTTGTCTTGAATTGTTTGGGGGGATAGGATTTTATCCTAATTACTTGTGTTGACAAGGGCTAAATTTCATGATTAGGTATGATACGTGATAAATTTGTTGTGAAACTAAAAAAATTCGAGCCACCTCCTCTTATTCAAGAAAGTAATGATTTTATTGTTGAAGATGAAAGTTCACATTCATCTGGACATAGACACATTGAAATAAACTCAGGAACTCTTCCATCGGATTCGACTTTTCGACAACAAATTTCATAATAACATCCTAATCAACGTGAGAAAATTCCAAGAGCCTATTTGCAGAGAGTTCCATGCCAACCTTGTGGTCATAAATTTACACAGAGAGATCGGAAAGAAAAAACATTGATTCAATCCAGATTTGTTTGATGAGTTTGGTGGTTGGTTAGAGTATAGCATTCAAATATATGTCGCCTTTTACTTATGTTGTATCTCATGAGAGTTGATATTGGAGGAAAAAAATGAACTGATTCTTTCATAACAAGAGGTTTCACTAATTAGAAGAAAAAGGAGAGATTAGGCATTCATGCCAAATACAGTGAACACAAACTAGCTTGGACCAAGTGTGTAGTATGATGAACCAAAGGCAACATATTGAAGCTTCTTTGTTAAAGAAATCGAAACAAAAATGAAAGGATTATCAGACTCGTTAAACAACATCAGTCACTACTAAAATATAGAGGAATAGTGACGTCGTTTTTCGTCGCCAAAATGTCGCTTTTCACTATTAGCGACTACCTGGCGACGATATTTAGACAAAAAACACCCGTCGGTAAATGCCTCATCGCTAAAAGATTTCGTGGTCAACTAGTCGAATTTTTGACTACAAACTGGCATAATTGCGACGTCGATTTAGTTGACGTCTATGCGACATTTCAGCGACGGATTTATTAAGCGGCACTTTAGCGACGTATATGTGACAAAAAAATAGTTTATAATGACGTCTACGTAGCGACGAATTTGCATCAAAAACGACGTCGGATTAACGACGTTATAGCGACATTATTTATGTTCCTGATACTGAAAAAGTATGATACTCAAGTTGGCGACGAATAACGACATTACTTACTGTCGGGAGAAAGTCGCCTGTACGTCGACGTGGGTCGGTAATCCGTCGCCCAAGAATAGAAATTTACTTGGCGACGGTTGTATCCGTCGCTATCGTGTCGCAGATACATCGTAGGTAGCCGCTAAGTCGACGGATGTCCATCGCTAATATGCACATAACTTTAATTTTTTTTTTAAATACAGATATCCCAGCATGTTTGGTTTATATAAAACATGTTAAACACTATCAATATATCAACCACCTAGTGCAATCCACTATAGAATTCCCGTCAAATCGGACCTTCAACGGCACAAACGTACGCTGAAAACACACACGAGACATAATTCAGAAAAAACATATAATTAACATAATAAAATTAATCGCATACATAAACAACATCCACAAGTCCACGACCATAAATCCAAATAAAATAATCAAAGTACATGAACAACATCACAAGTCCACGACCACGACAACATAAATAAACAATATCCACACACCTCAGAATAAGACAAATTAGCGACGTCAGCAAATGTCGCTAAATGGCCTAAAAATGTCGCTAAAAAAATTTAGCGACGTAATTTACGATATTTCAGTGAAGTCGCGTTTAAGCTAGTCGCTGACAGAAAAAATGTCGCAAAATGTCGTTGTAGCTACATTTTCTAGCGACGTTTTTACGTCGCTAATATTTTTATATTAGCGATGTTTAGCGACACAACGTCGCTAATTTAGCGACGTATTTTGTATCGCTATCCGTCGCTAAATTTTTCTTTCTAGTGACATTTTGAAACACATTTAGTGACGTTATATTGACCTGACCAATATTGACATGTTAGCAAATTAGCGACATTCAACGACGTATTTAGCAACGTGTTTAGCGATATTCAGCGACGTACTTAGCGACATATTTAGCGACAATCAACGACGTATTTAGTGACGTAAATGAATGTCGCTAAATGTCGCTAAATGTCGATAAAGTTTCAGTGAAAAAATAAAAAAAATGAATATAGAATGGTTTCCAAACCAATCTTCCTGCAGTTTATGAATTCATAATTTATACAAATAGACCCGGAGCAACCCTTCGTTGAATTTTCTGGGTTCGCTGACCCCTTCGGTTGAACACTCAATACCGATAAATTAATATACATTTAATATAAATAATATAGTAAAATTTAAAGAAAAAAAATATTGGGATTAAACCGAGTCTGGAGAAAAATTTATCGTAAAGAATACAATAAATTTTCACACAACTGAGTGCAAAAAATAAAGTCTGAAAGCCTCAAAAATAAAGAATATTCATAAATGACCAAATAGCATAGGTCAAAACACAAACAACCAGTAAACTTTCCTAACTAGGACTACTGCGGATTTGTAGGAGGATGACCACCAACGCGCATCAGGGATAAGAACAAATCATACTGCTCCCGTGAAATCGACACCGCTGTCGATGGAGAAGGCAGTAACGTCGGTGGGGTCTGTGTCATTGAAGGCACACCAGGAGGACGTATCTTCTCTAACTCTGCTAGTCGATGGTTGTATGAATGGTAGATAACAGCCTCGAACTGCTATGAACCATTAAATCCTACATCATCGTCAGCCTCTCGCCCATGGACAACTGTGATGCCTGCAGCTCCGTCATGCTGCGCTCTGTCGACGCTCTAAGATCAGCTGTCATATCCCTGAGCTCCATGATGCTGCGCTCGAGCGTATCAAATCGTGCGATGAGCGTCGCATCATCCGCCTGTGGCTGGGACAGGGGCTGCTCCTCCATCATTCGTAGCAGCTCATCAAAGAGAGATACAATCTGACGATCAAAGGTCTTCTGGACTCGGGCCGACGCCTGCGAGGGCTGTGGGAAATGCGCACTGGCCGTGGAGGCCCTAGATGACTGCATCGCAACAAGGGTGCCATAGGATCTCGTACCGTAGTACGTACCCCTCTGGCGACCACCAGCGGTGGTCACCCACAACTCGTTGGCCGACGGAGCTGAAGAGGGCTACGAGGAAGTACCAGCCTCTCCCACTGTAGGTGCACTAGTAGTCACCTGCTCACGCAGCCTAAGATATTCGGCCTGAAAAAGTTTGGATACTCGATCATTGCTAATGTGCCTATGTCACGCCCCAGTCCCAAAATACGTAGGACTAAGAACACGTAAGCATGCCAGCCGTATAGATATGGCAACTCCAATATATGAAAACCATAACCCATACGTACGCTGTAATATGAATATCAACCCACAAGTGGTTTAAAATGTATCACAAGTCACAGGGTACAATCTAAATCTCATCCACAGAAAATCAATATAAATGAATAACCAGCATCTATATAACTAGATCTCAACATAAGTATCTAAGGATGATAGTTGGATGGAAATAAATCCACTACCAACTCGAATGGAAAAGTACAGCACAATAAACACAATACAAGAATACTAGCTAACAATCATGGGCTCGGAGAGAAGACATCCTCGAAACATATATAACCATCCAAATCTGTACTCTTGCAAATACTCAAGAACAGATACACCTGGCAGAGGACCAGGTCCTCAGAGGGACGTAACAAGATACAGAAAAGTGAGCCAATTTGAATACAGTAAACATGCATATAATTTGAAAATAAATAAGTACGATGTACAAGACAACCTATATGAATGCAAATGAGGACAACTTTTCGACGTATGGACAATGGTAGGCTACTCGATATAACCCTCACAACTCATACGTTCGTCAGTGGACATCATCAGCCGACATACCTCTGGGATAGCGACCCTCAGACTCCATCAATCGACATACCTCGGGGGTAGCGACCATCGGACACGACCACCATAGTGCATGCTAGTTACTATGGTTTACCAAAGTGGTTAAAAGCCCATACGCCTAACGATTGTCCTCTATAATACTAAGTGTCAAGTGTGTGTCAACATATCTAATATATAGTAATGACAGAAAGGAACTACACATACAATAAATATACAAAAATGTAATAAATATACAGAAATATACTAAGCATGCAAAATACTGTAAGCAATTTGGCAAGGTATCTTGCCTGGTAAGAAAGCTGCAAGGTGTACTGTCCAGAAGACATGCACACAGGATCAGAAACTACGACCTCCGAAAAAATGTCTCCGAATGCGGGAATAGATATCACCAACGTTCCCAGAATAAGTAAAATAGCTAAAAAGTACTTCCCTTTCGTCCAATTTGGACACAGGGGCAAAACGGTAATTTTGGGTCAAAGTGGGGTCCACATGTGGCCCGCTTCGTACCAAAAAACTTATCAGAACCAGTGGTCTCCAAATTTGTCAAACTTAGTGTCAACAAGTCCAGAACGATGATACGAACCCAACGGAACTTCCAGAACTGGATTCCGATGAGCCGATCACAAAATCGCTCGTCAAATGGTCGCCCATGATACGCAATTTTGTCAACGTTCTCAGAATTGAACCAAACTTGGGTCACAGGACCAGCGTATTGCTACGAGTCCGATGGCGCAAGTTTTATTTCGATCCGACGTGCGTACACAAAGTTACGACGTGTTCCAGAACAGGCGGATACGGGGCATTGTCGGCGGATACGCGTTGATTCCGGTGTGCACGCACATCCAAATCAACTTCTGCGAAATCCTGCATGTCCGTATCAACGGCGCGCACGTTTCGGTGAAGATCGCATGCGACCAAGTCGTCCTGTTTGGCGGAGCGTACTTAGTTTCGGGAGAAAACGGGGTGTTGTTTTTCCTATTTTTTTGGATCGCGGTTCGCGATCGCCACAGGACGCGATGCACCGAGCTGGTTGCACAGGCATCGAGAGGGTTACACAGTCTAGGCGTCACAACTGACGAAATGGAAAACAGAACAACAAGGAGAGAGAACGGGTTACCTGAACATGGCTCCATGGAACGAGAATTTCTCGTGTCCGGGTCACTGTGCTGTGTCCTGAGTCAGCCGTGTCCGGGTTCTGGAATGCTGCTGTGTCCGGGTCAGCCGTGTCCGGGGCTAGGGCAGCGGGTCATCGATGCGGCGCGGGACTGGGAGGTCGACGACGAGTGGTGGTCGAGGAAGACGAGGTCGGGGACGGGTCAAGTGGGGTCGAGGGCTGGGGTGGTAGTGCTAGGTTGGGCTAGGGCGGAGCGTAGGGCGGAGATGGTCGGGAGAGATGGGGGTTCGAGTCGGCGGAGGATGGAACTGGGCGGTGGTCGAGGCTTTGGGGTGGCGGTGCTGGGCTGGGCTAGGGCGGAGCTAGTGAGGGGATGGAAGGCTGTAGGGGTTCGAGGCGGAGCTGCGGGAGAGATGGAGGGTGGTGGAGATCGTCGGAGGGGTCGACGATGGTGGAGTCGGGGGAGGATGGAACGGGGCTAGGCGGAGGAAGTGGTCGAGAGAGATGGGTTCAGGCGAGGGCGTTCGACGGAGCGGCGCTGCGGGTGTCCGGGCCGAGAGAGGAGTTAGCTAGGGTTGCGGCTACGACGGGGCGTGGAATTCGAGACTTAAATAGGCGGCCGGAACAGTGTTTCCGGATGAGATTAGGATTAGGGTTTCGGGTCCGGGTCGGGTTCGATTCGGATCCGACCCGACCCGTTAAGGGATAGGTTTTGTTTGGTTCGGTTTAACAGCAGTTTGGGTCGGTTTGGTTTGGTTTATTTAAGAATAAACCGGGTTCTGTCTGGGTTTAATTAGGTTTAAATATACATTGGTTTCTAGGGCTTTAAAAATATTTTTGGGGTCCAATAAATTTCCGAAAAATTACCCTATGTCTAGTTTTTCATTTTACACCAGAAAATATTATTTTCATAATATTTTAATATTAATTAACATTATTAAAAAAATCATTTAGTTATAAAATACCATAGTTTTAATTCCAGAAAAATTACAGAAAATTGTGTAAAAATTGTTTTGAAAAATCAGAGGGTTTATAATCTACCCAACTTAAAATAATTTCGTCCTCGATATTAAACTAGGGTAGGGTTTCTCTATCTAACCTCACTTGATTACAGTCTACATAATTCTTCTTAAGTTAACATTGCAGTTTCTACCTAACTTAGAATTTACCCATCTATCATCTAAGGCTATACATCTAAGAAGGCTATGATCTAAATTATTTAATCATGTTATTTAATCCTCAAAGTTTTTAACACCAAACATGACATCTATGATATGCCCTTAATTATAAAAGAATAATCATCAAGTATGTGATCGGCCTATGGGGTATATCTAGTACTCTCTGTGTATCAAACTTATACCAAGCAAGTGGTTTCGTCTTTCCGAAATAGGGAAAGACGGAGATCAATAATAAGGAGTTCAAGGGAGAGGTAATAGAATAGAAGTATCGAAATCACGGCGTTTAAAGAATTTAAATGGGAATTGTCAAGGCAGTTGTGGATTGAAATCTTATTTTGGTAATTTCTATTCACATGCTCGTATTAGTACAGTTATGTAACCGATACGATCTGCTCAGACATATCTAGAGGGCAAGTACAGGTGTCTACTAGTCAACTATATATCTCAATCCACGTAAAGTATTATTGCGAAGGGCTAATCAAGCGCACTATGGTTGATCAGACCGTAATACACTGATTATAAAATATATTATTGTGGGCCTCCCCAATAATACATATGTCATGAACAAGCTCGATAAAGAATAAGCTTGCAAAACTAGGCTATAAAATAGCAGCATAAGTCAAGGTAGTATATGAAATATAAATGCGCTAGATAATGATGGAAGAAGTCACAACATATTTCAAGTCCACAAGAAGTTAAGACTATACAATCTCCATAGTTGTCATACAACTCCTTGTCTAAGTCGCTAGTCGACCAAATAGGGCATGGACCTCTAAATTCTATTGTCTGAATAAACACTGTCGTCTTATGCTAGCATACAATTAATATCATTCAGTTACATACCTTGATGGGTCAAGTGGACTATGTGGTACTAGGTTGTGAGGCATACTACCCAACTTAAAACAATTAAACTAATATTGTGGCAGTCTTAAGAGGATCCTGCAAAATAATCTTGCACATATAAATAAAACAGAAACTCTTATTAGGGTATATGAGGAAAGATCTTGGTACTTATTAGGGTCTCCTATTGCATTATATAGGTAAGGGTCACCTTAAGTCTTAATCATAGTGCTCATAGAATATGTGCCAACATTAAAAATGGAAAGGTTACTAGTCTCAAGGGGAAGGGAATACAACTTGTATCGAGGTGGGAGTACAATTATGTGATCTACAACTAGGGGTAATCATCACAATCTAACTGAATAACTCAACTATCAGGTTCTAACTACAAGACACACAATTCAAAATTCAAGATTATAACTATAACTTTAGCAAACTATATATCCTATCATAGAATACAATCACTTAGTCTATAATTAGAGGTGTCAGATAGCACGAATTGAAAGATGAAGAGAAGAAACGTAATCAGTCGTCGTACACTAGCGAGTGCTATGGTCGCAGAGGAGCAATGTATGAAATTAAAATAGAGGGCTCTAGATAGCATCATGGTTCTCTAAGGGGGTGGTATGCTAGTTGCTATGTTCGAGGCATGATCAAGGAAAAAGTGTTTGATTACATTCCTCTAGGCTTCCGAAGGTGCTGTCTACTAATAATAAGACAATGATCTAAGTTTATAATTCTCCAATACTATCTAACTATGAAGGTCAGGTTCAGTCCTAAATTTCAATTTTTGGTTTTCTATTGGTTTCTCAATACTAGGGTCAAACATTATGGTAAACTTCTAGCTAACTCTAGTAGTGTTTATACTACTCTCAAGTCTTCATAATACATCAGGAGGTAATGGTAAACCAATTCTAGAGATAAGGAATTCTAGGGTTCACTAGATATCCTAAACTTAGTGGTGTGTCTATATTCTCGTTGTATTCTTAATAGGTGTGCTACTCTAATTAACATCCTAATAACAGGTATATTCTAGCAAAAGGCTATACTCAAGGAACTATTAGGGAAGCACATGAATCAAGCAGGATACAATTGTTCAAATAGAACAGATAGGAGAAAGATGAATCATAGTCAATTGTGGATGAGATCCTATACTCTAGTCCTAGGTTCAGGCTTGCTCGGTACAATAACGTAACCGAAACAACATGCTCTCGACCTGCATGGGCCACCACAAAAACATGTCACGCCCCAGTCCCAAAATACGTAGGACTAGGAACACGTAAGCATGCCAGCCGTATGGATATGGCAACTCCAATATATGGAAACCATAACCCATACGTACGCTGTAATATGAATATCAATCCACAAGTGGTTTAAAATGTATCATAAGTCACAGGGTACAATCTAAATCTCATCCACAGAAAATCAATATAAATGAATAACCAACATCTATATAACTAGATCTCAGCATAAGTATCTAAGGATAATAGTTGGATGGAAACAAATCCACTACCAACTCGAATAGAAAAGTACAGCACAATAAATATAATGCAAGAATACCAGCTAACAATCATGGGCTCGGAGAGAAGACATCCTCGAAACATATATAACCATCCAAATCTGCGCTCCTGCAAATACTCAAGAACAGATACACCAGGCAGAGGACCAGGTCCTCAGAGGGACGTAACAAGATACAGAAAAGCGAGCCAATTTGAATACAGTAAACATGCATATAATTTAAAAATAAATAAGTATGTTGTACAAGACAATCTATATGAATGCAAATGAGGATAACTTTTCGAAGTATGGGCAAGGGTAGGCTACTCGATCTAATCCTTACAACTTATACGCTCGTCAGTGGACATCATCAGCCGACATACCTCTGGGGTAGCGACCCTCGGACTCCATCAATCGACATACCTCGGGGGTAGCGACCATCGGATACGACCACCATAGTGCGTGCTAGTTACTATGGTTTACCAGAGTGGTTAAAAGCCCATACGCCTAATGATTGTCCTCTATGATACTAAGTGTCAAGTGTGTGTCAACATATTTAATATATAGTAATGACAGAAAGGAACTACACATGCAATAAATATACAGAAATACAATAAATACACAGAAATATTCTAAGCATGCAAAATACTGTAAATAATTTGGTAAGGTATCTTGCCTGGTAAGAAAGCTGCAAGGTGTACTGTCCAGAAGTCGAGCACACAGGATCAGAAGCTACGACCTCCGAACAAATATCTTCGGATGCTGGAATAGATATCACCAACGTTCCCTGAATAAGCAAAATAGCTAAAAAGCACTTCCCTTTGGTCCAATTTGGACACAGGGGCAAAACGGTAATTTTGGGTCAAAGTGGGGTCCACGTATGGCCCGCTTCGTACCGAAAAACGTGTCAGAACCAATGGTCTCCAAATTCGTCAAACTTAGTGTCAACAAGTCCAGAATGATGATACGAATCCAACAGAACTTCCAGAACTGGATTCCGATGAGCCGATCACAAAATCGCCCGTCAAGTGGAGCCGTAGGGCCCACGATACGCGATTTTTTCAACGTTCTCAGAAGCGAACCAAACTTGGGTCACAAGACCAGCGTATTGCTATGAGTCCGATGGCACAAGTTTTGTTTCGATCCGACGTGCGTACACAAAATTATGATGTGTTTCAGAACAGGCAGATACGGGGCGTTGTCGGCGGATACGCGTTGATTCCGGTGTGCACGCACATCCAAATCAACTTCTGCAAAATCCCGTACATCCGTATCAACGGCGTGCACGTTTCGGTGAAGCCCGCACGCGATCAAGTCATCCCGTTTGGCGGGGCGTACTCAGTTCCGGAGGAAAATTGGGTATTATTTTTCCTATTTTTTGGATCGCGGTTCGCGATCGCCACATGACGCGATGCACCGAGCTGGTTGCACGGGCATTGAGAGGGTTACACAGTCTACGCGTCACAACTGACGAAACAAAAAATGGGACAACGAGGAGAGAGAATGGATTACCTGAACAGGGCTCCGTGGAACGAGGATTTCTCGTGTCCGGTCACTGTGCTGTGTCCTGAGTCAGCCGTGTCCGAGTTCTGGAATGCTGCTGTGTCCGGGTCAGCCGTGTCCGGGGCTAGGGCAGCGGGTCATTGATACGGCGTGGGGCTGGGAGGTCGACGATGAGTGGTGTTCGAGGAAGACGAGGTCGGGGACGGTTCGAGCGGGGTCGAGGGCTGGGGTGGTGGTGCTGGGCTGGGCTAGGACGGAGCGTAGAGCGGAGATGGTCGGGAAAGATGGGGGTTCGGGTCGACGGAGGATAGAACTGGTCGGTGGTCGAGGCTTTGGGGTGGTGGTGCTGGGCTGGGCTAGGGCGGAGCTGGTGAGGGGATGGAAGGCTGTGGGGGTTCGAGGCGGAGCTACGGGAGAGATGGAGGGCGGTGGAGATCGTCGGAGGGGTTGACGATGGTGGAGTCGGGGAAGGATTGAACGGGGCTAGGCGGAGGAAGTGGTCGAGAGAGATGGGTTCAGGCGAGGGTGTTCGACGGAGCGGCACTGCGGGTGTCCTGGCGGAGAGAGGAGTTAGCTAGGGTTGCGGAGGCGGCGGGGCATGGAATTCGAGACATAAATAAGCAGCCGGAACATTGTTTTCGGATGAGATTAGGATTAGGGTTTCGGTGAGGGTTTCGGGTCCGGGTCGGGTTCGATTCGGATCCGACCCGACCCATTAAGGGATATGTTTGGTTTTGTTTGGTTTGGTTTAACAGCGGTTTGGGTCGGTTTGGTTTGGTTTATTTAAGAATAATTCGGGTTTAGTCAGGGTTTAATTAGGTTTAAATATACATTGGTTTCTTGGGCTTTAAAAATGTTTCTGGGGTCCAATAAATTCCCAGAAAATTATCCTATGTCTGGTTTTTCCTTTTACACCAGAAAATATTATTTTTATAATATTTTAATATCAATTAACATCATTAAAAAAATCATTTAGTCATAAAATACCTTAGTTTTAATTCCAGAAAAATTACGAAAAATTGTGTAAAAATTGTTTTAAAAAATTCTTGAAAAATCAGAGGGTTTATAGCCTAAGTTATATTAAAATTAACACAAAGTAAAGTAATACTTACATAGGTCTACGAGGCCCTCTCATCAATGAGATTTCTGCCCTTTCGATGGGTGGCCAGGAAGACGGTCACCATGTTGGCATCCTCGCCCCTCTGTACCTGTTAAAAATATATTATTTAGTACTAAAATTAATTATTTTATCCTACTACCATTTTATCGTACTTGCATTAAAATAATATATCTGAAATAAAAAAATATACCAAATGACAAAAATGTTTCGTCATCGGAATCGAGCCATCACACCACTTTGCTATATACTGCCTAGTCGTCTTGGCCTTCTCAGACCTTTCCTTATACCTCGGATCATTAATTCTAGCCCAAGACTGCAATGTGCACAAGTATGCACTGTATAACACCTTACTTGATACCCAAGACTGCGTCTAATTAACTCAGATAGGGTTAGGATCTGTGTCGTATCTCGGCTTTGGGTTAGGGTCTGTATCATGTCCTGTGTAGTATCAGTGAAGAGAGATAGGTTTAGGGTTAGGGTCTGTGTTATATCATGTATCGTGTTAGTGACATATCGTGTCAGTATATATGTCCGTGTCGTATCCCGTGTCGTATCTATGTCTGTGTATGTGTCGTATTCTCTATCAAATATTGTGTCTGTATCTGTGTGTGTGAGAGAGATAGGGTTAGGTTTAGGGTTTACACCCTCTATAAATTTATACTGCACACTACATTAATGCATAAGTAAAATCTCTGACTTGATTTCCCGATACATATATAAAAACCCTATTTAGGATGGTCACACCTATCATTTATCAATTAAGTTAAATAAACACATACAATATTATTTTACAACAAAATTGTGTGTTAATATGGTAAATTAATTAATTACATGGATATATATATCGTGTCGTGTCTGTGTGTGTGTCGTGTCTGTCTCAGTGTGTGTGTCTGTGACAGTGTGTCTTGTCTGTGTCAATGTATGTATGTGTCAGTGTGTGTGTGTGTGTCGTGTCTGTGTCATATCATTTATATATATGTGTGTGTGTGAGAGAGAGATAGGGTTAGGGTTTACCTTGAGGAGGAGGAGGAGGAGAAGCTCGAGGTCGTCGGAGGGGAGGAGCCATGCCGGAAGGGAGGAGCCATGCGGGAGAGGGGTGCTTGGGGGGTGGGGAGCCGGAGTAGGGGGCTGTGGAGGAGCCGGTGGGGGTAGGGGTAGGGAAAGGGGAAGATGAGGACGCCGGAGGGGGGGTACTTTGCCGGATGGGGGGAAGAGGGAGGTTTCAAATTTTTGGGGATCGACAGAATGAAGGGAAATAAAATCCCGAACCCTATATTAAAAAGTTTAGCGACATCATTAATAGACATCACTAAAAGTCGCCAATTAAAAAAATTATCGACATTATCAATAGATGTCGCTAAACGTCACTAATTAAAAAGTTTGTGACATTATATACGTCACTAAAACGTCGCTTAAAATTTAAAAAGGCAACCTCGGTAAATATGTCGCTAAACGTCACTAAATCAAAAAACTCAGCGACGTTTAGCGAACTTAAGGAAGCTTATAGCGACTATTCTTTAAAAATTTGAAATGCAGTCGCTAAATGTCGCTATTTGTCGCCAACAGCGACGTATAGCGACGTTTATTTTTGGAGTCGCTCAAGTCTTTAATATTAGCGACATTTTATTAATATGTCGCTAAAGACGTCTCTATTTTATCATAGTTTGGTAGTGACAAGTTCGCGATTACTACAACACAAATAAATATCAAATATAAAGAAAATTACCGATCTGACGGTGTTTTCTGGTCATGCAAACGTTCGAGGACGTCCGAAGGAATTTTATTCACTAATTCAGTTGGTAGCGAACCTAACGCCTCCGACGACATTAAACTTAGGAGTCTCATCACTGCATCAGCAGATAGAATAGGGCCAGATGCAGCAGCGGGAGGAGCAGAGGCATTAGAAGGACCAGATCTCGTGGTGCCAGGGATAACAACAAAAGGAGCATAAACACCGAAAGAACCATGCTCCATGGAGGCCTGCATGCTGCTGATCGACTCTTGCATATCCACCACTGTGGCCTGCAATATGGTCATCGTCGTAACAATTTGCTCTATCCTATTAGGTTGTGTCGTAGAAGAAGACGCTGGCAGTGAAGGTCTCGAGTATACCGACATCTGTGACGCCAAGGAGGCGGTGTAGTAGACGCGTCCGCTTTTCCCTCTCCCGTCGGCGGCCTGTACAAAAAGGTCGTTCATCCGAGAAGCCATGGAAAAGGACGTTGTGGCGGGCGAAGACTCAGCGACACTCTCTTCCACCCTATCCTGAGTGGCCCGAGAGGCACTCGCAGTCTGCAGAGATTGGAACGCAGCCTATCCAATGACACGTGCTTCATTTTCTAATAGATTTCTAACATGTAATATAAATTCTAATACCTCATATTATTCTAACTTATAATATAAATTGAAATACTTACAATAGTCTTGCTGGACTTCTCGTCCACGTAGCTCCTGTCCTTCCTCCTTTTGTGCATATACTCAAAAATATCGGCAAAATTGATACTAGAGGGATCTCCCCCCTCGTTCGCCATCTTCTTCGCCGGTGTAAAAATATTAAGAAAATATATTAGGTTCAAAATTAATGTTATTTAACTATATAATAAAAATATTTGAGTACTTTGCGTTATCTTAATAGGTTTCGATGATACGTAGCGATGGTGTCACGACCCGCACCCGCTGTAGGGGCACGAGTATGTGGGTACGTCCAGCCTACGCCGCAGCATCGACGGTAGAACATTGTCTAGGTTACAATACTATCTAATCAATCTCACACGAATATCCAACTCCATAAGGAGACACAGATATCATAATATAATATGGAATACTCAATCACAGAAACTAAAGCACGATGAGATATCGAAAAACAAAATATAACACAAGTCTAAATAACAAGAATAGTCTAACCTGCAATCAATAACATCCAAATATCCAAGTATGCCGGAAACAAGTCCTCTAAGTCGCAGTATGGAAAAATATTTCCAGTCAGGATGGAGCGAAGTACAAGCATTAACAGTAGTTCCATGTATATTGACAAAAACTATAATACAGTGTAAGTAAATACAAGATGGATATAATACTAGAAATAAGAATACTGGTGAGTATGAAATACTGGAATAGAAATAATGGAGCATATGTCATCAATGGTATAACTAGCAATGAACAGAAATACAAGTGCATGCTAGAACAATGAACTAGAATATAAGTGAATGCTAGAACAATATCTAGAACATAGAGAAATGCTAGATCAATAAACTAGAGATACATGTATAGACTATCTAGCTAAGTGTGTGAAATATCAGTATATTATGTGAACGACTTGGGACTGATCAGGCTTGTTACATATAATTAGCTATGATTCATGTAAGTTCAGGCTAACTATCCGGATAGCTATGTTGCGAGCAATAGTCAGACTAATCACATGTAATAGGCTATGAGGCATGTAATGGTTAGGCTGCACCGACGTGAGGTATGGGTGAGCTATGATGCATATAGAGTTGGGTATGATCACATAAGCTACTAATATCTCCCTGTCCCCAGCTAGCACGATGGATCCCAATCATGACTCTTCATGACCGATCTTGATGATGCCAACTCGTGTATACATAGTGTCAGAATCATATACGCTATACAACTAGAATTATAGAGATAATCAACATAATCAAAACTGTCAGAGAATGTACTCGCCTATGGTCCTGCTGCTGGCAATACCAATATCCTGTTTCCAAAGTCTTGTCTGAATAATCCAACAGTCCTATAGACATATCATATAATACAATATAGCATCAGTTGATACACTAACACACAATCATAAATACTCTGAACTCAGGGGCTACGCTAGGTATGACACTGGTCAACTAGCAGGGTCAAATATACGTCTACTGTACGGTGTCACGTCTGTAATTCCTATGCAAAATCAGATAGTCAAACACTAATATAGGTCTCGCCAGTACGTCAGTGTATATAAGGCAGTCAACTCACAATTCTCAGGGTCACATGGTTGATATAACTACGGGATATCCGTAATTAACACTAAGGCATACTGTGTATATATACATATATTGTCATAACTAGCATTAGCATTTAATTACTTATATATATACATCCATATATTTATGTATACATATCAATTTGATTATAATACACATACGCGTACATATACGCATACGAGTCACTGGGTTCACCGATATGGGTCTGAAACCAACCAACTAAACCTATCATGACACGATATGCTAAACCCTACACTATTCATACATGCACACACATAAAATCACGAAGGAAGAGGGGACAGGCATGAACCTTGGCGGGCACGCACGGGGTTGACTACGATGACGATGATGACGACGATGATGACGATGTCGATGGTGACGACAATAACGACGATGATGATGATGTCGATGGTGACGATGATGGTGATGATGATGATGATGGTGATAATAATGGTAATGATTGGTGATGATGTTGATGATGATGGTGATGATGAGGGTAATGATGGTGATGATGAACAGGGATGAACAGGAGGAGGTCGATGGGATATTCAGGCGAGGAGGTCGGGAAGTCATGGTGGTGAAGAGGCAGGGTCGATGTGGGTGTTCAGGCGATTTCGGGTGGACAGGGATAAAGTTCAGGCGGCTACTGTGAGTCTCAGGTGAGGTAAAGTCGTGGAGAAGGCACGTCTGCTCGGTGCAGGCGGAGCACAGCAGGCTCCGGCGGGGTCGACATGTTGCGTGTTGGTGGACAGGCGGTGGATGGAGTCGTTGAGTGGTGGTGGAGAGGGAGGTTGAGGAGGCCGGCAGGTTATGGAGGAGAACGGGGTTGAAGTCTGGGTTGTTCCGCGGTGGAGACAATGAAGACGATTGTGGATGTCGACGGTGAAGTCGATGCTCCGGTGGAGGAGATGGGCTTGGATCGGCTGCTCGTGGACGGAGAAGAAAGCTGGGGGAAGGCCGGAGTTGGCCGGCTGCTCGGGGACGATCCAGGCGGTCGGGTCTGAGGGTGAGGGGATGGTGAACAGGAGATAGGGGGTTTATAGTTAGGGTTTTGTGTTTTGATGTTGTTAATTATAATAGAGAGAGGAGAGTTGCATGAGGGAGAAGATGATGTTGACAACCTAGGGATTAGGGCCGGCCAAGTACATCTTGGGATGGGGTTTGCATTGGGAGGGGGTTAGGATATATATATATATATATATATATATATATATATATATATATATATATATATATATATATAATGGTGTATGTGGTGAGGATGGCTCAATTTAAATGGATGGCCTAGATTAAACATGAAGAAAAATACACAAAAAAGGAGGAGAGAGGGTTGAACGGTCAAAGGAGGAGAGGGTTGATTCTTCATGTGCTTGACCAATAGGATGGTGACACATCATTGCATTTTTGCATAAAAGCCCTCAATAATTGAAAAATTGCACAGAAAGTGAGTTTTTGGATTAAATGAGAGAAAACACCATATTTGGTGTGATTTAGTGGTTCAAAAGGATGTGTGGTGTTTAGTATGAGTCTTGAGTGTATGAGTCGGGGTTTGGTTTGGTGTTGGGTCTAGTTTTGGGTCAAGTTGGATCCTTACATCAATTTAATTAAAATTAATATAAATGGTGTTCGAAAATAAATTGGAAGTACATGGGATTAAAATTAGGTGGGACACAAGTATCATGGACATAGAAGACTCATAATAGAATATTGTGATAATTTGGGTTGCACAAAACGGGTTAAGATTGTGTCTCCAATTTCGATTGGAACGCACAAAGTTACAAAATCAAATTTATTTAAAATTAAAAATTAACGTCCGCGAAGAATATTGTGCAACTAAAATAAAGCACAAGAAAGCATATTTGTGAGTTACACAAGGGTCAGAAGAGAAGATGGGCACGTCTAGGACAAGGATGTAAAATTTGTTGGAAGACAAAAGCTAGGGTATCGCTCCAAATATCGAAGCAACGGTAAGGCACAATAATCAATAAAAATCACAATAATAAATTATAAACCTTAATAATTAATCCCGAAATACTACAAATTAAATTTATAACCCTATATTATGGTCAGGGGTTAATCAAGTAAGCTTCTAGGTCTATTCTACTAACTCAAACATTAATGAACACTATATAATGTAATATATATGTATACACATATCATGCCATTATATAAAAATTAATACACACAATACTTATAATAATTAAAAGACAAAAATACCCCTATTTCAGAATGTGGTAGTGACAAGTCTACCCTCAGAAAAATTTTGTCCTCAAAATTTAAGATCCTCAATAGTTATATTTATTTATTTATTTTCCATCAAAATTTAAATTCATTAAACCATATAATCATGAAGTAAAATCCATATTGTTATTTCATAAAAATTTTAAATTTATATAGATATCATATTCCTAAAAATCTTCAAATTTAAAATTAAATCCCATTCTTGTCACAATCTCCTCTAAAATTTTAAGTTAATCACTAATATAAAATTTACTATCCAATCCTCTAATTGAAATCCACTCAATGCATATTTATAAAATTTAAAAATCTTATCCCAAAATTTGAATTCAAACACTAATCCATTAATCATCTTACTCCTCTAATGTAAATCCAATTAATGCATATTTATAAAATTTAAATCCTCATCCCAAAAATTTGAAATCAAACACTAATCAACGATCTTACTCTTCTATTCTTTTTCCACACAGTAATTAAATAATATAATACTCGCAAAATCTTCAAATATAACATTCAAAATATAAATTTTAAATTTATATCTTGTAGTCAAATAATATAATGATAATATTCTTAAATTTCTCAAAATTTAATGACAATTTAATTATAGCATAATCTTCATAAAAATCAATGATTTAACAAAATCGTCAATTCTGCCATATTAAGTTCTCAACTCTTTATTTAAATTAATATTTATCCTCAAAATTTCAGGCACCTTGTCTCTCTCTGTCCAGTCATAACCTCTTCATTAATCTTCACTATGGTCAAACCCCCAACAATCAAGGTCTAAGAAAATCCTACCTACAGTCATATAATATGCAATCTAGAGAAAGCATACATGGTTATGGTCACTTTGTCATGGTATTTCAGTCTCTTTCGGGGTGTACTACTAACTACATTCTAGCAAGAGAATTATTGATACAAACTACGGTGCTAAAAAATCAATCAATCAATAAAATAGGCAAAAATGAACAGAAGTAAAGAACAGAACAGAACTTGCTAACACAACCATGGTTTAATGATGCATACAAAGTTTGATACCTGTATCCCTTTAGTACCACTGTTTCTACTACAAGCACACCCACTGCTAACTCTCTAACCTTCTGTAATTGTTTATACTAGTTGTTCTTATCACTCAAGTGTACACCAAGTGCAACACACCATACTAAGTACTACTCCTTCTACTACAACTCTAGATGGACACCCAAGTCAGTTTGTAGTGCCATCTCGAGTATGCTCAAGCCAACAGATCCTTAAACATGCACTTTATCCACTAATATACTGATGTACATTTCTTACCCACCATAACATTTTATCCTCAAATAAAAACCTCAAAATTTAACTTCTCGAGTAATTTAAAATAAAATGTATATACTTTCCTCAAAAGTCAAATATTCAAATATTGAAATAAAATTTTAATCACTTCCAAAAATCTTTATAGCTTTGACTATGTTTATTAAATTGAATTTGAATCCTCAAAAATTTTAATAACATAAAATCTCAACTCCTTAAAAATTCTTAATTTATTTTCAATCTTCAAATTATAAATTTAAATCCACATCTATCTAAGTATTCATATATATACTCACCGTCTCTAATACTAAAGGTACACACAAAATCACCAATTGTCTACAACCCTCAACTGTGTACTAAAATTTTGTACTGCCCGAATTTCTTGTACTATTACTTTCAATGGTTTTATATCCATATTAACTGATACACCAATTTAATTATCAGCACACGAGTTACTTACTGTTATTAGCACCTTGCTCAACTAACCCTTGATATAGAAACACTAACTCTCTTGGTATGGTAACACTAGCTTCAATATTAGATCACCTCATCACACTTATTAGAACTCACGATCATTTGCACATTTTATAATACACATATTTTATTTCACTCTCAAAGGCAGGCATATGGTTCCATATCTCGATTGATGTATACGTATCTCCCCTTAACCTTTTACAGACTGGTACACTAATCAGTGATACACTTCACACCTTCCATGACCAATCTTGATATTTCTCTGCCCATGGCATCTTATTAATACCCTTTATGTATATACATTTCTTTACTCTTGGCACACCTCAAGTATCAACCATCAATTTGAACATCATGCTCCATTAATCTTTAACACAATTCTTTGATACTTAATTGTTTACATAGATCATCTAATTACATAAATTTATGACTATCCAGGACTGGCATGCTGACTCTGATACTTACTCTTGGAACCATCTGATACTGTTTACTCCTCCTTCTACCTATAGTACCAATACTAACTATAATGGCACCTATTATAGAACTATTGTTACAAGGTACTATGCTACGGGTTAACTCTAAATCAATGCCTACTGATCACATATTCAACCAAGAAACACTTACAGACTCACAAGCCATACGCAGTCAACACTGATACAAGATACAGACCTAATTGTAATTCACCAATTATCCCACTAACAAGGAACCCTAATGGAAAGAAGCTCAAGAAGGAACTGGACTGAGGATTGAAGGTATCTCTACTGCTAGCAAAGAAAATGATTGGAACAAAGTCCTAGAATAACAGAAGTGGATAAGTATTGATATGATACTTTAAGAACAAATTTAAGATATAACCTGATAATCATACATATCTGTCCGAAATCATGACACTCAGAATCCTCGCCAGGCTAGTAAGCATAGCTGCGATAAACAATAGGTTCCATAATTAAGGTATGCAATTCTATAATCATGTCATCTAGAATCATCGCCATGCTAACCGGTATGGCTGCGAGAAACTCTAAATTTCATAACTAAGATATGTACATCCAAGGCCAGGTTCCTACGTTTTCGTCACGACAGCTAACGTAGCTACGATAAACTCTAGGTTCCATAACCAAAGTAGACGTTTTACCTTTCTCACTGTCCTCACCAACATATGTCATCAGATGATACCATAAATTTTAGTCCGTAAAGTTTATCTCGATATGAAATCAAACTCAACAACGACACCAAGAATTAAACTTTAACAACCGATCAACAAGAATCAAATTCAATAACAACAAGTGGGAGCGGACGGAATAAGAAAAAAGATTTAAATTAGAATTTACAATAAGATTCTCAAGGGTCATCCCAGGAATCTCTTAAATAATTTGTGATTGAGTATCCTCTCTCATCCTAGTACCCTATGTCCTATATCCTATTGCAGGGACGCAGTAGTACAACTAAGTCATCGCACTACCACGACATCACACAACCTGCGAAGTCTGATCTGCATGGGCCACCACTAAAAATATGTCACGACCCGCACCCACTGTAGGGGAAAGAGTACGTAGGTACGTCCAGCCTACGCCGCAACATCGGTGGTAGAACGCTATCTAGGTCACAATACTATCTAATCAATCTCACACGAATATCCAACTCCATAAGGAGACACAGATATCATAATATAATATGGAATACTCAATCACAGAAACTAAAGCACGATGAGATATCGAGAAATAAACGAAATACAACACAAGTATAAATAACAAGAATAGTCTAACCTGCAATCAATAACATCCAAATCTCCAAGTATGCCGGAAACAAGTCCTCTAAGTCGTAGTCTGGAAAAATATTTTCAGTTAGGATGGAGCGAAGTACAAGCACTAACAACAGTTCCATGTATATTGACAAAAACTATAATACAGTGTAAAGAAATACAAGATGGATATAATACTAGAAATAAGATTACTGGTGAGTATGAAATACTGGAGCATATGTTATCAATGGTATAACTAGCAATGAACAGAAATACAAGTGCATGGTAGAACAATGAACTAGAATATAAGTGAATGCTAGAACAATAACTAGAACATAAAGAAATGCTAGATCAATAAACTAGAGATACAAGTATAGACTATCTAGCTAAGTGTATGAAACATCAGTATATCATGTGATCGGCTTGGGACTGATCAGGCTTGTTACAAATGATTAGCTATGATTCATTTAAGATCAAGCTAACCATCCGGATATGTGAAACCCCAAATCCTGAAAATCGTATTAGTTAATTTTTTTATTATTTTAAATTAATTATTTTAGTAATTATGTGCTAAATAGAGAATATAGAATTTATTTAATTTTTATTTGAGGTGTTTGTGCATCTAGGAGATTTTGGAGCCATTATAAAAATTTTCCTAATTTTTTCCATGTAGGAGACCCGGTGGACAGTTGCTAGCTTAATGGTGTGCACAAATATATTTTTCTAGAATTTTATAGGTATATATATGTATATATATATATATATATATATAAAAATATATATATGTATATATTAGTTTAGTTGATAAAGAAAAAGAAAACAAAATAAATACCAAAATCCATAAACCCAAAACCATTTTAAGCAAAACCAAAACCATTCACTTTATAAAACAGCAGCAGTAGCAAAAGTGAATGGTTTGAAGTATAAGTTAGTAAGAAGCAAACTAAGAAGGAAAGCAAAAACTAGCAAAGAAAGTAAGAAAGGAAGAATAAGAACGAAACAGTGGCAGTAGTGGTATTCAATACCACTGCATCTTTCCCCCCACCCCTCCAACCGACTCTCTCTCCCTTTATATATATTTCCAAAACCACCAAGCCTTAATCCTACTCCTCCCCCTCCACCACGATGCCGCCTCCGCGCCACAGGAGGCCGTCGCCATGCGCAGGAGCCGACCGCACACCGCGACGCCGTACGCGCGAGACAGAACAGTGTACCTGTGTTCATGTCCCGTTTCCCGTGCCCCTGCTCGTCCAAACTCGATCCCGTCTTCGCCGGTATGATCCTCACCCATCCTCCTTCCATATTTGTATATTAGTTCATCTCGAACCACGTGCAACCCTAGGTAAAAATCGACTCCAAGTCGAGGATAAATGACTACTTTATAAATTCCAGAAATCTATTGCAACCACACCTGTACTCGGACTCGTATCTCCCACCACAGAGATCCGAATTCGGTTTTTCCTGTTGGTATGCGAAGACCACCTAGCCTAGTTTATTTTCTGTCAAATATAATAGTTTATTTATTGCTGTATGTTAAAATAAATTAGGTACAAAAACCCAAAATTGTACTTTTTCAAAAATTCTAAAAATTGTGAAACGGAGCGCGCCCCGCCAAACGGGACCGCCCCGCTGTGTGCCAACTGTACCAAAAAGTGCACGCAGTATACCGGTCGTGTAGAAATTCACGGAAACTGATTTGGATGCATGTGCACGTCAAAATCGGCCGGTATCCGCAGCGAATTTCCAGTATAGCGACTTTTATAAAAGTCGTGCGCATTTTGTGCACGCTCGTCAGAATGCGACAAAACTTGCGCCACTTGACTCGTGGTATCGCACCGGTCCTGTGACATAATTTTTACGCAATTATGAGACAGTTGACCAAGTCGCCAATTGGCGGGCCCCATAGTTGACTTTTTGGGCAAAATTGTGTTTGGCTCATCGGAATCCACATCTGGACATACCGTTGAGTTCGTACTGACATTTAGAGTTTGTCTAACCTATAATTTATCCCTTTTAGAGACCTTTATCCTTGGCACGCTTTTCGGTGCAAAGTAGCCCACATGTGGACCCCACTTTGGTCCGAAATTACCGTCCCCTATGTCCAAATTGGAGGAAAGGATAGTATTTTCTAGCTATTTCACTTATTCTGGAAACGTTGGTGATTTTTATTTTAGCATCCGGTGATGTTCATTCTGAGGCCATAGTTTCTGACTTTTGGCATTTGACATCTGGACGTTATATTTTGCAGCTCTCTTGTCAGGCAAGTATACCTTGCCTTGTTGTACTGTTTAAATTCAGTTATTTTTAGTTACATATTTATTTATTTTAATATTATATAAATGTGCACGTCCGAGAAAACTCGGGTGCAGTCAACGAAGGCGTTGACGTTAGGACTTGTGTCTGACCTAGTGTCTAGTAGACCCACCTAAAGTTGTGGAGTTATTGGTATGACTCCCAAGGCCTTGACACGAATTATTACACGTCACAGAGTGAGTTCATGTAGGGACGCGTGCCTCATGCGCGACTGGCCATCAGTGTGAGCAACACGTGTAACGGTAATTAGCTTAGTTAATTATTTCTATAGAGACTTGCATCATAGTACAAGATGCCCACGTTATGTTCATGACCTGTATATCTTCATTGGACGGGAAAGACAACTAGTAGGCGTATGGGACACCCACCTCCTTGAATGTTATACCTTCGGATACCATGCTCCACGGAGATGGCCGATTGCAGAGTGCCCATGTGTCTAGGGGCATATGTGTCATATATTAGCCAGTCACGACGATTGGTGAATTAAGTCAGCATATGTCTAGCCTACACTTTCCCATATGTACTACAAGGTCTTCAAATTGCATTCACTTAGATGGTTAGCACACCCCCTTATTTATTCAGTATTTACTTTATGGCATGCTTCTATGTATCTTGCTATGTCCCTCTGAGGACCTGGTCCCTTTCCAGGTATAGATATTCATGAGTATTCACAGGAGCGCAGATCCGGACATGCTACTTATATTCCGAGGAGGACTTCTCTTCGAGCCTCGTGATGGTTAGATGTTGTGTTTATATGAGGTTTATCTTGTTCATTTTATATTCTATTTCGGTAGTGGATTTATTTTCATCCGACTGTCATTCTTTAGATACTTATTATTGAGATCTAGTTACATGGTTATTGGTTATTCATATTTGATTTCTGTTGATGAGATTTAGATTATACCCTGTGACTTTTGATAGTTTTACCACTTGTGAATAATTGTTCATTATATAGCGTACGCATGTATTATGGTTTCCATATATTGGAGTTGCCATATATACAGGCGGCTGGCATGCTTACGTGTCCTAGTCCTACATATTTTGGGACTGGGGCATGACATGTTTTTAGTGATGGCCCATGCAGGTCAGAGCATATTGTCTCGATTACGTTACTGTACCGAGCAAGCCTGCACCTAGGATTAGAGTATAGGATCTCATCCATAATTGACTATGACTCATCTTCCTTCCAATCCATTCCATTTGAATAAATCGCATCTTGCTTGAATCATGTCCTTCCCTAATATTCTTTGAGTATAGCCCCTGCTAGAATATAGAAATCCCTGTTGATAGAATGATACTTAGGGTAATATTCCTACTTAGAATACAACTAGGGCATTGACACATCACTAAGTATAGGATACTAAATGAACCCTAGTCTTCCATATTACCCAATGATCCCTAGCATCACTACCTATAGATTAACTTACCATTGTCTCTTGACGTATTTATGTATGACTTGAGAGTAGTATAAACACTAGTAGGATTAGTTAGAGAATTGACCATAGTGTTGACCCTAGTCTTAAGGAACCAATAGAAATCCAAGGTTGAATACTAAGACTGAAATCTCATCCTATGTTTGGATAAATCCAGTTTTACGCCAGAGACCCTTTACCCTTGTTGGCATAAAACCCAATTGACTCTTGTTGGCGTAAAAGCCAAACAAACTGCCTAGTTGGCGTAAAAGCCAAATGACTTTCTTGTTGGCATAAAAGCCAAATTATGCAGAAGATTGTCTCCTTTACGCCGCAGTTATGACAACTGCTACCCACGATCCCTTAATCTTCCTTATCCTGCGTCATGCAAGCAACGTAGGTAACTGTCCTGCGTAAACTTGATGATTCTTGAATAATAGATAACCAGCATAGAGTAACCTGATTAGGCGTAAAATATAATGATAGGATGTGAGCGTATTTGTTACAGCCTTAGCTTTCTCCAGCCATGACCAAATCTCGTGCATTAAATACAGAGATATGCCTCGAGCCCTGTGCAAAAAGAAATAGCTTTTTGACGGGACATCTGATTTTGTCCTATTTTGAGCATAAAACTCATTTCTGTCTTGAGCGTAAAAACTCATTTCGGACTTGAGCGTAAAAGCTCATTTTTATCAAATGAAGAATAGGCAGCGTATTCAGAAGACTCAATTTTTCCTTTGAGTGGTGTATCAAATATGTCACTAAAAGACAACCTGGGATTCTGTGCAAAATCATCATCACGGCCGTCCACTCGATCATCGTGCAATACTTTTTATCAGGTGTCAGGATTCACTAACTTGACTGACAAACTCATGAGTTCCTCGTACAACTTTACGCTGCAACATATTTCAGACTTTACGCAGTAAATTTTCTATGCGCAAATACTTTACATACAGATTTTACACGCAGACTTTTTTTCGTGAACTTTACGCAGACAGATTTTTACGCAGACCTTTACACGCAGAACTTTTACGCGCAGACTTTCACACAGACTTTTACGCACAGATTTTTACGTAGGAAGTATAACAGACTTTTTATGCGGACAACTCTGAAGCTCTACTTTGCGCTTCTCTATTTTACGCGGATAGCTCTGAAGCCATGCTTTACGCCAAACTATTTTATCTCTACTTTACGCCAGATAGTTTGAATCCCTGATTTACGCCAAACCTCCTTGAATCCCTACTTTACGCCAGACAACTTGAAACTCTATTTTTTGCAGACAGTTTCGGATCTCTACCTTACACGGACTATCTTAAATCTCTATTTTATGCGGACAGTTCTAAAAGCTCTACTTTACGCCAAACTTCCTTGAATCTCTGTTTTATGCGAACAGCCTATTGTGTTTATTAAGATTGTAGAACTTAGAAGGCCATACCTCTTTTTGGCCAACTAGCGGCTTAGACAAGGAATTAGAATAACAACTGTAGAGATTGTAGAGTCTTATCTTTGTGTGAATTTGAATTTTTTTTGTAATTTCTCTCATCATAATCTACCGTACTTATATTTGCTGTACTACCTTGACTTATGCCACTATTATAGCCTTGTTTTGCAAGCTTATTCTTTATCAAGCTTGTTCATGATATATGTATTATTGGAGTACTACACTAATACATTTTAGAATCAGTGTATTACGGTCTGATCAACCATAGTGCACTTGGTTCATCCTTCGCATAACTACTTTACGTGGATTGAGATATATAGTAATTAGTAGACGAATGTACTTGCCCTCTAGATATGTCTGAGCATATCGTATCAGTTACGTAACTGTACTGATACGAGCATGTGAATAGGAATTACCAAAATAGTATTTCAATCCACAACTGCCTTGATAATTCCTATTTGAATTATTTAAACGTCTTGATCCCACACATCTAAATCTATTACCTCCCCCTTGAACTCTTGATTATTGTTTTTCGTCTTTCCTTATTTCGGAAAGACGAAATCTCGTGCTTAGTATAAGTACGAAAGGTGTATTATTTTTGTAGATATTTCTGTTTGTTTCTTGGGAAATTACCAAACTCTATTATTAGATTTGATTTCAGTATATAAACAGTGCTATCCTTTAGAATGACCCTTCATACCTACCTACCTATATTATTTTTTCACCTTTCTGATACATGCATCACTATGGCAGCATGGAATTTTTGCCTCGTAACTTGGATCAAGTTCAGAACTCAAGTGTTGCGATGAAGAATGTATCATTTTGCTGTCAGGGGTCTAAATGAATGGATATTTGACTGACTCTTGAATGGATAGCATCACCTATGACTCGGTTGACTTGTAAGGATCAAGAATTCATATGGACCGACGAGTGCCAAGCCACTTTCGAGAAGTTGAAGAGGCAACTGACCACAGCACCAGTAATGACTATTCCATCAAGATCAGGAAGTTATGTGATCTACAGAAGCATCAGGAAAAAGCTTGGAATGTGTATTGATGCATCATGGCAAGGTGATTGCATATGCATATAGACAGTTACGAGTGCATGAGAAGAATTATCCAACTCATGGCTTGGAACTTGCAGCCGTTGTAATTGCTCTAAAGCTATAGAGACATTACTTATATGAGGAACAAGTGGAGATCTATGCAGACCACAAAAAGCCTCAAGTACGTCTTCACGCAGAAGGAACTAAATATGAGGCAACACCGATGGCTTAAATTGATAAAAGATTTTGAGATAGAGCTACATTATCATCCAGGCAAGGATAATATTGTAGCAGACGCATTAAGCCGGAGACCAGCAGCTTATTTCTTGACAGCACAGAGAAAAATTCTTGGAGGACTTGCAAGAGCTTGGCATTAAAATAATTTTACCCGGAGCAGATGGGACATTATGATGTGGTGATCGTCTTTATGTTCCAAATTGAGAGATTCGACAGGAGCTGATGACAGAAGCTCATAAGATCGATATATTCTATTCATCCTGGAGGCACCAAGATGTATCGTGACTTACGGCAACACTTTTGGTGGCATAGAATGAAAAGAGAGATAGCTCGCTTTGTAGCTAAATACCTGGTATGTCAGCACATAAAAACGGAGCACAAGAGAACAACAGGAGTATTGCAACCACTTTTAATTCCAGAGTGGAAGTGGAAGCATATCACTATGGACTTCGTCGCGGGTTTTTCCAAAGGGTCCAAGTGGAAGAGATGCAGCACGGATAATAGTGGACCGACTCACCAAGTCAGCACATTTCTTACCTTTAGAGTTGGCCAGTCTGCAGAAGCTTTAGCAAACTCATGTATGAGGCAGATCGTAAGATTATACGGCATACCAGATAGCATTATACCAGACAGGGATTTACGTGACCAGAGTTGGTGGTCAACACCGTAGAGACAGTTAAGAAGATACAAGGATACTTACGAGCAGTGCAAGACAGACAGAAGCAGTGGGCAGACGTCATCGTCGTCCTTGAAGTTCAAAAAGGGCAATCATGTCTTCTTGAGAATATCACCTACCAGAGGCACAATTCGATTCGGAGGGTGCGACAAGTGGAGTCCAAGGTATATTGGACCATTGACGTGCTAGAAAGAGTGGGAGTAGTGGCATATCAACTTGCGCTACCACCTTCACTGGAGGGAGTACTTGATGTATTCCATGTGTCGTAACTCAAGCGATATGTGACAGACAGTAGTCATGTTCTCGAACATTCGGAGATCACCATTGGGCCGAGCTTGTCATACAAAGAGCAACCCATGGAAATCCATGATCGTCGAGAGAAAGTGTTGAGGAACTCGTCTATTCCCTTGGTCCGCGTGGCATGGAAGCATGGCCCGCCAGGAGAATCAACTTGGAAGCGCGAGTATGACATGCGCAAACGTTTTTCGAACCTATTTGTTGGCCAAGATATAAAATTTATTTTCGTTAATTTATAGCTTATGCCATCTCTGACTTTCTACCGTGGCTTAGTTTTACGAAATTCTTATAAGTTGGGTAGATTGTGAAACCCCAAATCTTGAAAACCGTATTAGTTAATTTTTTTTATTTTAAATTAATTATTTTAGTAATTATGTGCTAAATAGAGAATATATAATTTATTTAATTTTTATTTGAGGTGTTTGTACATCTAGGAGATTTTTGGAGCCGTTATAAATTTTTTTCTAATTTATTCCATGTAGGAGTCCCGGTGGACAGTTGCTAGCTTAATGGTGTGCACAAATATATTTTTCTAGAATTTTATAGGTATATATATATATATATATATATATATATATGTATATATTAGTTTAGTTGATAAAGAAAAAGAAAACAAAATAAATAGAAAGTGGGTTTGGATTCTTAATGGATCCAAACCCAAAATCCATAAACCCAAAACCCGTTTAAGCAAAACCAAAACCATTCACTTTATAAAATAGCAGCAGTAGCAAAAGTGAATGGTTTGAAGTATAAGTTAGTAAGAAGCAAACTAAGAAGGAAAGCAAAAACTAGCAAAGAAAGTAAGAAAGGAAGAATAAGAACGAAACAGCGGCAGCAGTGGTATTCAATACCACTGCATCTTTCCCCCCACCCCTCCAACCGACTCTCTCTCCCTTTATATATATTTCCAAAACCACCAAGCCTTAATCCTACTCCTCCCCCTCTACCTCGACGCCGCCGCCGCGCCACAGGAGGCCGTCGCCATGCACCGGAGCCGACCGCACACCGCGACGCCGTACGCGCGAGACAAAACAGCATACATGTGTTCATGTCCCGTTTCCCGCGCCCCTGCTCGACCAAACTCGACCCCGTCTTCGCCGGTATGATCCTCACCCATCCCCCTTCCATATTTGTATATTAGTTCATCTTGAACCACGTGCAACCCTAGGTAAAAATCGACTCCAAGTCGAGGATAAATGACCACTTTATAAATTCCAGAATCTATTGCAACTACCCCTGTACTCGGACTCGTATCTCCCACCACAGAGATCCGAATTCAATTTTTCTTGTTGGTATGCAAAGACCACCTAACCTAGTTTATTTTTTGTTAAATACAATATTTTATTTATTGCTGTATGTTAAAATAAATTAGGTACAAAAACCCGAAAATGTACTTTTCCAAAAATTCCAAAAATTGTGAAACGGAGCGCGCCCCGTCAAACGGGACCGCCCCGCTGTGTACCAACTATACAAAAAAGTGCACACAGTGTACCGATCGTGTAGGAATTCATGGAAACTGATTTGGACGCACGTGCGCGTCAAAATTAGCCGGTATCCGCAGCGAATTTCCAGTATCGCGACTTGTACAAAAGTCGTGCGCATTTTGTGCACGCTCGTCAGAATGTGACGAAACTTGCACCACTTGACTCGTGGTATCGCACCGGTCCTGTGACCCAATTTTTACGCAATTTTGAGACAGTTGACCAAGTCGCCAATTGGCGGGCCCCAGAGTTGACTTTTTGGGCAAAATTGTGTTCGGCTCATCGGAATCCACATCTGGATATACCGTTGAGTTCGTACTGACATTTAGAGTTTGTTTGACCTATAATTTGTCCCTTTTAGAGACCTTTACCCTTGGCACGCTTTTCGGTGCAAAGTGGCCCACATGTGGACCCCACTTTGGTCCGAAATTATCGTTTTTCTCCTGTGTCCAAATTGGACGAAATGGTAGTATTTTCTAGCTATTTTGCTTATTCTAGAAATATTGGTGATGTTTATTTCAGCATCCGGAGACGTTCATTCTGATGCCATAGTTTCTGACTTTTGGCATTTGAGATCTGGATGTTATATTTTGCAGCTCTCTTGCCAGGCAAGTATACATTGCCTTGTTGTACTGTTTAAATTCAGTTGTTTTTAGTTACATATTTATTTATTTTAATATTATATAAATATGCACGTCCAAGAAAACTCGGGTGCAGTCAACGAAGGCATTGACGTTAGGACTTGTGTCTGACCTAGTGTCTAGTAGACCCACCTAAAGTTGTGGAGTTATTGGTATGACTCCCAAGGCCTTGACACGTATCATTACACGTCACAGAGTGAGTTCATGTAGGGACACGTGCCTCATGCGCGACTGGCCATCAGTGTGAGCAATACGTGTAACGATATTTAGCTCAGTTATTTATTTCTATAGAGACTTGCATCATAGTACAAGATGTCCACGTCGTGTTCATGACCTGTATATCTATATTGGACGGAGAAGACAACTAGTAGGCGTATGGGACACCCACCTCCTTGAATGTTATACCTTCGGATACCATGCTCCACGGAGATGGCCGATTGCAGAGTGCCCATGTGTCTGGGGGCATATGTGTCATATATTAGCCAGTCACGACGATTGGTGAATTAAGTCAACATATGTCTAGCCTACACTTTCCCATACGTACTACAAGGTCTTCAAATTGCATTCACTTAGATGGTTAGCACACCCCCTTATTTATTCAGTATTTACTTTATGGCATGCTTCTATATATCTTGCTATGTCCCTCTGAGGACCTGGTCCCTTTCCAGGGATAGATGTTCATGAGTATTCGCAGGAGCGCAGATCCGGACATGCTACTTATATTCCGAGGAGGACTTCTCTTCGAGCCTCGTAATGGTTAGATGTTGTGTTTATATGAGGTTTATCTTGTTCATTTTATATTCTATTTCGGCAGTGGATTTGTTTCCATCCGACTGTCATTCTTTAGATACTTATTATTGAGATCTAGTTACATGGTTATTGGTTATTCATATTTGATTTCTGTGGATGAGATTTAGATTATACCCTGTGACTTGTGATTGTTTTACCACTTGTGAATAATTGTTCATTATATAGCGTACGCATGTATTATGGTTCCAATATATTGGAGTTGCCATATATACAAGCGTCTGGCATGCTTACGTGTCCTAGTCCTACGTATTTTGGGACTGGGGCATGACAGGATAGCTATGATGCGAGCAATAGTCAGACTAATCACATATAATAGGCTATGAGGCATGTAATGGTTAGGCTGCACCGACGTGAGGTATGGGTGAGCTATGATGCATGTAGAGTTGGGTATGATCATATAAGCTACTAATATCTCCCCGTCCCTAGCTAGAACGATGGATCCCAATCACGATTCCTCATGACCGATCTCGATGATGCCAACTCGTGTATACATAGTGTCAGAATCATGTATGCTATACAACTAGAATTATAGAGATAATCAACACAATAAAAACTGTCAAAGAATGTACTCGCCTGGGGTCCTACTGTTGGCAATACCAATATCTTGTTTCCAAAGTCTTGTCTGAATAATCCAACAGTCCTATAGACATATAATATAGTACAATATAGTAGCAGTTGATACACTAAAACACAATCATAAATATTCTGAACTCAGGGGCTACGCTAGGTATGACACTGGTCAACTAGCAGGGTTAAATGTGCGTCTACTGCACGGTGTCACGTCTACAATTACTATGCAAAATTAGACAGTCAAACACTAACACAGGTCTCGCCAGTACGTCAGTGTAAATAAGGCAGTCAACTCATAATTCTCTGGGTCACATGGTCAAAATAACTCTAGGGCATACTGTATATATACATACATATATAGTCACAACTAGCATTAGCATTTAATTACTTATATATATACATCTATATATTTATGTATATATATCAATTTGATTATAATACACATATGCGTACGTATACGCATACGAGTCACTGGGTTCACCAACACGGGTTTGAAACCAACAAACTAAACCTGTCATGACACGATATGCTAAACCCTACACTATTCATACATGCACACACATAAAATCATGAAGAAAGAGGGGAAAGGTACGAACCTTGGCGGGCACGCACGGGGTTGACGATGACTACTATGACGACGATGTCGATGGTGACGATTATGACGATAATGATGACGATGTCGATGGTGACGACGATAACAACGATGATGACGATGTTGATGGTGACGATGATGGTAATGATGATGATGATGGTGATGATAATGGTGATGATTGGTGATGATGATGATGATGAAGGTGATGATGGTGATAATGATGGTGATGATGAGGGTGATGATGATGATGATGAACAGGGATGAACAGGAGGAAGTCGATGGGCTGTTCAGGCGAGGAGGTCGGGAAGTCTTGGTGGTGAAGAGGCGGGGTCGACGTGGGTGTTCAGGCAAGGTCGGGTAGACAATGATGAAGTTCAGGCGGCTACTGTGAGTCTCAGGTGAGGTGAAGTCGTAGAGAAGGCACGTCTACTCGGTGCAGGCGGAGCACAGCAGGCTCTGGCAGGATCGATAGGCTGCTTGTTGGCGGACATGTGGTGGAAGGAGTCACTGAGTGGAGGTCGAGGAGGCCGGCGGGTTATAGAGGAAAACATGGTTGAAGTCTGGGCTGTTCCGCGGTGGAGACGATGAAGACGATGGTAGATGTCGACGGTGAAGTCGATGCTCCGGTGGAGGAGACGGGCTGGGATCGGCTGCTCGTGGACGGAGGAGAAAGCCGGGGGAAGGCCGGAGTTGGCCGGCTGCTCGAGGACGATCCAGGTGGTCGATTCTGAGGGTGAGGGGATGGTGAACAGGAGATGGGGGGTTTATAGTTAGGGTTTTGTGTTTTGATGTTATTAATTATAATGGAGAGAGGAGAGTTGCATGAGGGAGAAGATGATGTTGACAACCTAGGGATTAGGGCCGGCCAAGTACATCTTGGGATGGGGTTTGCATTGGGAGGGGGTTAGGGTATATATATATATATATATATATATATATATATATATATATATATATATAATGGTGTGTGTGGTGAGGATGGCTCCATTTTAAATAGATGGCCTAGATTAAACATGAAGGAAAATACACAACAAAAGGAGGAGAGAGGGTTGAACGGTCAAAGGATGAGAGGGTTGATTTTTTTTCATGTTCTTGACCAATAGGATGGTGACACATCTTTGCATTTTTGCATAAATGCCCTCAACAATTGAAAAATTGCATAAAAAGTGGATTTTTGGATTAAATGAGGGAAAACACTATGTTTGGTGTGATGTAGTGGTTCAAAAGAATGTGTGGTGTTTAGTATGAGTCTTGAGGGTGTTAATGGGGGTTTGGTTTGGTGTTGGGTCTAGTTTTGGGTAAAGTTGGGTCCATCAATTTAATTAAAATTAATGTAAATGGTGTTATAAAATAAATTAGAAGTATATGGAATTAAAATTAGGTGGAACACAAGTGTCATGGACATAGAAGACTCATAATAGAATATTGTCATAATTTGGGTTGCACAAAATGGGTCAAGATTGTGTCTCTAATTTTGATTAGAACGCACAAAGATACAAATTCAAATTTATATTGAATTAAAAATAAACGTCCGCGATGAATATTGTGCGACTAAAATAAAGCACAAAAAAGTATATTTATGAGTTACACAAGGGTCAGAATGGAAGACGGGCACATCTAGAAAAAGGATGTAAAATTTGTTGGAAGATAAAATCTAGGGTAGCACTCCAAATATCGAAGCAACGGTAAGGCACAACACTCAATAAAAATCACAATAGTAAATTACAAACCTTAATAATTAATCCCGAAATACTACAAATTAAATTCATAACCCTATATTCTGGTTAGGGGTTCATCAAGTGGGCTTCTAGGTCTAGTCTACTAACTCAAACATTAACGAACACTATACAATGCAATATATATGTATACACATATCATGCCATTATATAAAAATAAAATGCATTCTCCCTCTTCTCACTATTTTATTTCCATTCCCTCTCTTAGGTTTTCTTTCTCCTTCCATAGGCAAGTACACCTTGCATAAAAATAGAGAAACCTTCTATTTTATGAGTCCATTATATTTGCTATGTGATTTTCCATATGTTTAGAACTTGGTATTTTTGGATTTGGTAGATGGGATAGTGTAGATCTACATTTTTAGTTTAGCACTTTTTATGTGTTCTTGATTTTTCTTGGGTTATGATCTCTAAAACTTGTTGTTTTTAAAAACTTGTTGTTCTATATTGATGAGCATTTGATTTTGAGTATCTTAGAACTTTATCTTGTTAGATTTGGACTTCGTTTGAGGTTTCCATGGAAGTAACAAAACTTAGGTTTTCGGAACATCCTTGGCCGAAACCTGCTATTATGGGACGAAGGAGTTCCATGCGATATACTTAGCATTCGGCCTGGACTTCACACTCCAAAGTCAGCATGCGGCCATCTGATTGGACGCATGACTGAAATCTGCACATGCGTCCCTTGGCCAAATTTATGAAACTTGAATGAATGAAATTTTAATAAGTCCAAAAGATTTTATGCGGCCAAGTGTGTATGCGGCCAAGAGGAGCATGCGGCCTTGAGTTATGTGTTTCCTCTTTCTTTGAATGCATTACTTAGCACTGTCTTGGCTCACCTTTTTATGATTTTTTCTTACTCTTCTAATAAACTTTATTGCATATCACATCAGTCATATCCATCACTTTATGTCACCTTTCTGAGTTGAATTTATTGCCTACACTTTGGCACTTATCCCGAAGAGTGGACTGTGTCCCATGCATGCGGCCTTGACATTCATGCAGCCTCGACTTTATGCGACACCCTAGCTTTATGCTTACTATTTTATGCTCACATTGAACACTTGCTTGGTTTAAAAATATTCTTGTTTGATTGAATGATTGTGATGATATGTGTTTAACCTAGAAAGGACTTGTATGACCCAGATACGACCCTGTGTTAATTGACTAAGTATCTGACATGAGCCCTATAGCTGTACTTACTAATTTTCCTTGATCACCTTATTATACGTTGGATAGAATAAGGGGGGTAGTTCAATTAGGGGAAATGTATGCAATCCCGGTCCTTATTTGGTTTAAGGATTGTGGATCTAATCTCTAGGAGTTCTCGTACTACTCTTATTCTCATCTATCGATATAATAAAGTGACAATTAATATGACCATTGCTTAACTGTCCTGTCCTGAATGACTTCCTATTTGATAACTTATACATGATCTTGACCTTAACCTTTATACTATAACTTGGTCCTGCCCTGACTATTGTATATGTGCTGATACGCTTGATCACATCAAGAATGCTACTTGATATATATATATATATATATATATATATATAGTGAGCCATCGTGTCATACACTCTTCCTATGAGATATATGCAATTATTTTCATGCACGGATCTGGTAGTTGGATAATGACTTTAGTTGTGGCTAAATAGTATTTTTGTTGTATCACACTTGGGTAAATCCATATTTAACTTGCGAGTAATAATATGGGTTTATATCAAGAGTGCCCGTACTTAAAGTACGACATCTAAGAAGAATATTTATGTGACCACGACATGAGATCCTATTAACCTAGTGTTAACTAGGCAACTTAACTTGTAGAGAATTGGGAGAAAATGGTATCCCGAGATCGTGCATGTCGAGCCACCCTAAATTAGTTGAAAGTAAAAGCTAGCCACAAAGGATACTTTATATCATCCATACTAGTGGAGTGCAGTATCTGATCTAAATATAAGACCAAGCCAGTATCTTTCCTATAGAAATCCTAGAACTATTACTAATCGTTTATTAGCTCAGTGCCCTTGTAAGGGACTGGTGCATCTCATATATATATTCTTACTTTTATATCATTGGTTCATCCCGTCCTGCTTGATTAGGGTATGATCTGAGGTTACTTATGTATTATATTACTGGGATAACCCAAAGATTATATATCAAGCCATAATACATGATTGGCTGTTTAAATTTCTTGTAATGCATGCCTAGCCAGGAAGGTGGGCTATCATGGCATGACGATTCAATCCATGTCCTTGTTTGGTTGTTGGGTTACGTCGTTATGTTACGATAATCCATGGACTGAAGCCTGATTTTTTTTCCTATGTAATATCTCTGATTGTGTATTATACCTTCTGTTAAGTAGAATTAGGGACATAGACTGTTGTAGCATGATGGTGCAACCCATTTTCTTGTTTGGTTGTTGGGTTGCACTATTGTGATATAATAGGTTGTGGACTGAAACTACGACGCATCATTATTTCAGCTTGACCATAATCAAGGGACGTATTCTATCTTGATATGATAAGGCACTTCATGTTCTTATTTGGTGAAGGGGTGTCGTGTCATGTCATGGATATGATATATGTCATTGATTGTTGGCTCACGCATCTCATGCTATATAATTGGTTTTGTTTCTTCATTTCATGCTTCCTTTGTGGTATTTGCTATTTGGGATCTGACCCCATTGGTTTTGTATGGCCATGTTTAGAGCCAGCACCTAAGGATCAAGCTTACTTCTCCCTCACTGATGGCACGCACTAAAAGGATGACTATTGGGGGATACGAGTGTGCTTCTTTATTCACTGCTCGTCTTTTGTGAATTATATTCTTTTGGGCCTTTAGCCAACCGACACCTATTAGCCGACAAATCTGGACACTAGTTCCCTAGATGACTGTAATATATTCAGACTACAGCTGACTCACTGTCATATGTACTTTTTATCTTGTATCTGGCTTATCATCTTGTCTTGCTAAATCTCTCAAAAAATTCTGATACGGTGTTTGGGATGCCATACTGCTTATTCTAAAATTTTTTATGTCATTGTTATTTGTTTGAATGATTGAGATATATAAATTCTTGACCGTAGAAGACCTGATTGTAGTATATACCCTTATGTCTCTAGACAAACTTAACATATTATGGTTTGTTTTGATATTTTGTAAGATGTGGTTGGTTGACTCATTCCTCCGCTCTCCAGTATTCTGGAACTGGGCGTGACAATGTTTTATTGGTGGCCCATGCAAATCTCTTTCTATTCAGACTTGTGGGGTGTCTTGATCATAGAAAATCTCAATCAAACATGTTCCTTCTTGAAATCTTGAAATCTGTCTCCTCGAAACTCAGCTTGACTTCGGTACCATTGATTCCTCGATCCTTTCTCGTCCTGTTCTTGGTTTATCTTGGGTCCTTTTCTTTAGGACTTCTCCAACTTTGGTGGTTGGGGCACTAATGATTTCAACTGGGCAAGGATCCGTTGGCCCACAGCGAGAGGCAACACCTATTTCTGGAGGAATTAGGATAGAACTAGAAGAGGAGCACGGGGAACAATATGTACCAGAAGCTCCAGTAACCCCAGTTGTACCAGTAGTGCCAGTAGCACTAGATACACTGGCATTGCTGGAGATTATACGAGGAATGATGGCAACACAACAACACGAACAACTTCAACAACAAGAGCAGAATATCTTGTTGAACTAAGGATTACAGACGACCTTGGAAAGGAGTATTAGAACAAACTCAGGGGCATCGGTAAGATTCAGCCGACTCAACCCCAAGTACTTTGATGGTACGGAGGATGACATTAACGCAGACTCTTGGCTGCAGAATATTGAAATAATACTGTCAGCAACAAAGGTTCCAGCTGAGGAACAAGTTGATCAGGTCCAACTGCAGCTCCAAGACCTTGCTAGAGATTTGTGGGCAGCAGAAGAAGTTGGGTTAAGACAACCTATCTCACAAGAAAACTTTAGTGCTCGTTTAAGGTTAAGTATTTCAGAGTAGTATCACAATATGAGCTACAACAGAGTTTTATCAACCTCAAGTAGTCTGAAAGGACAATGGATGGCTATGCGGTAGAGTTCTGCAAGCTTAGCAGATTTATCCCGAGAATGGTAGCAACAGAACCGGAGAGGGCAATGAACTTCCAGTATAGACTTTATCCGAAAATTCAACAACTGGTAGAGGGCCATAACTACCAGACTTTCAATGAATTATTGATCGCATCTAGACGACATGAGCTGACAATGCATAGGTTAGTTTCAAGGACAATAGGCCAAAAGAGGTCTCATGCCCAGAGCAGAGGAGAAGGAGATCCAGCACAACAGATATCAGCTCCATCTTCTGGCATTCGTATTCATGACACAACGCCAAGAAGGCTAGTGGCATTAGCAACAATAACACTAGTTCGGCTGTATCAGTCGAGGCAACAACATTAACAACAATTGTGTCTGCGATATGGTAGTCTAGATCATCGAATTGCCAATTGTCCTATGATGCATAGGATTGAAGGACCGGCACAGTGATTAGCATTACCATCATCGGTGGAAGCTCAATATAGGGGGGCAATATTGGCAGTCAGGCCATTGGCTCAGCGTCCATTGTCGATGCAAACTCAAATATACAACCAGCAGAAGAATCAGCAGTACGGGCTGCAAAGGCTGCAACTGCGTCTTCAAGAGAGGCAGCAACAAGGAGCACCATAAGGCAAAGGACAAGCTTTTATTCTATCTATGGAGCAGGCTTTGGCATTAGGTGACATAGTAGCATGTAACATTCTCGTTACATATTTTTCTACCATGGCATTATTTGATTCATAAATATCCTATTTATTTGTATGTGCACAATTTGCGACACGTATTAGATTGGAGTTCGAGGCATTGCCAGAGAGGCTAAATATACTCAATGGTAATGTTCTCATAGGAGTCAGTAGAGTGTGTTTAGCATGTCCAATCTTAGTATGTGGGCATTTATTACCCAAAAGGTTGATCTAGTTCCCTATGGGTAACTTCAACGTTATTTTAGGCATGGACTAGTTGAGAGACAGTCATGCGGTGATAGATTATTGTAGGGGTAGAGTGTTGTTTAATATCCCAGGAAAGGAAGAGTTTATCTTCAACTTAACGACATAGGACCAGCTTGAAGGTGGCATTGAAGCAGTAGCAGGAGTTGAAGATCAGTTCCCAGAATAATTGAATAATTTTTTGACATATTTTTGGAAGATCTTCCAGGATTATCCCTAGTAAGAGAACTGGAGTTCTGCATAGAGTTGTAGCCAGGAGCAGAACTAATTTCCAATAAGGTCTATCAGATATCACCAAGGGAGCTCAACAAGCTATATCAACATGTAGAAGAAATGAAGACGAAGAAGTTTATTCGAGCTAGTGGATCACCATGGAGAGCACCATTGGTTCTAGTAAAGAAGAAAGATGGATCGACGCAATTATGTATTGACTATAGGAAGTTGAATATAGTAATAGTAAAGAACAAGTATATGTTGCCTAGGATTGATGACTTGTTTGATCAATTGAGTGGGGCAAGAGTATTTTTAAAGATAGATCTTCGATCAGGATATCATCAAGTAAGGGTCTGAGAGCAAGTTATACTGAAGGCAATATTTTAATCTCGATATGGGCATTACAAATTTTTAGTTATATGATAGGCTGTGGACTGAAACTAGAACGTAGAGTTATTTCAGATTGACCATAATCAATGAACGTATTCTATCTTGATGTAATAAAGAACTTCCTGTCCTTGTTTGGTGAAGGGATGTCGTGTCATGTCATGGATAGAACATATGCCTTTGATTGTTGGCTCATGCATCTCATGCTATAGAATTGGTTTTATTTCTTCATTTCATGCTTCCTTTGTAGTACTTGCTATTTAGGGTCTGACCCCACTAGTTTTGTATGGCCAGGTTTAGAGCCAGCATCTGAGGATCAATCTTACTTTCCCCTCACTAATGGCACGCACTCGAAGGATGGCTGTTGAGGGACACAAGTGGATTTCTTTATTCACTGCTCATATTTTGTAAACTATTTTCTTTTGGGCATTTAGCCAACTGGCACCTATTAGTCAGCAAATTTGGACACTGGTTCCCTACATGACTGTAATATATTCAGACAACAGCTGACTCACTATCATGTGTACTTTTGTTCTTATTTCTGGCTTATCATCTTGTCGTGCTAGATCTCTAAGAATATTCTAATACGGTATTTGGGACAACATACTATTTATTCTGAAATATTCTATGTATTGCTACTTGTTTGAATGATTGAGATATAGAAATTATTGACCCTAGAAGACTTGATTATAGTATGCACCCTCATGGTGCTGGCTCTAAACCTGGTAGACTGAGTCATTTTCCTGTTCTCCAATATTCTGGATCTGGGGTGTGACAATTATATAAGTGTTTTACGTGATTTAGCACGGTGGGCTTACGATTGACCGGTGCATATACAACATGCTACGTAATTTATATGGCTCGGCTAGCCCAGATTAACCACTTACGATCTGAGAATTTCTAGTTATGCATTAATTCTGGGATAACCCAGACTCTACCTAACAAGTCATACAAGTGATTGGCTATTTTATAATTAAGCTTGGTTGTGTATTGTATATTCTGTTAAGTTGCCTAGGGACATGGACTATCATGGTGCGATGGTCTAATCCTTGTCCTTGTTTGGTTGATGGGTTAGCTCATAGTATCACGATAAGCTATGAACCAAACTACGAGACATAATTATATATATATCCAGATTTTTTTAGAATTTTAATTATGAATTTTCAAAAAAATTCTGTAATTTTTAATTAATTATAATAAATGTTCTTCAAGGATTAATATTTTTGTGTATTAAATTAAATATTAAAATATTATAAAAATTATATTTTTGAGTGTATAATTAATAATATGATATTTTGTAATTTCTGAAATTTATTGGGCTCAAAAACTATTTTAAAATAGCTAAAAAGCATTATTTTAAATAAACCAGATCGAAGCAGACTTGAACCGAACCAAACCAAACCAAACTGAACCCAACCGAACCAACCCAACCCTATTGGATTTAGATCCTACCCGAACCCCCACCCACACCTGAACTACTAACCCGTAGACCCTAAACCCATAAACCCCTCACCTACAGTAACTGCTCTCCACCCCACCCCCCGACTCTGATTCACATTCCGAAACCCCCACGACCCCATCGTTCCTCCTTTACGAAACCCCCAATTCCACCTTATATATACACCATCCACCACCACCCGCATCTTCCAACCTCCAGACGACCACCGACAACCATCGTCGATTGCTGCTGAGCGCCATACGCCGCCGTACACCGCCGACGAACGCTAACGCAGATCGTCCAATTCACGAGCAGCAACCAAGCAGTAAGGTATGCCACTTCCCACTCTCGTATCTCCCTGCATATTAATCCAAATATTATTCTGTCAAATCCTATACGAAGACCACATGACCCTCTCGACCCCTGTATAATTAGTTTGGGGTATCGTGTCCTGTGTCGGTCGCAAATTATGACACAAAACAGGAAAAAAGACCAAATTTATAGTTCAGAAAACTGTCCCAAACACCCATGTTCATGGTCATTTTTCTTTCAACCTAGTTAATATTTTTTAAATTCTACTTGAACAGTAAATTAGACAACGTAACCGAGATTAAATTCTATTAAATAATTTATTTTAATTTGCTATAAGTTATTTTTTCTTCGCGGTTAAAGTTGACCAAAAACTTAATTTTTAAAACCTAAAATTTCTCGAAACGGGGGGTGTCCCGCCAAAAGAGGCCACTTCATCGTGGGTGAATTGTATTGAAAGGCGCGTATCATCAATACGGACGTGTGGGATTTTACGAAAGTTGATTTGGATATACGTGCACACCGGAATCAACGCATATCCGTTAAAAAACTCCGTATCGACCCATTCTGACACTCATTATAATTTCGTGTGTGCTTGTCATTTCGCAACGAAATTTATGCCATTGGATTCTTAGTGTTACGCTGGTCCTGTGACCCAAGTTTGGTTCGATTCTGAGAATGTTAAAGAAATCTTGTTTCGTGGGCCCCACGGTTCTACCTGATGGGCGATTTCGTGCCCGGTTCATCGGAATCCAGTTCTGGACATTCTGTTGGGTTTGTGTCATCATTTTGGACTTGTAGACACTAAGTTTGACAAATTTGGAAACTTTGTCTCTAGCACATTTTTAGTGCGAAGTAGGCCACATATGGACCCCGCTTTGACCCAAAACTGTCAATTTTTCTCCTGTGTCCAAATTGGACTTATAGGTAGTCAATCCTAGCGATTTCATGTATTATGAGAGTGATGATAATGTTTGTTTCAGCATCCGAAGGCGTACCTGAAGATTTTACTTTTATCGGAGCAACTGTCGGAGCTCAGAATACAAGCAAGTGTACCTTGCCAAACTTGCAGTAGTTCTTTATTATTATTTGCTTGATTTATTTTTGTGATGTACCTTCTCAACCTAGGACCGTGAGACATTGCTTAGCGTCCGAACAATATTCGGGTGTCGACGCCGTATGTGGACTCGTGTAACGTCACTTAGAGATTTGATAACACGATCTTATATTTTCGTTCTTGTTTTACCAAGTACATCATACCATAGGACACTTGATACTATTCATGGGCCAGAATCTTTCCTGAGTTATTCATGGTGATTCTGTATAGGCTTACAAGATTCGTGACATAAGACTTGCATATACATAGATATCATTATGACTCGTTGTACTAGCTAGAGGTCATGATCTTGCGTGTTATGGACATGAGACGTCGTGGATATGAGACGTGTGATTGCATTGGGTGGGGAGAGATACACAGGCTACAACCTGGTTATATTTATATATATTTATTATTGCGGTGCTTTAGCCTCTATATTAGAGCTTGGCCCATTACGTGATATCACTGCTACCGGCTCCCTGACACAGAGCTTGTAGTGGTCTCAGCCTGAGTACTAGTGATGCTCTTATTTGCATATCACATAGCTGGTTACATAGCTTGTCCAGTTGATATATTTTTATATATTGCATTTTATTTGGCTTGAGTTATTCTTGTACCTTGTTATGTCCCCTGAGGACCTGGATCCGGATTATGTTCCCAGGTATAGTAGAGGAGATTTACCCCGAGGTATATGGGACGATTTGATGCTGGAGCAGTACTGGCAACAGAAGACGAGGTTATGCTAGAGAATTTCTCCTGAGTATTTTGTTATATACTCAGTTATTTCTGTATCTAGTTACTCTATATCCTAACTCTTGGATTACTGTATTAAACTCATTATCGGGTTGTTCTCCGAGACACTTTTTATTGAGACTTGTTGATGGATTATATTTTTTTTGATTAGTCTGAAATTTGAATTGTATTTATTTTCTGTGGATGATATTAGAATTAGACTGTGACATGTATCATAGACCATTGTATTTGTTTTACAGCTTAAGTACACTCTAACGGGTCCATTAAATTAGGTTTGCCTATTGAAGTTGTGCTGTTGGCCATTGCCACGTCGCTAGTCCCTCGATATTTTGGGACGGGGGCATGACATGGTTTTTATGGTGGCCCATGCAGGTCTTCGACTATATTGCTTTGGTTTCAGCTAAGGGATCGAGCAAGCCTGCAATTAGGATAGGATAAGTTATAAGATCTCATCCACTTGTTGATCTATTCGTGACCTCCATATCGACTTCAAAATAATTTCGTGACTTGCATCCTGTCTTGATTCCTCTGTGCGATTCTCATAGTTTACTTTTAATGCAGAGTAATGGATCCAAGAACCAGTGATGAGAATCCCGTAGGTACACCACAAGGTATTGTTGTCACCTATGACGATGGAGTGACACCAGTGGGTAGAGGTCAATCAGCTCAACAAAGCAATCAAGTAGGTCAGCATACCTCAATATTCTGGCGAGACGATATTCCACTACCACCGCAGTTTACTCCGCCAATGCCCGTTTTCCCACAAGGACAGGCTATGGAAGGACAGCAGATATTTCAAATATTCTATGCAATGATGCAAGCCCAACAACTGGTTAATCAAGAGGCTCAGCGTCACGAGGCAGAGAACTTAAGGAACAGCCTAGTAACCACACTAGAGCAGGCGAACCCACCAGCTAGGCGACCATCGACGGAATCTGTCACCGATTTCCGTTAGCTGAAGCCCCGTATATTTTCTGGAAAGGAGGAGCCCACTGAAGTTAATGAGTGGCTCACAAACACTCAACACCAGTTGGAAGCAGCTGAGCTTCCAAAGGAGCGAAGGATGACTGCCGTCAGGATGCAGTTGACGGGCAATGCACATTATTAGTGGCTATCTGAGGAGAGATGGCTCGAACTGGACTGAGTCACTTGAGAGGAGTTCTCTAGACTGTTCCAGGAGATGTATATTCCAGCCATTGCCAGAGCAAAAGTTAGGAATAAGTTCAACCGTCTCATTCAAGGTAACATGACGGTAGAAGAGTATAATGCAGATTTCATCCGTTTGAGTCGCTTTGCCCCTACTCTAATTCTGATAAAAGAGGAGAAGGCAGAGAAGTTCTTCGACGGGCTTAGTTTTGATCTACAAAGATTGATCGAATCTGTCATGCCCAGTCCCAAAAATACACGGGACCAGGCCACGTGGCAATAGCCAGCTGTCACGTCTCCGAGGATATCCCAATTTAATGGATCCTAACGAAGAGTGCTACGCTGTCCTAAATTACTAACAAGTCCAATATCAACATCAAGCAGGTAATATAATCTCATCCACAAATATAACCAAAAAGTACTAGAATAAATACTGGAAAATAAATGCCAGTCTGAAATATCATAGTACAACCAAGAATGTCTGGTGGGGACAAACCCACTACTATGACAAAATAAAAAGTACTGAATGACAGATAAAAAGAGTAGTGACTAGGGCATCAGCTGACTAGATAATGATGCTCCAATCCTAGGCAGAAGGCCTACCAAATGATCATGAAAACTCTGATGGTAGCACCTCTAGCTCCTCCGGAGTTACGTACCTCGTCTCCTGTCTGGGTCCGTACACTGTGGGGTAATATGCCTCGTCCAAATCTAGAAAGGAACCAGGTCCTCAGAGGGACGTAACAAGATATATTGAAGCATGCCATATATAAATACGGAATAAAATAAAATAAAGTAAAGGGTGTGCTAACCATCTAAGTGAATGCAATGTGAGGACAACTTTGGTACGTATGGGTAGGCGTAGGCATAACGTCCAGCACTCCGAAGAGCATGGAATCTGCATAATATAACGTCCATATCGCTCCGAAGAACGAGAAATCAGAATAGTATATAACGTCCATATCGCTCCGAAGAACGAGGAATCTTAATAGTATATAACGTCCATATCGCTTCGAAAAACGAGGAATCTGCATAAGGGAGTCATTGGATCCGTGGCTCCTCCGAATACTACGGATTCCGGTGTGTGTATCCCATACGCCTACTAGTTGTCCTCCACGCCCAAATGTAGATATACCAGCCGAATACTTGACGTGCATACCACGTATCTATATGCCAAGTCTCTACTAATATAAAATCCTGAATTACGTACTAAACCATGATGCATGTCACACGCACCGATAGCTAGTCGAGTACGCAAACCCGCATCCTAATATAAATTTGTCACCGTAAAACGTGTAAGAGTGTCAGGTCTCGGAAGATATCAGAGTATCCTCCCAATGGGGTGAGTCTAATAGTGAGTAGGTCAAGTACACTACTCATCGACGCATCCGTCAACTGCACCCGAGTCAATCTCGGACGCGCACAGTTGTATGAAAGAAAACAACAACATATCATACAACATTTGCATATTTTAAATTAAACAATAAATATGGCAAGGTATCTTGCATGGGTCCTCAAGCTGCGAATGCCAATAGCCTGCTCCTGAACTATCTCCTGGCTGGTCCATTGACCCTAAACATACAATATAATATAGCAAATTCTAGCATCAGACACTAAAGCAATTGTCACGACCCGCACTCGGTTTAGGGGCACGAGTGCGTGGGTACGTCCAGCCTACGCCGCAGCATCGGCGGTAGAACGCTGTCTAGGTCAAGTACTATCTAAATAATCTCACACTAGTATCCAACTCCATAAGGAGACACGGAGAACACTATAAAGATGAACAACATACTCAATCATAAATACAGCACGATAAGAATTTGGAGAACAAAAGAGTACGACACAAGACTAATGATAAAACAATCATACCTGTAATCAGGAACAACCAATCTCCAAGTATCAGAACAAGCCCACTAAGGTCACAGTCTGGAAAAATATTTTCCAGTCAGGAAGGAGCAAAGTACATCTCTAAATAGCAGTTCTATATAAATGACATAAACTATGTAGCAGTTCTAGATGGAAACATACCAGATGCATGTATAAGTACGAGAAATGTACAATGAGAGAAGTACTGGAAATACTGTAAGTAAATGCAGGAAAAGAAACAATATGTCCATGAGCAAGAATTCTATGACTAAGTGTGTGAGTACTAGCTTTAACATGTGATCGGCTTGGGAACTTGATCAGGCTGGTTACATGTGATTAGCTATGATTCATGGAAGGTCAGGCTAACCGTTGGTTAGCTATGATGCATGGAGAGGTCAGGCTAATCACACGTAACAGCTATGAGGCATGGAGATGGTCAGGCCGCACCCGACGTGAGATGTGGGGTGAGCTATGATGCATGGATAGTTGGGTATGATCACATATCTACACTAAAGTACTCCCCAAACCCCCGACTGGTATAGTAGATCCAATCATGGTACGCTATGGCACGGGATTCCCTAAGGAAGGTAGCAAATCTCCCCGGGAATTAGTGTCTGTACATGCACAAGATATCAAGGAAACAAGTCTCGTACAAGCTACACCATGAATAAGGAATAACATCTCATGACGAGATCCGTGTATACCAATCCGTGTAACCATCGTGTCAAGATCATGGATATTTACACTAGATACAGTGAACATAGGAGATATCATTAATTAGAAACTAATCAGAGAATGTACTCGCCTTGGGTCCTTGGCTGGTAAAACCAATGTCCTGTTCCAGAGTATCCCCTGGGTAAACCAACAGTCCTATAAACATAACACAAGCAAACCACATTCGCATCAGATGCTACACTAACACAGTTAAAAATACTGGTCTCAGGGCCATGTCAGGCAGGGCACTAGTCAACTAGGGTCATCTAGTAGGGACACGTATATAATATACATTACACTTATTATACTTACAATATTTATACATGCACCAATTTAAATGTATTTACAATATATATATATATCTTTTAAATACATATTTGATTTATACTAGTTGAACATTATATATGTATACTCATACATATGCTAAAATACCTTTTTAAAATATATATATATATAAATACTAAATTGATTACATATACTAGAAATACGTATTTACGTATATAAATCATTTCGAACTTATTTTGAACAATAATTTCAAATAAAAGTTTATTTATAAAAACTAGAATTTATGTAAAAGCCAATATTTTCATTTATGGTAAAATCGGTCACCGATCCAATAAACTAATTTTTGAACTCATTTTATTATTGAAACTATATTTTTAATAATAATATAAAACCCAAGATTTATTATATTTAACATAATAAAAAACCTTTTAATTTAATACGTAAAAATGAACTAATTACATGAAATCACTAAACTAATTATGTGAAAATACTAACTAATTAATTAATAGTTACTAACTAATCAATAATTAATTACTGATTAATAAATTATTAAAACTTAATTACTGAATAATTATAACTAATATAATTAAACTAATTGCATAAATTACTAACTAATTGATTATGAATTAATTAACTGATTACAAATTTATTAACTAATTAATCTAATTATAATTTAAACTAATTATATTTAACTAATATAGATACTGAACTAATTATATTACTAACTGTTTACATATAAATTAACCAAATTGATTAAATACTAACTACTGATTATAATTTAATTAAAGGATTAAGAAATAATTAACTATTCCAATGATAATTTTAATTAAACTAACCATGTATTAACTAACTAATTACACAAAAATAACTAATTATGTAAACTAAACTAGTTATGTGTAATTGTTAATTTAATTATACGTAATTAATAACTAATTAATTATTAACACTGATTAAACATTAACTAAATAATTTATAATCTTAAAACTAAATTAATTATATACTAATATAACTAAATATATTAACTGACTCTTTACAATTACACAGAATAAAAGAAAGGGAAGGAGAAGAGGGGCTCACGGGGGGATTTTCTGTCGAGGTCGGCGCGGGGCTCCGCCGGGGTCGGCGCAGGTGAGGCGGCAGCGGGAACTCAGCGGCGGGCTCGACTCGAGGCGGTGGCGGGCTACTCCAGATCTCGGCGGCGGTGACTTCGTTCCAGCGGCGGCGGAAGGAGATCTTGGCCGCCGGCGGTGGCTGGATCTGCAGTGGCGGTCGACTCGGCTCGAGACGGCGGCGTTCGGCGCTCGAGGAGGCGGGCTCGGCGCTCGAGGAGGCGGCTTCCCGGCTTCAGCGGCGACGACGACGACGACTCCGGGCGGCGGCTTGACGAGGGCTCGGCTCGAGGGTGAGGTGGTCCGAGGTGGCTCCAGCGGCGGTGGAACTCGAGGAGGTGGCGGTTCAACCCAGGGCAGCGACAGGGCGGCGACGACGACTTCGATCTAGGGTTAGGGTCGGTGTCTGTGAACGGGTCGGGGTTGGGTTCGTGTCCGGGGCTGGACACGACGGGGTGCTGTTGTACAGTGGAGGAGGTGGATGTGTCCGGTGTGTCGGACACGGAAAAATCTGTTTGTAATATTGTAACCGGACACAGGAAATGAAATGGATACGGTGGGACACCCGGGGTCGGACCCGAGGCCATCACGGCTGACACGGTGATGCTGGACACACGGACACGAGTACACAAAATGATGGTGGCTGTGGCTTTGAGGGAATTTGTGGAGGCTAGCCAATGAATTGAAGATTAGGGTTTCTAGGGAAATGTGAGAATAAGAACCTAAATAGGGAGAGATGGTGTGGGATAAAGGGTTGCGGGTTGGCCCAATGATGAATGGCCCAGAATTAATCAAACGGGTTTCTCACGTGGGAAAAATGAGGGTGTGGGCTAGTTAATGGAAAATGGAAATTTGTAAAAATAACAAATAAAGATTATAATTTCAGAAAATATTTTTTTAGGAAAGCTAGCTAATTTCCAATTAGCTACTAATTAATACATTTTGCAAAATCTTGAAAGTATGACATTTATTTATCTACTATCCCAATAAATAAAAATTTGTTTTATTTCATGAACTAGTCTTTTAAATAAATATTTAGTTAAAACAATAATTTTTTTATGATTCAAACCAATAAATATTTGAAACTAGAAATATATATATTATTATTTATGTACTTATTTTATAAGAAAGCGACATTTATGAAAAAATAATTTTTATACAAGATTATAAATTATCTTCTACAATCAAACATCGTTCAAATCCTAATAAAAATTTCAAGGAGAAATATTTTATAAAACTTGATATTTCTAAAATAAATTAAAATCTAATTATTTTGGAAATTGGAAAACGGAGGTTACAAGTCTATCCACCTTAGAAAAATTTCGTCCTCGAAATTTTAGGGATGACTAGGATAGAAAAAAAAATTTGTTGTTCATAATGATGAATATATCATTGAAGAAAATATTTTTATAAGGAGAATACTTACCAAACAGAAGAAAACATGAAGAAAAAAGAAAATATGGTTTAAGACAGGAATAACTTGAAGGAATTATGGCTCGGCCTTGAATCCTCTAGAAGGTTTAGGTTTGGGAAGTAGACACGATCACAAAAACAGATAATTTGAATAATGCACGTGACCATTTCAAAGTAACTAAACCAAGGAAGACCCAGTATAATGAATGATATAGACATGAAGGTTATAGCTAGTTCGAAAGATACGATCGACAATTTGATTTAAGAAACTTAAATACATCCTTTAGAATGTAATCAAGAGACATCTAATAACCTTCTTGATTTCTAGGAAAAGAGTAGTCTTTACTACCATCTGAAAATAATCCTTCCTTTTTATCCTCGTTCATTTTACTTTTCTCAATCTTGTGATTCATCATTTAACTAATATCTATAAAAGTTTCAAATTCCACAAACTTTATTAGATTAGATCTTAGAATTTCTGAATCAAAATTTATTACCTGTCCAAAATCCTTATCATCAAATTCGAGTTTGTTTATCTTAAAATCAACTATACCTCGATTATTTTCTTCGATTTCAAATGTTACTGTCATGGTCAAGATTTAATTTAAATCACAACCTCAATATACCATGATCTTACCTTACGACCTTCAATTATATGATCCCATAATCAATTATATTAAAATCTTCTTTACCATGAGTTTCATTTCATTCCATATTTCTTTATCCGCATATATAATGTTTCCGAAATTTGAACTAATATTTTTTTTTTTTCATCCTCTGAATTTATTATCCCAATGAAAAATTTACTACTCAATCCTCAATATTTTAATTGAATTCCAGTCGTATCATAATCTCCTCAAATTTTGAGTAAATAACTAAATACAAAATTTACTATCCAATCCTTTTAATTGAAATCCAATCAAAGCATATTTATAAAACTTAAAAATCTGCATCCCAAAATTTAACTTTAAACACTCATCAATCATCTAACTCAAATTCAATTGATGCTTATTCCAATCTAACTCCTCATCCCAAGAATTTAATTTGACACTATTCCATTTACGATTTTATTTCCTGCTTTTCTTTTTCCTCAAATACTCAACGATGCGATGCTCCCAGTATCTTCAATGCAACACTCATACTATATAAAATTTCTATCTTGCAATCAAATAGATAAGATAATCTCTCAAATTTCTCAAATTTTTAATAATCAATTCAATCATATCAAGACCTCCTTAAAATTAATAAATCCTCAAATTTTTTTTTTTTGGCTCTGTGAATTTCTTAATTCTCCCTTTAAGTAAATGTTTGTCCTCGAATTTCAATCAAACCTCGATTTTCGCAAAAACTATGATTCCATCAACTCTGTTATAACAATCCCCTAAATTCTTTATTTAATTTAATGCTCATCCACCAATTTAATCCTCTTGTCTCTTTTGTCAGTCATAACCTCGTCATAGATCTTTGCTATGGTCAAAACCCCATGATCATGGTTTAAGAAAACTCTACCTACAGCCATGCAATTTAAGAAGATATAGGTCATGTGTCTTTGGTCATGGTATTTCAGTCTCTGATAAGGGGGTACTACTAGTTATATTCTAACAAGAAAATCATGCATGTGAACCACAGTACTAGGAAAATCAACCAATCAATCGAAAGGCGAAAGAAAAGGAACATTAGGAAGGAAGAAGGATCATGTTAACATATTACTTGTAGTGTCTACTATCTCTAACAAACACTTAATCTCTAGCACACTAACAAATTCCTATTCATGTACACTTGTACCCATATCAACTAATCATATATTAATATTCATATCTCTCATCTACCAAAAATTAATCCTCAAAATAATCGTCAAGGTTTAACTTCCCGATCAACTTAAAATAAATGTATATACCTCCTCAAAATTAGATACTTCACATCGAAATAAAAATTTAATCACTTCTAAAATCTTTGTAGCCTTAACTATGTTTATTGAATCAAATTTAAATCCTCAATATTTTAATTACATAAAATCTCAACTCCTTAAAAATTCTAAAAATTTGAAATTCATTTCCACCTTTTAATTTATAACTCCTCAATGTACATATTAGTGCTCACGGTCTCTGATACTCAAGGTGCACTCAATACCTCTATTGTCTAGAACTGTGTACTAAATTGTACTGCCCGAATCACTTGCACTATTACCTCCAATGATCAAGGTTATCATTAACTGTGTTTTCCTTCATGATTTCAATTATGTCAATTGGTATATCATCTAATTATCAACACACAGAGTGCTTACTGTTACTAACGTCATCCTTGACTAATCCCCGATATAGAATCATTAGCACTCTTGGTATTTATATCACTAGCTTCATTAATGGATCATTCATCAAGCTCATTATATCTCATGATTACATGTATCTACTATAACACTCATGTTTCTTTACTCTCATGGTCATGTATATGGTTCCTCATCTCGATGGTTGTATATGTATTTCCTTCTATCCTTTAAAGCCTATTAAACTCATCCGTGATACGCTTCACAACTTCCATTACAAATCCTGATATTTCTCTACTTATGACATCTCATTAAACCCTTTATACATATATATTTCTTTACCTTTAACATTTCCGATATCAATCATCAAATTGGACATCATGCTCCATAATTCTTAACATAATTCCTTGATACCTAATTGTTTAAATAGATCACTCAATTACATAATCATGATTATCCAGGACGGGTAATTGGCTCTGATGCTAACTCTGAGAACTATCACTGGTACTCTATACTATCCCTCTACTCCCAGTCTCCAATGACACTTCTCCTAGAACCATTGTTACAAGGTACTATGCTAAGGGCGAACTCTAGATTAAAGCCTACTGCTCACATGCCCAACTAAGAAACACTTACAAATCACTAGCAACACAGTCAATACTAATACAAGACACAAACAAAATTACAAGCCACTAATTATCATACTTACCAAGAAATCCTCAAGGAATAGGAGTTCAAAGACTGAATTGAGGGCAGAAGGTATCTTTACTGCTAGTAAAGAAAGAAGCGGTGGAACAAAGTCCTGGAATAACAGCAATAGATAAGTCTTGAGATGATATTTTAAGAACCAATTTAAGATACAACTTGATAATCATACACGTCTATCCGAAATCATGACACTCAAAATCCTCGCCACGCCAGTAAGCATAGATGCGATAAACGACAGGTTCCGTAACTAGATATGCAACCCTATAATCATGCCATCTAGAATCCTCACCACGCCAACCGGTATGGCTGCGAGAAACTCTAAATCTCATAACTAAGGTATGTACATCCAAGTTAGGTTCCTACGTTCTCGTCACGACAGCTAATATGGCTGCGATAAATTCTAGGTTCCATAACCAAAGTAGACGTTTTACCTTCCTCACTGTCCTCATCAATATATGTCATCAGATGATACCATAAATCCTAGTCCGTAAAAATTCATCTCAATTTGAAATCAACTTAACAACGATACGAAGAATTAAAGTTAACAACTGGTCAACAAGAATCAAACTCAACAATGATACCAAGAATTTAATTTAATAGCTGCTCAACAAGAATCAAGTTCAGTGACAACAAGCGAGAGCGGACGGAAATAAGGAAAGATTTAAATTGAAAATAAGATTCTCATGGGGTCATCCCAGGAAATCTTTCAAGAATTTGTGATTGAGTATCCTCTCTCATCCTAGTATCCTATGTCCTATATTCTATAGCAGGTACGCAGTAGTACAACTAAGACGTCGCACTACCACGATATCGCACAACTAGCGAAGTCTGACCTGCATGGGCCACCACTAAAAACGTGTCACGACCCGCACCCGGTTTAGGGGCACGAGTGCGTGGGTACGTCCAGCCTACGCCGCAGCATCGGCGGTAGAACGCTGTCTAGGTCAAGTACTATCTAAATAATCTCACACTAGTATCCAACTCCATAAGGAGACACGGAGAACACTATAAAGATGAACAACATACTCAATCACAAATACAACACGATAAGAATTTGGAGAACAAAAGAGTACGACACAAGACTAATGATAAAATAATCATACCTGTAATCAGGAACAACCAATCTCCAAGTATCAGAACAAGCCCACTAAGGTCACAGTCTGGAAAAATATTTTCCAGTCAGGAAGGAGCAAAGTACATCTCTAAATAGCAGTTCTATATAAATGACATAAACTATGTAGCAGTTCTAGATGGAAATATACCAGATGCATGTATAAGTACGAGAAATGTACAATGAGAGAAGTACTGGAAATACTGTAAGTAAATGCAGGAAAAGAAACAATATGTCCATGAGCAAGAATTCTATGACTAAGTGTGTGAGTACTAGCTTTAACATGTGATCGGCTTGGGAACTTGATCAGGCTGGTTACATGTGATTAGCTATGATTCATGGAAGGTCAGGCTAACCGTTGGTTAGCTATGATGCATGGAGAGGTCAGGCTAATCACACGTAACAGCTATGAGGCATGGAGATGGTCAGGCCGCACCCGACGTGAGATGTGGGGTGAGCTATGATGCATGGATAGTTGGGTATGATCACATATCTACACTAAAGTACTCCCCAAACCCCCGACTGGTATAGTAGATCCAATCATGGTACGCTATGGCACGGGATTCCCTAAGGAAGGTAGCAAATCTCCCCGGGAATTAGTGTCTGTACATGCACAAGATATCAAGGAAACAAGTCTCGTACAAGCTACACCATGAATAAGGAATAACATCTCATGACGAGATCCGTGTATACCAATCCGTGTACCATCGTGTCAAGATCATGGATATTTACACTAGATACAGTGAACATAGGAGATATCATAAATTAGAAACTAATCAGAGAATGTACTCGCCTTGGGTCCTTAGCTGGTAAAACCAATGTCCTGTTCCAGAGTATCCCCTGGGTAAACCAACAGTCCTATAAACATAACACAAGCAAACCACATTCGCATCAGATGCTACACTAACACAGTTAAAAATACTGGTCTCAGGGCCATGTCAGGCAGGGCACTAGTCAACTAGGGTCATCTAGTAGGGACACGTATATAATATACATTACACTTATTATACTTACAATATTTATACATGCACCAATTTAAATGTATTTACAATATATATATATCTTTTAAATACATATTTGATTTATACTAGTTGAACATTATATATGTATACTCATACATATGCTAAAATACCTTTTTAAAATATATATATATATAAATACTAAATTGATTACATATACTAGAAATACGTATTTACGTATATAAATCATTTCGAACTTATTTTGAACAATAATTTCAAATAAAAGTTTATTTATAAAAACTAGAATTTATGTAAAAGCCAATATTTTCATTTATGGTAAAATCGGTCACCGATCCAATAAACTAATTTTTGAACTCATTTTATTATTGAAACTATATTTTTAATAATAATATAAAACCCAAGATTTATTATATTTAACATAATCAAAAACCTTTTAATTTAATACGTAAAAATGAACTAATTACATGAAATCACTAAACTAATTATGTGAAAATACTAACTAATTAATTAATAGTTACTAACTAATCAATAATTAATTACTGATTAATAAATTATTAAAACTTAATTACTGAATAATTATAACTAATATAATTAAACTAATTGCATAAATTACTAACTAATTGATTATGAATTAATTAACTGATTACAAATTTATTAACTAATTAATCTAATTATAATTTAAACTAATTATATTTAACTAATATAGATACTGAACTAATTATATTACTAACTGTTTACATATAAATTAACCAAATTGATTAAATACTAACTACTGATTATAATTTAATTAAAGGATTAAGAAATAATTAACTATTCCAATGATAATTTTAATTAAACTAACCATGTATTAACTAACTAATTACACAAAAATAACTAATTATGTAAACTAAACTAGTTATGTATAATTGTTAATTTAATTATACGTAATTAATAACTAATTAATTATTAACACTGATTAAACATTAACTAAATAATTTATAATCTTAAAACTAAATTAATTATATACTAATATAACTAAATATATTAACTGACTCTTTACAATTACACAGAATAAAAGAAAGGGAAGGAGAAGAGGGGCTCACGGGGGGATTTTCCGTCGAGGTCGGCGCGGGGCTCCGCCGGGGTCGGCGCAGGTGAGGCGGCAGCGGGAACTCAGCGGCGGGCTCGACTCGAGGCGGTGGCGGGCTGCTCCAGATCTCGGCGGCGGTGACTTCGTTCCAGCGGCGGCGGAAGGAGATCTTGGCCGCCGGCGGTGGCTGGATCTGCAGCGGCGGTCGACTCGGCTCGAGACGGCGGCGTTCGGCGCTCGAGGAGGCGGGCTCGGCGCTCGAGGAGGCGGCTTCCCGGCTTCAGCGGCGACGACGACGACGACTCCGGGCGGCGGCTTGACGAGGGCTCGGCTCGAGGGTGAGGTGGTCCGAGGCGGCTCCAGCGGCGGTGGAACTCGAGGAGGTGGCGGTTCAACCCAGGGCAGCGACAGGGCGGCGACGACGACTTCGATCTAGGGTTAGGGTCGGTGTCTGTGAACGGGTCGGGGTTGGGTTCGTGTCCGGGGCTGGACACGACGGGGTGCTGTTGTACAGTGGATGAGGTGGATGTGTCCGGTGTGTCGGACACGGAAAAATCTGTTTGTAATATTGTAACCGGACACAGGAAATGAAATGGATACGGTGGGACACCCGGGGTCGGACCCGAGGCCATCACGGCTGACACGGTGATGCTGGACACACGGACACGAGTACACAAAATGATGGTGGCTGTGGCTTTGAGGGAATTTGTGGAGGCTAGCCAATGAATTGAAGATTAGGGTTTCTAGGGAAATGTGAGAATGAGAACCTAAATAGGGAGAGATGGTGTGGGATAAAGGGTTGCGGGTTGGCCCAATGATGAATGGCCCAGAATTAATCAAACGGGTTTCTCACGTGGGAAAAATGAGGGTGTGGGCTAGTTAATGGGAAATGGAAATTTGTAAAAATAACAAATAAAGATTATAATTTCAGAAAATATTTTTTTAGGAAAGCTAGCTAATTTCCAATTAGCTACTAATTAATACATTTTGCAAAATCTTGAAAGTATGACATTTATTTATCTACTATCCCAATAAATAAAAATTTGTTTTATTTCATGAACTAGTCTTTTAAATAAATATTTAGTTAAAACAATAATTTTTTTATGATTCAAACCAATAAATATTTGAAACTAGAAATATATATATTATTATTTATGTACTTATTTTATAAGAAAGCGACATTTATGAAAAAATGATTTTTATACAAGATTATAAATTATCTTCTACAATCAAACATCGTTCAAATCCTAATAAAAATTTCAAGGAGAAATATTTTATAAAACTTGATATTTTTAAAATAAATTAAAATCTAATTATTTTGGAAATTGGAAAACGGAGGTTACAGCAATACATACAGAGCCACTACTCTGTCCTTAGATACTGACTTAAGGCTGGTCGACTACAGAGTCGCGTGTGCACGTAGCTAAGGTGTACACGTATTCTGTCCTCAGTTACCGTATACCTCAAGGCAATAAATTACCATAATTATGTGGTTACGAAACTACTTATGTTTTGTATAATTACATGTCCTTATTTCTCATGTTGCAGTATACTTGGTCTATATCTAGGTTTTTTTAGGTGAAACACAAGTCTTTATTAATAGGTCATAACATTAGGGTAATTACTAATTCATTAATTACTATCTAACCCAATTAACATACATAGACACATATATATGGTTTAACATTATTTATTTTGTGTCCAAGTCTACGACACACGACACGACGACACGACGAATACAAGAAGGAAAGGATAAAGGGAACAAGTACCTAGTTGGCTGAACGAGGGAGAGGGTCTGTTCTTGTCGACTGGCTGTCCTCCGGCGTTCGGCGGAGCTCTGGTCATCGTGCAGCAAACCACGGCAGCAGCGGCAGTAACTGCAGCAGTTGCAGCAGCATCCTGGCAGTAGCAGCAGCGATGACTTGGCGGGCTGGGACGGTGGTCAGGTCGGGGGGAAGGTGGTGCTGGTCGGGTTGGCAGTACTGGAGGCGGTGGTCAGGGCTGGGGGCAGTCGGGATTGGTTGAGGGAGGTCGGCAAGGGGGTCGGGTTTGATGAAAATGTTGATGATGGTGAAGGGGATGGTGATAATGCGGTGGTGCAGGCGGCCTGGGGGTGGTCCGGCGGCTAAGGGGGAGTGCAGGCGGAAGAGGGGTTGTGGCGGCCTGAGGTGATGGTGGTGTTGGAGAAGTCGGGGAAGGGATGCTCGGGTTGTCTGGGGAGTTCGGCTAGGTATGTGATGGTGAGATGGTTTATGTATTTTAGGGTTTCAAGGGAGAGAATGTGTATTTATATAGGAGAGGGAAATATTGGCTGACCTCGAAATTTGGGCCAGCCAGGGCTCCTTGGGGTGGGGAGCTTGTCTACATAAAAGGGTGTAGGGTGTTCATGGGCTTGGTTGGGTCTAGGTTTGGGTGAGGTTTGGTCACCAATTTAATTTAATTAAAAACAAATGCACAAGGTGTTCTCTTGCCAATTAAAAATGCAAGGGATTAAATTTGGGTGGGACACAAGAGTCATGGGCATAGCAGGTTCAGGATAGGTTAATACCCTAATTTGGGTTATAGTGAATTGGGATGAGGTTGTGCCTCAAATTCAAATAGGAATGGGCAATTATGAGAAATTGGATTTTATGGAATAATACATGGACGTTTGTGATGAATATTGCGCAGCTAAAATGAAGCACAATATTGAGTATTGAAAAGTTATACAAGGGTCAGGTGGGTAGTCTGGCAAGTCTATAAAATGTGTATGAATGCTGTTTGAAGGTAACTACTAGTGCAGCGCTCCAAACATCGAAGCAACGGTAAGGTGTATTAAGTCATTTAATTATTGTACATTAATTTTAATTGTATCCAAATTAATCCTAGTCTCTCAATCTAAACTAAATTACCCTAAATTTGGTCGAGGGTGTTTACAATCTACCCTCCTTAGAGCATTTTATCCTCGAAATTAAATCATACATATAATAAGAACTACTGACTGAAATTAAAATGTTACTACATACCTAGTCCTTCGAAGAGATGGGGATAGCGCTGTCGAATATCCTCCTTGCTTTCCCAGGTCGACTCGCCTGGTGCATGATGCCTCCATGCGACACGAACTAGAGGGATAGTATGAACTTGCAATACCTTCTCGCTTCTGTCCATAATCTCTACAGGCTCCTCTTGATATGATAAACTCGGGCCGACTATGATTTCTGAATGATCAAGCACATGACTCGGATCTGGTATGTACCTCCTTAGCTGAGATACATGGAAGACGTCATAGACTCCTTCTAAAGTCTGTAGTAAGGCTAACATGTAAGCAACCTCTCCGATGCGTTCTAACACATCGAATGGTCCGATGTACCTCGGGCTCAGCTTTCCTCTGCCTCTAAACCTGATAATCCCTCGAGTAGGTGAGATTTTTAGAAATACATGGTCTCCAACCTGGAACTCTAGGGGTCATCGATGCGCATTTGCCCAATGCTTCTATCGGTCTTGTGCTGCTCGCAGGTGCCCTTGGATCTTCTTCACCTTCTCTACTATACAAACAACCAACTCTGCTCCAAGAATCTGCCTCTCGCTTATATCGCTCCAATATACTGGGGAACGACACTTCCTGTCATACAATACTTTATAGGGAGCCATCTGAATGCTCGCTTGATAGCTATTGTTGTAGGAAAATTCAACCAAATGAAAATGGTCCTCCCATGATCCTCCGAAATCAAGCATGCATAATCTCAACATGTCTTCTAATGTATGAATGGGGCGCTCGGACTGACCATCTGTCTGCGGGTGATACGATGTGCTAAACTTCAGGCGGGTACCGAGAATCTCTTGCATACTCTGCCAAAAGTAAGATGTAAACCTCGTATCCCTGTTAGACACTATACTAACTGGCACTCCATGCAGTCACACAATCTTCCTCATGTACATATCTACTAAGACCTATGTAGATTGTCCAACTCTGAAGGATAAAAAGTGAGCGGACTTGGTGAGTCTATCCACGATTATCCATACTGCATTGCGACCACTAGGACTCCACGGAAAGCTCGTAACAAAGTCCATAGTGATGTGCTCTCATTTTCACACCGATATCGGGAGCGGTTGAAGTAATCCTGCAGACCTCTGATGCTCAGCCTTGACTTATTGACATACCAGACACTTCACCACAAAGCAGGCTATCTCTCTCTTCATTCCATGCCACCAGTAGTACTGCCTTAAGTTTCTGTACATCTTCGTGCCTCTTGGACGGATAGAGTATGTTGAACTGTGTGCCTCTGTCATCAGCTCCTGACGAAGTTCTCTATTTGGAACATAGAGACGATCTCCATATCTCAAAGTTCCGTCTTCATGTATGTGCAATTCCGTCTGTATTTCGGCCTCTGTCCTCAGTCGAAGCCTCTGAAATCTGGCATATGTTGGCAAAGCAGCCTTGATCCTCTCAACTAATGTCAATTGCAACTAAAAACTCGACAACAGTCTATCTATTCCGGGAATAATGACATCTATACCCATCTGCTCTAGATCCCTCAACAGATTTTGCTGGGTAGTCAAAAAGAATGCCATGGGTCTTCTTCTCAATGCGTCAGCTACTATGTTGGCCTTTCCCGGGTGGTACTGTAGCTCGATCTCAAAGTCTGTCATCACCTCGAGCCAATGCCTTTGTCTCTGGTTCAGGTCCTTCTGGGTATAGACGTACTTCAGGCTCTTGTGATCAGTGAATATCTCCACTATTTCTCCATATAGGTAGTGCCTCCAAAGCTTCAAAGCAAAGATCACTGCGGCAAGCTCCAAGTCGTGAGTGGAATAGTTCTTCTCATGGGCCCTTAACTGCCTAGAGGCATAGGCCACAACCTTTCCATGCTGCATCAAGACGCATCCTAATCCTTTCCCGGATGCATCGCTATAGATCACGAATCCTTCGGGTCCAGAAGGTATAGTCAAGATAGGTGCCATAGTCAGACGCTTCTTCAGCTCATCGAATGCTGTCTGACACTCCTCTATCCAGGTGAACTCCTGCTCCTTACGGGTCAAGCGGGTCATCGGTTCTGCGATCTTTGTGAAGTTCTCTACAAACCTTCGGTAATATCCGACAAGTCCTAGGAAATTCCTTACCTCTGAGACATTGGTAGGGGTTGGCCATGTCTTTACTGATGAAATCTTCGCCGGATCTACAGAAATACCATCTCCTGAGATAACGTGTCCAAGAAAGATGACACGATCTAGGAGAAACTCACACTTGCTCAGCTTGGCATAAAGCCTCTCTCGTCTCAGCGTTTCTAATACTTTTCTCAAGTGCTCTTCATGCTCCTCGTGGTTCTTCGAATACACCAAGATGTCATCGATGAAGGCTACCACGAACTGGTTTAGGTATTGGTGGAAGACTCTATTCATTAAGTTCATAAATAAGGCAGGTGCATTCGTCAGTCCAAAAGGCATCACCAAGAACTCATAGTGACCATAACGAGTCCTGAATGCTGTCTTTTGAATGTCTTCTCTTCGCACCTTTACCTGATGATAACCCGATCTCAAGTCGATCTTTGTGAACACCACTGCTCCTGTCAGCTGGTCGAACAAATCATTAATTCGTGGCAGGGGGTACTTGTTCTTGATAGTCAAAGCATTAAGGGCTCTGTAATCAATGCATATACGTACTGTCCCATCCTTCTTAGGTACAAATAACACTGGTGCTCCCCAGGGTGATGCACTAGGACGGATAAATCCCTTGATCTGCAACTCCTCTAATTGTAGCTTCAGCTCATCTAGTTTCTTCTTCGCCAATCAGTATACATTTGAAGATACCGATGCTGCTCCGGGTACTAGCTCAATAGTGAACTCCACGTCTCTATCTGGCGGTAAGCTTGACAATTCCTCCGGGAAAACATCCTCGAATTCTGCAACTATCGGTGGGGGTACCATCTCCATAGCCATGTAAGTTCCAGCTGTCTGTCCTACTCCTTGCTCGACGGTCCCTTAAATGTACTCAAACTCCGGTTGATCTGGCGGTCTAAAAGTGATGCTACCCTTCCGGTAATCCAGTACGGCATTATACTGGCTTAACCAGTCCATGCCTAACACGACGTCAAAGTATGGCATGTGTAATACCAAAAATCGTGCTCTCATCTCTCTACCACAAACGACTATCGAGCACGTTCTAATAGTGCTGGTAACCGACACAATGCCTTCTCCGGTGAGAATCTTCCAACCCTTAGGTAAGGGGGAAGTAGCTACTCTATGCATAGCTACGAATCTACTAGATATAAAAGATAGTATAGCTCCAGAATCAAATAATGCAGTCGCAGGTAATGATGCAACTAAAATGGTACTTTTGATAGCTTTTCCTTCTGTTTCCTCCTCAGTAGCTGCTAGTGCAAAGGCATGTCCGTGCCTCTGTCCTCCGGCTTGCTGTCTGGCTCGATCAAACTGTGCCTACTGTGGGGCCAAGGGTGGTCCCATCTGAAATCCATCGGGTGCTGGTGGATACTGGCCTCCTGGTGGGGGTAGTATCATCGAGGTTGGTGATGCTGGCCTCTGTCCTGTCTATGGTGGTACGTCTCTACGCTGTGGGCAGTCTCGAGCATGGTGCTCGCTCGCTCCATAAATTATGCATATTCCCAGTCTCTTTCGGCAGTCCTTCTGGTAATGTCCTATCTTACCACAGTAGTGGCAAGTCGGAAGCTCCTTTTGCTGGTACGGTGCTATCCTCTACTGTGTCTACGCTCTGGGATGACGGATCAGTCCTCCTACTCCGGTCTAGGCTCTGGCTGGTATGGTCGTGCTGGAATGACTTGCTCCTCTGGTGATGGCCTCCTGGATCCTCGCCTCTGAAAGAACCTCCTCATAAGAAATCCTTGCCTGGTGGTGGTATACCTCTGCAGCTCGAAAGTGAGGCTGTGATGAAATCTCAGGGCCTTCTCTAGATCGTTGGGTATCAGGACGGCACCAAATCTGCTAAGATGGCTAAACTTCACGTCGTATGCGTCTACAGTCATATTCCCTTGTTCTAGATGTAGGAACTGAGAGTACAGGGCATTTCTGACTGTAGCCAAGAAATACTTTGCATTAAAGTATTCTAAGAACTGCTCCCATATCTGGGTCTTGCCTACACTGTGCTCAATAGAATTCTACCAGTAATGGGCATTGCCTTTCAGTTAGGCCCTCACTGTAGTCATCCAAAGGTCTGGATGTACCTGAGAAGCCTCTAGTAGCATCTCCGTGTTGGCGACCCAATCAGAGATCTCCTCTATAGTCTCGTTGCCCGAAAAAGTATCTGGCTCCATCTGGCGGAACCATCGTACAGTACCACCTTTCTGAGCTGGTGGAGGTGCTGGTATGGGTGCTGTGACAGGTGTCCTCTCCAGAACTGCCATCAAACTCTATCTCAACGTCTCGGTCTGATGCCACTGTGCTTGCATCATAGTCTGGAAGAACTGAAGCATCTGTGGTTGTCTATCTCATTATGGCATCTGGGGTGGATAGGATAGAGGTGGTGGTAATGGAACCTCTGGCTGTGCGGTAGGTGTCTCCTCGGATGTCGGCCTCTCAGTTTGTGGCATCGGTGTAGCCCCCGAAGTCTGGCCCTCGAAATGCTGTGAGGGGATCGTTTGGGAAGTCTGTCCCTCGTGCTGCTGTGTAGGATCACCCTGAGAAGTCTCGCACCAATGTATCAGTGGGGCCTATAGAATTACCAGGGCCTGTGTTGGTGGTTGCCCTCCTGGTGGTCCCTGGGATATCTCCTCTCTCTGGGTGGTGTCGGTTGTCACCACGGCACTTGGTGCCCCTCGTCCACTGCGCAAGTTCATCTTGCTGCAAGAGATAGAACTTCATTAAAAGAGTACGGAATCAAGCAAACATGATGCAAATATTTTAAAAGTAATACGAAGGAACTTCAAAGACATAATCAAAGTGGATGAGACCTAGTAATTTCTATCATATTGCAGGCTCGTTGGGAATGTTACCATATCGCTAACGATAAACAAGACCTACAAGGGCCACCAATAAAACCATGTCACGCCCAGTCCCAAAAATACACGGGACTAGGCCACGTGGCAATAGCCAGCTATCACATCTCCGAGAATATCACAATTTAATGGATTCTAACGAAGAGTGCTACGCTGTCCTAAATTACTAACAAGTCCAATATCAACATCAAGCAGGTAATCTAATCTCATCAACAAATATAACCAAAAATTACTAGAATAAATACTGGAAAATAAATGCCAGTCTGAAATATCATAGTACAACCAAGAATGTCTGGTGGGGACAAACCCACTACTATGACAAAATAAAAAGTACTGAATGACAGATAAAAAGAGTAGTGACTAGGGCATCGGCTGACTAGATAATGATGCTCCAATCCTAGGCAGAAGGCCTACCAAATGATCACGAAAACTCTGACGGTAGCACCTCTAGCTCCTCCGGAGTTGCGTACCTCGTCTCTTGTCCAGGTCTGTAGGGTAATATGACTCGTCCAAACCTGGAAAGGAACTACGTCCTCAGAGGGACGTAACAAGATACATAGAAGCATGCCATATATAAATACTGAATAAAATAAAATGAAGTAAAGGGTGTGCTAACCATCTAAGTGAATGCAATGTGAGGACAACTTTGGTACGTATGGGTAGGCATAGGCATAACGTCCAGCACTCCGAAGAGCATGGAATCTGCATAATATAACGTCCATATCGCTCCAAAGAACAAGGAATCTGAATAGTATATAACGTCCATATCACTCAAAAGAACGAGGAATCTGAATAGTATATAACGTCCATATCTCTCCGAAGAACGAGGAATCTGAATAGTATATAACGTCCATATCTCTCCGAAGAACGAGGAATCTGCATAAGGGAGTCATTGGATCTGTGGCTCCTCCGGATACTACGGATTCCAATGTGTGTATCCCATATGCCTACTAGTTGTCCTCCCCGCCCAAATGTAGATATACCAGCCAAATACTCGACGTGCATACCACGTATCTATATGCCAAGTCTCTACTAATATAAAATCCTGAATTACGTACTAAACCATGATGTATGTCACACGCACCTATAGCTATTCGAGTACGCGAACCCACATCCCAATATGAATTTGTTACCGTAAAATGTGTAAGAGTGTCTGGTCTCGAAAGATATCGGAGTATCCTCCCAATGGGGTGAGTCTACTAGTGACTAGGTCAATTACACTACTCATCGACGCATCCGTCGACTGCACCCGAGTCAATCTCGGACGTGCACAGTTGTATAAAAAAAAAACAAGATATCATACAACATTTGCATATTTTAAATTAAACAGTAAATATGGCAAGATATCTTGCCTGGGTCCTCAAGCTGCGAATGCCAATAGCCTGCTCCTGAACTATCTCCTGGCTGGTCTAGTGACCCTAAACATACAATATAATATAGCAAATTCTAGCATCAGACACTAAAGCAATACATACAGAGCCACTACTCTGCCCTTAGACACTGACTTAAGGCTGGTCGACTACAAAGTCGCGTGTGCACGTAGCTAAGGTGTACACGTGTTCTGTCCTCAGTTACTATGTACCTCAAGGCAATAAATTACCACAGTTATGTGGTTACGAAACTACTTATGTTTTGTATAATTACATGTCCTTATTTCTCATGTTGCAGTGTACTTGGTCTATGTCTAGGTTTTTTTACATAAAACACAAGTCTTTATTAACAGGTCATAACATTAAGGTAATTACTAATTCATTAATTACTATCTAACCCAATTAATATACATACACACATATATATGGTTTAACATTATTTAGTTTGTGTCCAAGTCTACGACACACGATACGACGATACGACGAATAAAAGAAGGAAAGCATGAAGGGAACGAGTACCTAGTTGGCTGAACGAGGGAGGGGGTCTGTGCTCGTCGATCGGCTGTCCTTCGACGTTCGGCGGAGCTCCGGTCGTCGTACAGCAAACCACGGCAGCAGCGGCAGTAACTGCAGCAGTTGCAGTAGCGGCAGCAGCAGCCTGGCAGCGGCGGCAGTGGCGACTTGGCGGGCTGGGACAGTGGTCAGGTCAGGGGAAGGTGGTGCTGGTCGGGTTGGCAGTGCTGGAGGCGGTGGTCAGGGCTGGGGACAGTCGGGATTGGTTGAGGGAGGTCGGCAAGGGGGTCGGGTTTGATGAAGATGTTGATGATGGTGAAGGGGATGGTGATGATAAGGTGGTGGTATTGGGGAAGTCGGAAGAGGGATGCTCGGGTTGTCTAGGGGAGTTCGGCTAGGTATGTGATGGTGAGATGGTTTAAGTATTCTAGGGTTTCAAGGGAGAGAATGTGTATTTATATAGGAGAGGGAAATATGGGCTGACCTCGAAATTTGGGCCGGCCTGGGCTCCTTAGGGTGGGGAGCTTGTCTACATGAAAGGGTGTAGGGGGTTCATGGGCTTGGTTAGCTTTGGGTGAGGTTTGGTCACCAATTTAGTTTAATTAAAAACAAATGCACAAGGTATTCTCTTTCCAATTAAAAATGTATGGGATTAAATTTGGGTGGGACACAAGAATCATGGGCGTAGCAGGTTCAGGATAGGTTAATACCCTAATTTGGGTTATAGGAAATTGGGTTGAGGTTGTGCCTCAAATTCAAATAGAAATTTTCAATTATGAGAAATTGGATTTTATGGAATAATACATGGACGTTTGTGAAAAATATTGCGCAGCTAAAATGAAGCATAATATTGAGTATTTAAAAGTTACACAAGGGTCAGGTGGGTAGTCTGGCAAGTCTAGAAAATATGTATGAATGATGTTTGAAGGTAACTACTATTGTAGCGCTCCAAACATCGAAGCAACGGTAAGGTGTATTAAGTCATATAATTGTTGTACATTAATTTTAATTGTATCCAAATTAATCCTAGTCTCTCAATCTAAACTAAATAACCCTAAATTTGGTCGAGGGGGGTTACAGAATCCGTTGCACCTATTTCATACAAGGATGTCCTTGCTGTAGCACGATGCGTGGAGCGTGTCACCAGAAAAGAGTCCAGTCTGAAGCGGCCGTTCACATCAGCATCATCTAGAGCACCACAAGGGGATTTTACAAAGCGACCCAAAGGAATCCACCACAGAGAGCAGCACCAAGAGACACATCCCTTCCTACTTGTCACACTGTGGCAAGGTAGGCCATATTGAGAGAGAGTGCAGACGCAAGTTGGGATTATAGTTGATTTGCGGATCTAACCAACATCCATTCAAGGACTGCCCTGAGCATCGAGAGGGAGCACCAATGGTAGATCGACTAGCTTTACCAGCACCGAGGCCAGCTTATCCAACATTGGGAGCACCATAGACAGAAGTTAGAGGAGTCAGACCCCCAGCTCCAGGAGGGTATCAGCTGAGGCCACCTTTGGCACCATAGGCAGCACTATTCCAGTAAGCTCGACAGCAGAGAGGACCAGCCCAGGGACGAGGACAGGCATTTGCATTGGCTATTAAAGAGGAAGTTACTGCAGGAGAGGTCATAGCAAGTTCTATATTAGTAGCTTCATTGCCTGCTGTAGCTTTATTCAATTTTGGAGCATCGTATTCATTCATAGCTTCTAGATTCGTAGCCACACATAGAGTAGCTACCGTACCCCTTCCGAAGACTAAAAGAATTCTTACGGGAGGCAAAATTATCCTATTTAGTTATTTTTGTAGATCTTTTTCAGTAGTAGTCTGTGGGAGAGAGATGAGAGCACAATTCTTGATCTTTTTATGCCGAATTATGATGTTGTACTTTATATGGACTGGATGAGTCAGTACCATACGACCCTAGATTGCCGGCTTGGACGGGTTATATTTAGACCACCTGGACATCCAGAGTTTGAGTTTCTTCGGGGAGCCAGAGAGAGGGTGTTCAGCCTAAACTTATGGTACTCTTTACAGAAGGGGAGTCCGAGTACCCAAAGGTTGTATCAGAGTTTGTGGATGTATTTCCCGATGATCTTCCAGGCTTACCCCTGATTGGAAAATAGAATTCACCATAGACTTGACTCCAAGAGCAGAGCCTATCACTTCATCAGTGTACCGGCTAGCACCTAAGGAGTTGGTAGAATTGAAGAAGAAAGTTGATGATCTTTTGGAGAAGGGTTTTATTTGGCCCAGTATTTCACCATGGGGAGCACCCATACTATTTGTGCCAAAGAAGGATGGGACAGTACGTTGTGTATTGACTACAGGTTACTGAACGCGATAACCATCAAGAACCGGTATCCCTTGCCACGTATTGACGATTTATTCGATCAGTTGAGTGGTGCTAGTATTTTCTCAAAGATCGATCTTAGATCCTGTTATCACCAGATTAGAGTGCGTAAAGAGGATATACCGAAAATAGCCTTCAGGACCAAGTATGGACACTATGAGTTCTTAGTTATGTCAATTGGTTTAACCAACGCGCCAGCTATGTTCATGATGAACAGAGTTTTCCATCAGTACTTGGACAAGTTCATGGTTGTGTTTATTGATGACATCTTGATATATTCCAAGAGCCACGAAGAGCACGAGGAGCATCTCAGAATCATGCTAGAGATGCCGAGATAGAAGAAGTTGTATGCCAAACTCAGTAAATATGAGTTTTGTATGGATAGGGTGCCTTTCCTGAGATATGTCATCTCGGAAGAAGGACTTTCAGTTGATTCGAAGAAGGTTGCTGCAATAAAAACTTGTCATGCACCTATATTAGTTGCGAAAGTAAGAAGTTTTCTCGGACTTGCTGGATACTATCGGAGGTTCGTGGATAATTTCTTAATGATTGCGAAGCTTATGACGCGGTTGACGCGTAAGGACCAGGAGTTTGCATGGACGAAAGATTGTCAGAACGCCTTTGAGGAGTTGAAGAGGCGATTAATGACAACACCGATCTTGACTCTTCTTTCAGGATCGGAAGGCTTCGTTGTTTAGAATGATGCGTCAGGCAGTGGACTAGGATGTGTTTTGATGCAACATGTCAAAGTTATCGCTTATGCACCAAATCAGCTGAAGGTTCTTGAAAAGAACTACCCGACGCACGATCTTGAGCTAGCTGCAGTAATATTTGTATTAAAGATATGGAGGCACTATCTTTATGGAGAAAATGTGGAAATCTTTACGGATCACAAGAGTCTGAAGTATGTCTATACTCAGAAAGAGCTCAATATGAGACAGAGATATTGGTTGGAGTTGATGGTCGATTTTGATTTAGACTTGTTGTACCATCCGGGCAAGGAGAATGTTGTAGCAGACGCACTCAGCAGGAAGCCCACAGCTTATTTTTTGACGATGTAGCCCAGCTATTAGAGGATCTACAGGAGCTCATGATAGAGGTTATTTTGCCAAGGTAGAGTGGATTATTGGCAAATCTTGAAGTTAAGTCATCACTAGTGGAGAGGATTAAGGCGGCATTACCCACAGATGCTAGGTTCCAGAGACTTAAAGAGAAAACGAAAGCCGGCATGCAGACGGGACTTCGAATCCATGATGATGGGATTTTAAGGTGCGAAAATTGCCTATATGTTCTAAATGGGGAGTTGAGACATGAGTTAATGTCTGAAGCACATAGCTCCATATACTCTATTCATCTGGGAGGTACGAAGATGTACCGAGATTTGAGGCAGTACTATTGGTGGCATGGGATAAAGAGAGAGATTGCACGATTTATGACAAAATATTTGGTCTGTCAGCAAGTTAAGACCGGACATCAGAGAACCGCTGGTATGTTACAGCCGCTTCCCATACCCGAATGGAAGTGGGAATATATCACTATAGATTTTGTTACAAGATTTCCAAGAAGTCCTAGTGGAAAGGATGTAGTCTGGGTTATTATGGATCGACTCACCAAATTGGCATATTTCTTGTCGTTCAGAGTTGGGCAGTCTACGGAGATTCTAGCCGACATATATATACGATAGATCGTATGATTACATGGAGTACCGGTTAGTATTTTGGTAGATCATGACTCAAGATTTATATCCCATTTTTGGAGAAGCATGTATGAGAGTCTTGGCACCCGACTCAAGTTCAGTACAGTTTACCATCCACAGACAGATGGTCAATCGGAGATCACGATTCAGATCCTAAAGGATATGCTGAGGTCGTGTATGTTAGACTTCGGAGGGTCTTGGGAAGACCATTTATACTTGGTGGAGTTCTCTTACAATAACAGCTACCAGGAGAGCATCCAGATGGCACCTTTCGAGGCTTTGTACGGCAGGAAGTACAGGTCACCAATATGTTGGAGTGACGTTGGCGAGCGTCAGATACTTGGTCCGGAGTTAGTAATGCAGACAGTTGAGGAGGTAAAGCTAATCCAGAGTCATCTTCGTGCATCTCAGGACAGACAAAAGAATTGGGCTGACACATACCACCGACCTTTGGAGTTCAAGGAAGGAGAACATGTATTCTTGAGGATCTCGCCTACTTAAGGTACTATTCGATTTGGGAGTAGAGGCAAGCTGAGCCCAAGGTACATTGGGCCATTTGATATTTTGGAAGCGTATTAGTGAGGTAGCGTATCGTCTTGTATTACCCCCATCTCTAGAGGGAGTGCATGATGTATTCCATGTCTCACAACTGAGGAGGTACGTGACTGACCCAAGTCACGTAGTCGATCATTCTGAGATTACAATGGGACCTAGCTTGAGGTATAAAGAGCAGCCAGTTGGGATACTTGACATTAGTGAGAAGATATTACGGGGTCAGACGATTAGATTGGTCTGGGTAGCTAGGAAACATCACTCCCCAGGCGAATCTACTTGGGAACGAGAGGATATCATACGCCAGTGTTATCCTCACCTATTCGAAGATGTATGCATGACATAAGAACTACCTATGGGTTACCATAATTATTTTTCCTTAGTAGTTAATTCTTAATTTTAAGAAAGCAATCCTTTTAATGTGGGTAGATTGTAAACACCCATATTTTTTAGAATTTTAATTACGAATTTTCGAGATTTTTCTATAATTTTTAATTAATTATAATAAATGTTCTTAAGGGATTAATATTTTTGTGTATTAAATTAAATTTTAAAATATTATAAAATATATATTTTTGAGTGTATAATTAATAATATGATATTGTGTAATTTTTTTAGAATTTATATGGCTCAAAAACTATTTTTAAATAGGTAAAAAGCATTATTTTTAAATAAACCAGACCGAACCAGACTTGAACCGAACCAAACCAAACCAAACTGAACCCAACCGAACCAACCCAACCCTATTGGATTTAGATCCTACCCGAACACGCACCCGTACCCGAACCGTTAACCCGTAGAGCCTAAACCCACAAACCCGTAGACCCTATGCGAAGACCACATGACCCTCTCAAACCCTGTATAATTAGTTCAGGGCATCGTTTCCTGTGTCGGTCGTAAATCACGACGCAAAACAAGAAAAAAGACCCAATTTATAGTTCAAAAAATATCCCAAACACCCATGTTCATGGCCATTTTTCTTCCAACCTAGTTAATATTTTTTAAATTCTATTTAAACAGTAAATTAGACAACATAACCGAGATTAAATCCTATTAATTAGTTTATTTAATTTGTTGTAAGTTATGTTTTTTTTGCGGTTAAAGTTGACCAAAAATATGGTTTTTAAAACTCAAAATTTTCTGAAATGGGGTGTGTCCCGCTAAACGATGCCACTTCATCGTTTACGAATTGTATTGAAAGACACGTATCGTCAACATGGACGTGTGGAATTTTACGGAAGTTGATTTGGATGTGCGTGCACACCGGAATCAATGCGTATCCGTCAAATTTTTTTGTATTGGTCCATTCTGACACTCGTCATAATTTTGTGTATGCTTGTTATTTCGCAATGAAACTTACACCATTGGATTCGTAGTATTATGCTGGTCATGTGACCCAAGTTGGTTCGATTCTGAGAACGTTGATGAAACCCCATTTCGTGGGCCCCGCGGTTCCACCTGACGGGCGATTTCGTGACCGGCTCATCGGAATCCTGTTTTGGACTTTCCATTGGGTTCGTATCATCGCTTTGGACTTGTAGACACTAAGTTTGACAAATTTGGAGAACTTTTTCTGACACATTTCTTGGTACGAAGTAGGCCACACGTGGATCCCGCTTTGACCAAAAACTGTTATTTTTTCTCCTGTGTCCAAATTAGACTTATGGGTAGTCAATTATAGCTATTTTATGTATTCTGAGAGTGATAGTAATGTTTGTTTCAGCATCCGTAGGCGTACCTGGAGATTTTACTTTTATCGGAGCAATTGTCGGAGCTCAGAATACAGACAAGTATACCTTGCCAAACTTGCAGTAGTTCTTTAATATTATTTTTAAAATTTATTTCTATGATGTACCTGCTCAATCTTGAACTGTAATACATTGTTTAGCGTCCGAACAATATTCGGATGTCGACGTCGTATGCGGAGTCGTATAATGTTACTTAGAGATTTGATAACATGATCCTATATTTCCGTGCTTGCTTTACCAAGTACGTCATACCATAGGACACTTGACACTATTCATGGGACATAATCTTTCCTGAGTTATTTATGGTGATTCTGTATAGGCTTATAAGATTCGTGACATAAGACTTGCATATACATAGATATCATTATGACTCGTTGTACTAGCTAGAGGTCATGATCTTGCATTTTATGGACATGAGACGTCGTGGACATGAGACGTGTGATTACATTGGATGGGGAGAGACACATAGGCTATAGGCTGATTAAATTTATATATATTTATTTTTGTGTTGCTTTAGCCTCTATATCAGAGCTTGGCCCATTACGTGATATCACTGCTACTGGCTTCCCGACACAGAGCTTGTAGTGGTCTCGGCCTGATTACTTGTGATGCTCTCATTTGCATATCACATAGCTGGTTACATAGCTTGTCATGTTGATATATTTTTATATACTATATTTTATTTGGCTTGAGTTATTCTTGTACCTTTCTATGTCCCCTGAGGACCTGGATCCGGATTATGTCTCCAGGTATAGCAGAGGAGATTTATCCCGAGGTATACGGGATAGGATCTGACGCTGGACAGTATTGCCAACAGAAGACGAGGTTGTGCCAGAGGATTTCTCTTGAGTATTTTGTTATATACTCAGTTATTTCTATTTCTAGTTACTCTATATCCTGACTCTTGGATTACTGTATTAAACTTAATATCGGGTTGTTCCCCGAGACACTTTTTATTGAGACTTGTTGATGGATTATATTTTTTTTATTAGTCTGACATTTAAATTATGTTTATTTTATGTGGATGAGATTAGAATTAGACTGTGACATGTATCATAGACCATTGTATTTATTTTATAGCTTAAATACACTCTAACGGGTCCATTAAATTAGGTTTGCCCATTGGAGTTGTGCTGCTAGCTATTGCCATGTAGCTAGTCCCTCGGTATTTTGGGACGGGAAAATAACAATATATATATATATATATATATATATATATATATATATATATATATTGCCTTGGTTTTTGTTTTCTCATTCGTGCTTCCTTTGTGGTACTTGCTATTTGGGGTCTAACCCCACTAGTTTTGTATGGTCAGGTTCAGAGCCAGCACCAGAGGATCCAGCTCACTTCCCCCTGAACAATGGTGTGCACCTGATGGATGGCCGTTGAGGGACACGAGTGGGTTTCTTATTCCCTGGTCATTATTTTATATTTTACTCTTTTGGGCATTTAGCCACCGACACCTATTGGCCGACAAGTTTCGACATTTAGTTTCCTTTACATGGTTATAATTAATTAGACTTTAGCTGATCACGGTCATATACTTTTGTTACTCAACTATCTCCTCATTTTGTACAACTAGTTTTCAGAATATTTTGAGAGAGTGTTTGTGACGCCTTTCTGTTTTATCATATATGTAATATGTTACTGGTTCTTGTTTGATAGATTGAGATAATATATGTTCTATGTGACCCTAGGATTGTAGCATGCACCCCCCTTGTCTAGTTAGCGCTGTGATAGCCGTACGATATTCTATACCTTGTATAAGATAGCTGGCCATATCCGTCTCCGTATTCTGGTACTGGGGCGTGACAGTAGTACGATGTTTAGACCTCAATAACAATCATCATCTAATATATAATATTTTGATCATAAAATAATCTTTTTTTCTCATTCACAATAACTATTCACTTTGCAAATTTAATAATACATCGAAACAACATTCAGGATCAAATCTGCTAAATATTTAAGATCAAACAAATATTCAGTCTATCTACAATCTAATATCGGTCTCCAAAATATCTCTATCTCCTATGAAGGTCCAAAGAGCAATGTAGTTAGTCACCTAAAATTGTTAATGTATCTAGTCAGGATTGGAGAAAAGTACAACAATAACTTTAAATCAATACAATATAATATACACGCATATATGGAAAGGAAAGAAATATCTAACTGTGTGACATGGCTGGTATAGTTAACATAACTAAGACGGTAACAATATGGAACCTATTATGAGGAGACAAAGAACTATATAAGATAACAATGACAACCAAGGTCATGTGTACAGTGTATTTTAGAATACAAGTTTTCTGCAAATGGACGGGTTAGGATATACGGAAGATGGTACGTGAGGTGCAACGACTGCTATCAACATTGACATTATGGATTTGAACATTACGTAGACCACATGCATACTAATTATATTCTCCCATTCGACTCGCTCATACTTGCCCCCGCTGTACTGTTGGGATGCCACTACTGTGCTTGAGCTTTCTTGCTAATAGCTTCCTGGGTCCTAGTCTCCGCCATAACTTCTTCCCGGGAGACTCTGGACAGGGAGCTGGTATACCTCTGGAGCTCAATGTTCAGCCCGTTATGGAACCTCTTTGCTTTCTCCAATTCTGTAGGGATCAATCCGGGAGCAAAAAGACTCAGTCGACTGAACTCGACGTCGTATTCATCTAATGACATATTTTCTTGCTCCAGGTGCAGGAATTTATCATACAGTGCATTCTTGCCTGTGTCAAAAACGTACTTCTTGTTGAGCAACTCCTTGAATTATTCCCAAGTCTGATTAAGTCCCAGACGCCTCTCTTGAGCTTTCTACCAATCGTGAGCATTAACTTCTAGCTGAAGCCTTACTTCCGTCATCCACAAATATATTGGCAGTTGGGAAGCCCATAATAGGCCCTCCATCTTTACTTGCCATTTGATGATCGCAATGGTGTTTTCAGTGCCTTTGAACATTAGGGGCATCATCTTGTCGAACCCCTCTATGTTACCTAGTCGAGGTAGAGGATCTCAGCCCAGTGCTGCTTCCAAGATTTGACTGATGAACTCTTTTTGTTGCATTTGAGCTTGCATCATGCTTTGAAAGAATTGGAATCCATTTATGGATGAGGCTGCTTGGGAGGTACAAAAGGCATTTACGGTTGTACGCTCCCTGTTGAGTTGCTGACTGTTGCTCCGGTTATCCTACCTGAGGGCCAGTAAGCTGTTGAGGATAAGGTGGCAGAATCTGGGGTTCTCGACTTCGCTGGTACTACTGGGTATAGGGTGGTGATAGATCTGACTATGATGACTGCCTCTGCTGATTGGGAGTGATTGGGGTCGTCACCGAAGCCGGCTGTGGTGTTTATTCCTCTTAAGTTGTAACCTCGCCCTAGATGATGGAGGGAGGAGGGGTACACTGACTTGGTGGATCCATAATCTTGAATGCGGATAATAAGGATTCAATTAGAATATAATCAAGATAGATGCAATTTTAAGCAATCAAATGAGAACCGTAATGAAATCAAAGAAGATTATCAAGCAAATGGATGAGATCCTATTTCTTAGTCCTAAATGCAGGTTTGTTCGGTACAGTAATGCAACCAAAACAATATTTTTGGGACCTGCTTGGGCCACCACAAAAATATGCCACGCACTAGTCCCAAATTGCGTAGGACCAGCACGTGATAATGCCTGTTGGCATGCATAAATAGGCTACTCCAATATATGGAAACTACGATACATACTTACGTTGTAATTGGGCTCAAGCTCATAAGTGTAACGATGGTCACATATCTAATGTACTGATCTCATCCACAATATAAGAATAATAACGAAGCAAGAAAAAACAAGAGTGTATAAACTGAAGGAAATGATAATAAGAAAGTTATAATAGTTGGGTGGAAAAAAATACACTACCAAACAACTATTATTAACTGAAAGCAGAAAAATAGTCTAGTACAACATGGAAAAGAAAAAAAATGCAAGAAGATAAATAATCCATATAGCAGTTGATCATGGGAACTCTGAAGGCAAGACTACTCGTCCAAAGATGCAGAATCAGGTCCTGGTCCATACACCTGAGGGTACTCATGTTCGTCCAAATCTTGAAGGGAACCAGGTCCTCAGAGGGACATAAAAATATACAAGAAATAATATGCTATATATACTGTGTTATAAATAAATGCATAAGACTTTTCTAACCTCCTAAGTGCAAATTTGGAGGACATCGTTAAACGCATGGGCAAGTTTAGGCTAAAATAGGGAATCCACATAGCTCGAAGCTGGTAGTATACATATACTGTCCAACAGTAATCTGTAAACATCTGTAACGATCGACGATCGTTAGAGGGTATCTACAAAGAGGTGTCATCAACCCATAATTCCATCGGATACTATGGTTTACCGATTTGGGTAGCCCATACGCCTAGTAACTATCCTCCCCCTCAATCCCCATACTTACCAAAGTCATAAACATAATATATCCAGCTTGTAACTGCTTGAGTCTCTAATACACTAAATCAAAGCAGTTATACTTCTAACCGTCACACATCCCGTATGCATCGATGGTCAATCAAGTACGATAGTTTGTGCCCCTAATATGAATCTCATATATGTGTCATGGCCAAGGAGATAAAAAATATCCCCCAAATAAAGGACAGTCTTCTAGCAACTAAGTCGATATGTATAATATAGATAAAAATAAACAAATCGACAAACTTCGTCGATCGCACCCAAGTCTATCTTGGACGCACATTTTATATCACCAAAGCTAAAGAAAATAAGAACTAAATATGTCACATACTGAAATAAATATATATAAATAGTAATCATAGCCATGTATACTTGCCTGGTGTTTAGGAAGAGTACATCCGATGATCTGACAACGAACTCGTCAAGTCAGGGGTAGCACAAGAAGTGAAAACAGAATATATGACTTCGAATGCTGAAAAAAATATCCCTAATGTGTCCGAAATCAGCGGGATAGTAAGAAAACCCTACCCATAAGTCCAGTTTGGACATAAGGACAAAATTGATAGTTTCAGATCAAAATTGGATCCGCCGGTAGGCCCACTGTGAACCAAAAAAATGTGACATAGCTAAAGGTCTCTAAATTCAGAAAATTATATGTCAAACAAATTCTAAACGACAATAAGAACTCAACGGTATATCCATATTTGGATTTCGATGAGCCGATCACAAAAACGTTCGTCAACTCGGTTCGTAGGACCCGCTATAAGGCGATCCGGTCGATAGTCTCGGAATTGGATGGAACTTGGCTCATAGGATAACTTAGATGCTACGAGTCCATCGATGCAAGTTTTATCACAATTGGACAGCCATACAAAAAGTAATTGTAATATCTCAAAAAAAATTGATACGATAATTTTTGACGGATATGGGTCAAATTCGTTGCACACACGGAACCAATTTGAATTCGGCCAAAGCCCACACGTCAGGGTAGACCGTACTCGCCTTTTGGTGCAATCAGTTCGAGCTAAGGTGGTCCGGTTTGTCGAAATGGACCCCGTTTTGAGAATTCCCAATAAAGAAAACTATTCAACATGCCTAATTTGGTTCTATTTATGATATATCTACAGGTTGAGCTAGGTTATGTAACTTAGCATGGTCATAAAAAAGTTAACCAAGAATGCCTGAGCACATGCTTTATCGAATTTCGCTGAATGAGCAGTAAGTTATGGTCGTTCAAAGTTAGGGAAAAATCAAAGTCTTAATTCTGGAAGTTGTATATTTTTTTTGGAAAATGGAACATAGTTTTAGCACAGATTAAATGGAAATTAAACTAAACTATTTTTTGGGTATTGAAATTGGTTATATAGGCAATGCATAGATAAAATTTAAACTAAATTTGATTGAGAGATTGCAAAGTTATTCACTTTACAATATGGTGTCATGAACACAGTTCTACGTTTATGAAATCAACTATTTTTTCTGATTTTGGAAATAAGATTTAATTAGGTTTTAATCAGAATCTATTGCTACAAATTGTATTGAAACTGAGAGAGATATATAAGTTGTGCACATAAAATGTCGGATCGGGATTTGATTTATCGAGGAGGGAGAACGGAGTCCGTGAAAATGGATCTGCACAACTAGGATATGTTTTGAGTGAAATATTATGGTTTTTCAAGGTTTTCGAACTAGAATTAAACCTAATAATTCTTCAGAATACTTCAAAGTAATCATACAGAACTAAAGAGGGTTGAATTGTCTACTAACCTGAGAAAGTAGCTCGGGATTTAGTTGAACATGAAAGGAGAACGGAGTCCTTGAACTTGGCTCCTTGGGGTCGAGTTTACTATAGTCAATCCTTGTTCTTCACAGAACACATCGGTTTCGTACGCCGTGTGTAATCGACAGAAAGCCTAGGCATGGGTCCACCTGGTTCGAGATTGGCAAGGTGTATCCTTTGTAACCGATTGCACTAAAAGGCGCGTACGGTCTACCCCGACGTGTGGGCTTTGGCGGAATTCGAATTGGTCGCATGTGCGCGTCGAATTTGACCCGTATCGATCAAAAATAATCGTATCCATTTTTTTTGAGATATTATAATTACTTTTTATACAGTTTTCCAATTATGATGAAACTTGCATCGATAGACTCTTAGTGTCATGTGAGCCAAGTTTCATCCAATTTTGAGACTGTCGACCGAATCGCCTTATAGCAGGTCCTATGATCCGAATTAACGGGCATTTTTGTGATCGGCTTATCAAAATTCTAATATGGACATATCATTGAGTTTGTATTATCATTTAGACTTTGTTTGACATATAGTTTTCTAAATTTAGAGACATGTAGCTCTAGCACATTTTTTGGTGCAAAGTGGGCCTACTAGTGGACCATATTTTGATCTAAAATTGTCAATTTCGTCCCTGTGTCCAAAGTGGACTTATGGATAGGTTTTTCTTACTATCTCGCTAATTTCGGACACATTGATGATATTTTTTCAGCATCCGGAGTTGTCTTTTCCGTTTTTACTTCTCGTGCTACCCCTGACTTGACGAGTTCATTGCCAGATTATCGGCTGTAATCTTCCCAAACACCAGGCAATATACCTTGCTATGATTACTGTTTATATATATTTATTTCAATATGTCACATATTTTGTTCTTATTTGCTTTAGCTCTGGTAATATAAAATGTGCGTCCAAGCTAGACTTGGGTGCGATCGACGAAGTTTGTTGATTTGCTTATTTTAATATATATTATGCATATCGACTTATGCTAAAAAATTGTGCTTTATTTGGTGGATATTTTCGTATCTCCTTGGCCATGTCACACACATGACACGGATATAAGATTCATGTTAGGGGCACGGACTATCGTACTCGACTTGTCATCGATGCGTACGGGACGTGTGAGGGTTAGAAACGTAACTGCTTTGATTTAGTGTATTAGAGACTCAAGCAGTTACAAGCTGGGCATGTTGTGTATACGACTTGGTCAGTGTGGAAATTGAGGGGGAGGACAGTTACTAGGTCTATGGGCTACCAAAATTGGTAAACCATAGTATCCGATAGAACTATGGGTTCATGACCCATATTTGCAGATATCCTCTAATGATCACCGATCGTTGATGTTTACAAATTACTGTTGGACAATATATATATACCACCAGCTTTTAGCTACGTGGATTCCCTATTTTAGCCAACTCTTGCCCATGCGTTAAATGGTGTCCTCCAAATTTGCACTTAGGAGGTTAGAAAACCCTTATGCATTTATTTATAACACAATATATATATATATATTGTGTTGTTTCTTGTAACTTGTTACGTCCCTCTGAGGACCTGGTTTCCTTCAAGATTTGGACGAACATGTGTACCCTCAGGTGTATGGACCGGGACCTGATTTTGCACCTTTGGACGAAGAGGTCTTGCCTTCAGAGTTTCCATGATCTGCTGCTAGATGGATATTTATTTCCTTGTATTTCCTTCATATTCCATGATGTACTAGACTATTTTCCTGCTTTCAATTAATAATAGTCGTTTGGTAGTGGATTTGTTTCCACCAAACTATTACCCCTTTCAGATTATTATTTCCTTTATTTTATACACACTTGTTATTTCTTGCTTCGTTATTATTCTTATATTGTGGATGAGATCATTACATTAGATATATGACCATCGTTACAATTATGAGCTTGAGCCCAATTACATCGTAAGTATGTATCGTAGGTTACATATATTGGAGTAACCTATGTATGCATGCCAGCTGGCATAGTCATGTGCTGGTCCTACGCATTTTGGGACTGGGCATGACAAACATGATTACTTTAAAATTAACTTTGAACTTTACCATTGAACATCAAACAAAAATATTAAGTGAACATGCATGGTAACTAAAACAAGTCAATCTCTCATGCACAAATCATTATGAAGTATTAACAAGAACAATGCATAAAGATACGAGAGATACAAGGAAAGAAACAATGAAAAGATGACATGAGCATACATAGTATAAAATATGCACATCAAAAGAAATAAAGTTGTACTTGCCTTAGCCTTCGGATGGATGAATGCAAGTTGGATATTTGACAACGTATTAAGGTTTCAACTACTATCTCCATATCTAGAGAATCAAAGATCTTAATAAAGTTTGTTATTCAATTCAAAATATAGTAAATAAATTTTAATTGAGTTTCAAAGTAATTATACCTATATTATTTAGTCAATTTATAATTGCAGATAATACCGTATATATTAAATAAATTTAATTATGTCTAAAATTAAAATATAGTATAGGTCTTCATATCAGCTTTTCAAAAAACTAAACGGATCACGTTTTCATTTTCTGGAATTCCTAAAATCACAAAAATACCTAAATATGTTCATTTTACGGACAAATGATACTAAAAAATATTTAAAATAATATTAATTTAAATTAAATCTATTAAAATATAGATTATGAAAGCTTACATCTATATGGTTATTGTGAGACTCGTCTCACTATCGCGTATTTTTTATTTTCATATCTTGTATATGTGTGTTATTACTGCATATTGCTTCCCGTATATTTTTCTGGATTTCTCTAGCTGCTCTCATGTAATGTCTAGATTTATGAGCAGTGTTAACCACTCTTGATAAATATAACCCTCTCTTTTTCTCTCTTCCCAATTCTTTCACTTTTTCCCTCTTTTTATGTTCTTTTCTTTTCCTCTTTCCTCCTCCCTAGCCGAGAGCAGCCCAGGTCGGTCCCCCTCCCCTTTCCCTTGGTAGTAGTGGTAGTAGTTAGTGGTAGTTTTAGGCAAGTACCTCTTGCCAATGAGGAAGTGTAAACTCCCTCACCCAAAATAGGTATTTGTGTATATTTTATATTATTATATTTATTATAGATGTTGAATTTATTTAGAGTATTATCTTAGTTAATTAGAAAATAATTTTTTTAGTATATTTACTTATTTAAATATTTATTTAGAATTATTTTTAGGCTATTTTAGATTATTGGGATTTTTCCATAATTTTTAGTTAATTAAAAACTAGTAACACTAATTTTTGAGGACTTTAAAGAATTTATTTTATATTCAAACTTAATTAAAAATATCCTAAAATTTTATTTTAGGTTCTAAATAATAAAATATATTTTCTAGAATTTTTTAGGAATTTTTCGATTATTTTTAGCATTTATTTTGAGTTAATTATGAAAAACTAAATTAAAAACTAATTTCTGAAAAAGAAAACCCAAAAAGTAATTAATTCTGTCCAGTCAGCAAACAGGGGGCCCACCTATCAGCCTCCAGCAGTGAACAGTGCCGGGCCCGCTTGTCAGTGACCGCTGAGTGGGTGCGAGCCGAGCCGACCGCGAGCCGAGACCGAGTTCGACTCGGACTCAGCTGAGCCGAGCCGCATCGAACTGCGATCGTTCGATCTGGGCGGGGCTGCACGAATGGATGCCATGTGGTGCGCTGTGAGCCGCGGCTGCACTTTCTCTCTCCTATATATATATATATATATATAATAGTTTAGATATTAATTTCTAGGGTTTTTCTTCAGTCGATTTTTGGAGAATTGTCATCTAGGGTTCCTTCATCTTCCAGAAGCCATTGCGCATAGCTCCGGACTCCAAACGAGTCCTAGTTTTTTTTGTTAGAATGATAATGAGGTTAGATTTTTGATTATATAAATTATTTTTCTAAATTATTAGTATTAAATTCTGGAAAATTTGTAGAGCACAGCATGTCCAAAAATAGACGTATTTCGATATTTTCGCAATTTCGGGAGAACCCGGAATCAGAATCATGAACCGTTTAAAGTTTCGGGAAGCTAATGTCGAGATCATCGACATATATTTTTCTCAGAAATTAATTCGAAGTATTTACATACTGTTAATTCTATAGAACTTTTAGGTTAGAATTTAACCATCGGTGCACAATACAAAATTTGTATGTGCCATAATTCCCAAACGAATTTGAATTCGAATGAGCCATAAATTCCAGCATGTTTTTGATACTGAAATCTACAGGAAATCATGCATAAAAATTGAGTTTGTGTCGGTTGACTTTTCGATCAACAGATTGCCTCGATTTACATGCCATGAGTCTCGAGTTGATAAAATTCAGTTTCTTTGGACAAAATTTAGGAATTAACATAAAAATCAGAATAATAAGATTAACATAGGATTTTAGAGTAATTATTGCAGAATTAAATAAATTAAAATAAATTATCTTTTGACGTGATAAATTTGTAATACATAGGCTATTTGGACTGTGACTTGAACTCTGATTCATACCAGTAGCAGGACCCCAGGCAAGATACCTTGCCAAATTGTTTACAGTACTTTACATGCTATTTATAATTCTTTTTATTTATTTCATTTTTGTATAGTTCTTGCATGTGTAGTTTTTTTCCAGTCATTACTATGTATTAGATATGTTGACACACACATGGCACCTAGTATCATGGGAGGACAATCATTAGGCGTATGGGCTTTTAACCACTCTGGTAAATCGTAGTATATAGTTCACACTACGGACGTGTGTCGCGCTGGTCGCTACCTAGAGGTATGTCGATTTCTGTAGAGTCGCGCTGGTCGCTACCCCAGAGGTATGTCGATTTCTGATATTCTAGACGGGTGTGTGAGTTGCGAGGCTTAGATCGAGTAGACTACCCTTGCCCATACGTCAAAAAGTTGTCCTTATTTGCATTCATATAGATTATCTTGTACAGCGTACTTATTTATTTTCAAATTATATGCATATTTACTGTATTCAAGTTGGCTCATATTTTCTATATCTTGTTACGTCCCTCTGAGGACCTGGTCCGCTGCCAGGTGTATCTGTTCTTGAGTATTTGCAGGAGCGCAGATTTGGATGGTTGTATATGCTTAGTGGATGTCTTCTCTTCGAGCCATGATCGATAGCTGGTATACTTATATTGGGTTTGATTGTGTTGTACTTATATTGTATTTACCTTTCCTATTCGAGTTGGTAGTGGATTTGTTTCCATCCAACTATCATCCTAGATACTTCTTATTGAGATCTAGTTTCATCGATACTGTTTATTTATTTCTATATGATTTTGGTGGATGAGATTTAGATTTTACCCTGTGACTTGTATTACAGTTATACCACTTGTGGATTTGATATTCATATTACAGCGTACGTGTGGATTTGGTTTCCATATATTAGAGTTGCCATATCCATGCGGCTGGCATGCTTACGTATCCTAGTCCTACGTATTTTTGGGACTGGGGCGTGACAGGAAGAACTTGCAATTTTATATTATTATTGATCTTTTGCATTTTATTAGACTTTATTGTGCTCTATGAACTCCTCTACATGTTTACTTTAAGGTATTTTCAGTTTTGATAGCTTGGTTGGACTAGATCTATATTCTTGAGTTTTTATGGTTTTGATCTCTTAAAACTTGTTGTTATTCAAAAACTAGTTGTTCAATGTGAGAGAGAGCCTCTAATTTCAAGTAGTTTAGAACCTTACTTCTCTGGATTTGGGCTAAAAAATAGGACTTTATGGAGGAACTAGATTTCATACTTTGAGCTTTTTCATGGCTGAAACTTGTTGTTCTAGGACGAAGGAGTTCCATGCGGCCTGCTTGGCATGTGGCCTGGACTCCTCACTCCAAACTCAGCATGCGGCTATCTTGTTTGACGCATGATTGAATCTGCACATGCACCCCTTGGCCAAATGCATAAAACTTGAACGAAAGAAATTTCTATAAGTTCCTAATTCCATGCTGCCTCGAGTAGCATTCGACCCAGAAGAGCATGCGGTCGAGTTGTCTATGCAGCCCCGAGCTATGCATTCATATTTTTCTCCAATTCATGAATCAATTCCGCCTTGGCACGATTTCCACTGACTTTAGTCTCTTCTTCCCTGGTACGCTTTATTGGCCAGTCACATCGGTCACTTCCCTGACATGCTTTATTGGCCAGTCATATCAGTCACTTTTCTAACCTTGTGTTTATTCCCTGTCACTCAACCCTTGTCCCAAGAGGTGGACCTTGTTTTGATCCATGCGGCTAGTTTGATCCATGCGGCCAGCCTCTTGCCAGCGGCCAGCTTATTTTATGCACTTTTAGCACTTATAGAAGAATATTTTCCTTGTTATATGCTCTCTTATGGATTATTTACTCCTTGTGCTTGGCCCAATTAGTTAAATTCATGTTATTTCTAAATTGCTTATAATCTGGATGCTACACTTAACAGGACATGAAATTCCCGGAATATGGAATGTAATGGCACCGTAAACTAAGAACTCCCGGTACCTGACTTGTACTGAATAAACCTGTCTTTTGACTCCAGATAACTGACATATACTGATAAATCGGATAGTGGCTCAGCATAGCTCACTCTTGACATGCTAGAATCTCCAGAACTGAAATGCTTGTACTGATAAAATAAATTTTTGTGGTTGCTTGCTTGTCCTGTTCCTGATTGTACTTGTCAAGCTATTATTCGGTCTTGCATCATATCTAAGGAAAATTCCTGAGCACCACGGTCTGGAATCCTTGATAACTTGCCTAAGTTAATAACTAAAATAATTATCTAGAAGCATCTAGAGAGATTTTTTGGCTACATGCAATCCCGGTATCCCAGCAACACCTGGTGGATTCGGAGCTCTCCGTCGAGAGGGGCACACTTCCAGCACACCACTGAGCGTTACACTCTACCAGTAAATACTATATAGTTAAATTAATCTATGTTATGTATTCTTACTTCTGGATAACTCGGATAATCTATAGGGCATGTGGCTGTATGGAATCTCAATTGCATTTATTAGTAACCAGGATTGTGATAACCCTAGTCAGTTAATGGTAGTAAGCCGTAGATCATGATTGGCCGTGATTGGATATTTTCTAGTCTTGTCTCGGATCATCCAGCTACTAATTCTGAACTATACCAATTACAGATTCCTGAAACTGCTTAAACTGTTTATTTACATATTGCTCTTATTATATTTTCTTATGTTATTGAATGTTTGTATGCTGGTTTTAGTTCCTAAGTTGGCTTTATTATGGTACTTTGTTGTTTTGGGTTCTGACCCCACTAGTTTTGTACGGCTAGATATTGAAGCAACTTCGGAGGATCTCCCGTACTTCCTGTCTCCAGATGGTGAACACCAGGAGCACCCGAGGACTTGAGTAGGTTTCTTCTTCATCATCCACCTGATCTTATACTTTCATTTTTGAGGCATTTAGCCACCGAGCACGTATTTAGATCATGTTTTGGTACTTGATGTTCTAGCCTGCGGGCCTACATGTAAAGAATGTTCTAGACTATAGTTAGAGCTGATTATGTAATATTGTACTCTGTTACTTCTTTATTTTAGTAACTAGCTTCATGATCATCTATATATGTATAGTATGGGATACTTTACTATTATATATTTGGTGATTATACTGCTTGTAACTTGTTGCTTGCTCAAGATTGAGACAACTAGGACTCTTGACCCATGATTGACTGTTGGATTGTAGAGTAAACCATCGTATGTCTAGACAGCCGTGATCATATCTCGGGGTATAGAGTACTCTGGTGTACGTAGCTGGCTTTGTCCACCCTCCTCTCCAGTATTCTGTTTTGGGGACATGACTCGGTTTAAGTGATGGGCCATGCAGGTTTAAAAATTCAGAAGTGTGGGGGTTTATCATTGTTTAGATATCTCAATCATACTACTCCTTGATCTCCTCCAGCATCAAATTTGTATCCAAGGAATTTTGATTCAACATCTGACTTAATCCCTCGATATATCCTGTCATTTTGATTTAATCCTAGTATTCTCTATATTTCAGAGACACTGTTCCTGGTCCTTCCGATCAGCCAGCTAGAGTTTGGCCGGTAGCAGGACAACCACCAGCCGGTCAGCATCTCTTTTCGGTTCAGTCACAACATTCTTAAGCAGAGTCCAGGATGGTTCAAAATATGAAACAACAGGTCCAGCCAGAACCACTAATTGTACCCGCAGTATCAATCCCGCCAATACCACCTAATATAAAAAGTGATATACAGGCCCTGATAGGGATCATCAGGCAGTTATTAGCATCTCAAGAGCGACGGGGTGACGCTCTCTCCCAATCAGTACAAGCGCCTCCAACCCTCATATTTTTATGGTACCGAAGATGATATTGCATCAGATGTGTGGGTTCATGACACTGAAGCTATCCTAGAGGTAGCAGGAGTGCCTGACAGAGAGCAAGTATCAGTAGTTCGACTGTAGTTGCTAGACTTGACCCGAGACTGGTGGGAAGCACAAATGATTTCTCTGGCAGTACCCGTCCCTTGGGCCGTCTTGAACGAGAGGTTCCAGACGAGGTACTTTGATGCGGTGTCACGTTATGATCATCAGCAAAGGTTTAACAACTTAAAGCAGATGGGCAGGACTATCGACGGCTATACATCAGAGTTCTACAGACAAAGTCGGTTTGCTCCCACCTTGGTGGTGACCGAATTGGATAGAGCTAAGAGGTTCCAGCAGGGACTTCACCTGGAGATCATATTGACAGTAGAACAATATGAGTTACAGACTTTTGATGCTATATTACGGGCAGCAAGGAGGCATGAGTATACCTCCCAAAGAATTTTGGATAAAACTAGAGAAAGGAAGAGGACCCACACCTCAGGAGGTTCTTACTCCCAGTCTTCAGCACCAGCCCCGACAGTTAGGCCTTAAAAATTGGATCTCCGAGGAGGCCTGTAGTGCCCCGTTCTGCGTAGGAACAATGTACAAGTGATATCGCTTTGCTTGCATGAGTGAAAGCTTTCTCGAAGAGTTCCCGATCGAAACACAAGACGATTGATCTAAGTGAGTGGACAGAACTTTATTCTCTGATTCTTGCATGCCTTAATATTGAATCTGAGTTTTTTGCAATGCTTGTTTACTTAATAAGATAATATTCTCATTGAAAATGATAGAACAAGAACATGCATGCTTAACTAAAAAAATTGTATTTCTTGTCTAAAAGAGATAAAACCTTGTCCTGCTAAGTCAAAAAAGAAATATTGCATGCTTAGTTACACTGACACCGCTATCAAATGAACCTTTGCCATGCTAAAAAGATAAGTAAAGGAACTGCCTGAACAAGTCCCTATGTCATATGCTAAGTAAGAGTAGAATTGCATGCTTTAGTATAAATGAGATAGAAGAACTACTATCTTGCTTACTTACATAGAGATTTATCTCAGGTGCCCTATCATACTGAAAGCGATAGAAATTGTATGCTACTTTTTATAAAATTGTTATCGTGCTTTCTTATATATGTTTCGCTTGCCTATTTTCTTATATCGAACTGCTAAAGGTGATTGATTCGTATAAGCAGAGACTAATAGTACGTCCTGAGGTACGGTCCTTGTGATCTAGTGGGGTGTACTATTAGTTTTGTGAAAAAAAGATTGAACCTATCGCTCCTTTTGAAAAGAAGATTGATATGTTTTGCTTGATCATTATTTGCTTACATTATAGATGTTTCATATCATGCATTGGTCTCGGACAACTTGTACACAAGGTTTTGTCTCTCGAACGGTTCCTGGGACACTGAAAATCGCTCGGTCTGGAAGAGATTTTTTTTACCCTGAGGATACGGTCCTATGGGGTCTAGTGGGGTGATATGTTTATTAGTATTGTGTGGAACCCATGATATCACATCTGCAAGTATTTGTGTGTGTTGGTGAAGAGCTGAACCTTGAGTCACAGCTGCCGACATACGCGTGTGCTAGTGCAGAGCTGAACCTTGAGTCACCGCTGCTAATCATAGGGCTACCCATGGACCATCATGTAGTTAGGGCGCATGCTAAGTTAGCCTTCTTGTATACCTAACTGTTTGATGCAGAGATGGACATGGAATAGAACATATATGTTTATACAAATTATTGCAAACTTGTATGTCTGTAGTAGGGATAATCGTTCTACAAAGGATAAGAATCACTGAACAAGTGATGCATTAATTTTTTATTATGCTTTGAATATCGTTTTGTCCCTAGACTTGCATGTTTCACTTGATGTTCACTGCTGCCCCTTAGTAATAAATTGATCAGTCCACTAGAATAATTTGTGTTCCAAAAGAGTTAGTAAATATGGTGCATGATACATGCTTCGCACTGCACGATAGAACAATGTACCGATTGTATGCTTAAATGTTTGAATATGCAAACTGTTTTCAAAGCTATATTTTCGAAAGAAGTAAACTGACTCTAACCCTGTGCTGCATGAAATGAACCTAAGTAAAAGTAGGAAGATAACTAGTAATGTAATTTTTGCCACATGCTTACTTAGTGTTGGTTTCAGGGAGTGTTGCTTCTGTTCGTTGATTTATACTCACCAGTACTTTCTCCAAAGTGCTGACCCACCAACATTTTGTATGTTCCCAGGTGTTGGATCATCCGAGGAAGCGATAGCCATGCCTCATCCCTAGGACCCAAAAATCTAGAGTCGATGCCTTGAGCCGTATCGAGTTATGCTTTGAGCGGCTTTTGTATAAAGGGATATAATGTATGGAATGATGTCATTGTATTCGAGAGAGTGCTTGAGCGATTTGTAACCTCGGCCAAACGCTGCTTGTAACACTTCTGAATATCAATAAAGATGCTTGTTTTCTTATGCCATTATATTCTTTACTTTCTTGCAATATGTGTCGCTGCTTCCGTCTTGAATAGCTTACTTGCTCTTGTTTCAAGCTTTGGACTTGTGCAAGCGCAACTTAGGCTTGTACGACATTACGCTCATACGAGGACGGTCGGTCCTGCAAGGACCCAAACAAGGACGAATGGTCCTGCGGGATCAGGGCATGACATATTGGTATCAGAGCAACTCGATCCTTTTGCCTTTTCGTTGCCTTCGACTCAGAGATGTTCCAGATATTGTGCTACAATGAACATTCCATACAATAAGTCCATAGATATTCTCAAATGTGTGCACAAAAGTTTTCTTGTTTGCTTTCTTGTTGTTTGGATATATGATTTCGTGATTCCTGATTTGCTTGTATTTTTTTGATTGAGGATGGTGAGGGATGAGGACTATCGCTTCTCTGGATTTTGTAAGTTTCTCCTTGAGTTTTGAGGACAAAACTTTGTCGATGGATAAGTATGTAGTGCCCCTCTCCGCGTAGGCACTATGTACAAGTGATATCGCTTTGCTTGCTCAAGCAGAAGCCTTCTCGAAGAGTTCCCGATCGAAACACAAGACGATTGATCTAAGTGAGTGGGCAGAACTTTATTCTCTGATTCTTGTAAGCCTTAATATTGAATCTGAATTTTTTGCAATGCTTATTTGCTTAATAAGATAATGTTCGCATTATAAATTATAGAACGAGAACCTGCATGCTTGACTAAGAACTTGTATTGCTTGTCTAAAAGAGATAGAACATTGTCATGCTAAGTCAAGATATAAATATTACATGCTTAGTTACACTGACACCGGTATCAAACAAACCCTTGCCATGCTAAACATATAAGTAAAGGAATTACCTGAACAAATCCCTTTGTCGTATGCTAAGTAAGAGTAGAATTGCATGCTTTAGTATAAATGAGTTAGAAGAACTACTATCATGCTTACTTACATAGAGATTTATCGCCGGTTCCCTATCGTACTGAAAGAGATAGAAATTGTACGCTAGTTTTTATAAAATCGTTATCGTGCTTGCTTATATATGTTTTGCTTGTCTGTTTTCTTATATCGAACTGCTAAAGGTGATTGATTCGTATAAGCAGAGACTAATAGTGCACCCTGAGGTATGTTCCTTGTGATCTAGTAGGTGTGCCATTAGTTATATGAAAAGAAGATTGAACCTATTGTTCATTTTGAAAAGAAGATTGATATGTTTTGCTTGATCATTGTTTGCTTACATTATAAATGTTTCATATCATGTATTGGCCTTGGACAACTTGTGCATAAGGTTTTATCTCTCGAACGATTCCTGGGGCACTGAAAATCGCTCGGTCTGGAAGAGATTTTTGTTTTACCCTGAGAATACTGTCCTACGGGATCTAGTGGGGTGATGTGTCTATTAGTGTTGTACGAAACCCATGATGTCATAGTTGCTAGTATTCGTGTGTGTTGGTGAAGAGATGAACCTTGAGTCATAGCTGTCGATATACGCGTGTGCTAGTATAGAGTTGAACCTTGAGTCACCGCGGTTAATCATGGGGCAACCCATGGACCATCATGTAGTTAGGGCGCATGCTGGTTAGCCTTCTTGCATAACTAACTGTTTGATGTAGAGACGGACAGAGAATAGAACATATATGTTTATGCAAATTGTTGCTAACTTGTATGTCTGCTGCAGGGATATTCGTTCGGCGAAGGGTAAAAATTACTGAATAAGTGATGCATTAATTTTTTATTATGCTTTAAATCTTGTTTTGTCACTAGACTTGCATGTTTCACTTGATGTTCACTGCTGCCCCTTAGTAATGAATTGATCAGTCCACTAGAATAACTTGTGTTCCTAAAGAGTTAGTAAATATAGTGCACAATACATGCTGCGCACTACACGATAGAATACTATCCCGATTATATGCTTAAATATTTGATTATGCAAACCGTTTCCAAAGTTATATTTTATAAAGAAGTAAACTAACTCTAACTATGTGCTGTATGAAATGAACCTAGGTAAAAGTAGCAAGATCACTAGTAATATAAGGTTTTGCCACATACTAAGTATTGGTTTCAGGGAGTGTTGCTTCTGTTTATTGATTTATACTCACCAGTACTTTCTCCAAAGTGCTGACCTACCAACAGTTTGCTTGTTCGCAGGTGCTGGATCGTCCGAGGAAGCGATAGCCGTGCCTCATCCCTAGGACCCAAAAATCTGGAGTCGATGCCTTGAGCCATATCGAGTTGTGCTTTGAGCTACTTTTGTATAAAGGGATGTAATGTATGAAAAAATATCATTGTATTCGAGAGAGTACTTGAGCGATTTATAACCTCGGCCAAGCGCTGCTTGTAACACTTTTGAATATCAATAAAGATGCTTTTTTTTCTTATGACATTGTGTTCTTTACTTTTCTGCAATATATGATGCTGCTTCCTTCTTGAATAGCTTACTTTTTCTTGTTTCAAGCTTTGGCCTTGTGCAAGTGCAACTTAGTCTTGCCCGACATCACGTCCGTGCGAGGACGGTCGGTCCCGCAATGACCCCAGCGAGGACGAACGGCCCTACGGGATCGGGGCGTGACATATTATTTTTACATAACTAATAGCACACCCCAATAGATCACAAGGACCGTACCTCAGGGCACACTATTAGTCTCTGCTTATACGAATCAATCACCTTTAGCAGTTCGATACAAGGAAACAGGCAAGCAAAACATATATAAGCAAGCACGATAACAATTTTATAAAAACTAGCATGCAATTTCTATCTCTTTCAGTACGATAGAGAACCGACGAGAAATCTCTATGTAAGTAAGCATGATAGTAGTTCTTCTATCTCATTTTTACTAAAGCATGCAATTCTACTCTTACTTAGCATACGACAAAGGGACTTGTTCAGGCAGTTTCTTTACTTATCTTTTTAGCATAGAAAGGGTTCATTTGATAGCGGTGTCAGTGTAACTAAGCATGGAATATTTCTTTCTTGACTTAGCATGACAAGGTTCTATCTCTTTTAGACAAGCAATACAAGTTCTTAGTGTATGTAGTTTTTTGTTCTATCATTTACAATGCGAACATTATCTTATTAAGAAAACAAGCATTGCAAAAAACTCAGATTCAATATTAAGGCGTGCAAGAATCAGAGAATAAAGTTTTGCCCACTCACTTAGATCAACCGTCTTGTATTTCGATCGAGAACTCTTCGAGAAGACTTTCGCTCGAGCAAGCAAAGCGATATCACTTGTACATAGTGTCTACGTAGAGCGGGGCACTACAAGGCCCATATCAACAGCCTCGGTCCAACAAACAACACCAACCCAACCCCAGCAGCAGAGGACATCTTCTTCAGTAGGGTGTTCTCATTATGGAAAACCTAGGCACGTATTTTCTCAGTGCCGCAGAGAACAAGGATTGTGTTTAGCTTGTGGAGCTCCAGGACACAGAGTGGGATCTTTTTCACACAGAGCCAGTTCATTATCGTCTTCCCCAGCAGGACCACAGTATAGGGCTCCAATGCCGGCTTTGCAGAACCAGGGTCAGAGGCCTTTGCCGACCCAATCTCAAGTATACCAGCAACAAAGGCCACAACAGTATGCGCAGGCCTAAGCTCAAGTACAGGATAGGGAAGGAGGTCCGCAGCAAAGAGGACCAGTACCGAGAGGATGAGGTTAGGCAATGGCACTCACTGTAGAAGAGCAGTTAGCTTCAAGTAAGATAGTGGCAGGTACCATTCTCGTCAACTCTTATTCAGCTTCGGTATTGGTTGATTCAGGTGCATCACATTCTTTTATGTATGCACGATTTATGATACGAGTTGGTTTAGAATTCAAATCCTTATCAGTAAGGCTCAATATACTTACTGATAACGGTATCATGGCAGTCGATAGAGTTTATATATCATTTTGAGTCATAGTATGCGGGCGAGAATTTTTTGTTAGAATGATAGAATTTTCTATGGGAGATTATGACGTCGTCGTAGGCATAGATTGGTTAAGTGCTCGATATACGACGATAGATTACCAAGCTAGCAAGGTTATCTTTTGTATTCTCCGAGAGAAAGAATTCTTATTTTATTTAGGCAAGACAGAGTCTTCACCAGCAACCTTGAGAATGGCAGTAGCGAAAGAAGTAAGATTTCCCAGAGTTGTTGATGAATTCCCAGATGTATTTTCAGAAGAACTTCCAGGCATGCCACCAGAGATAGAGATTGAGTTTGCCATCAATCTACTTCCCGGAACATCCCCAATATCAGAGAGAGTCTACAGGATGGCTCCTTCAGAGTTAGAAGTCTTGTATCGAATGATTGAAGAATTGAGAACCAAGGGATTCATCTATGCTAGTGGATCACCTTGGGGAGCTCTGATGCTACTTATGAAGAAGAATGATGGTACATCATGATTATGTGTTGATTATCTTAATCTCAATGCGGTAACCATCAAGAATAAGTATCCATTGCCTCGGATAGATGACTTGTTTGACCAGCTTAGTGGAGCGACCGTGTTTTCGAAGATTGATTTACAGTCTGCATATCATCAGATCAGATTCAGAGAGCAAGATATACCCAAGACGATATTCAGATCAAGTTATGGCCATTGGGAGTTCCTAGTGATACCTTTTAAAGCGACCAATGCGCCAGCAGTATTTATGGATCTCATAAATCATATTTTTATGCCTTACCTGGAAAAATTCGTGATAGTGTTCATCGATGACATCTTGGTGTACAGTCAAAGTGAAGCAGAACACGAGCAACATCTTCGTGTAGTTCTATAAATTTTCAGAGAATATAAGTTATATGCAAATTTTAGCAAATGGGAGTTCTGGTTTGATCGTATTTCCTACTTGGGCCACATCATTGCCAGAGGTCGAGTGGAGGTAGTTCCCAAGAAGATAGAAGCCGTTGAGACATGGCCAGTACCTAGAACAGTTTTAGAAGTTACAATTTCTTAGGATTAGCACGATTTATGGGGGACTTTGCTAGAATTTATGCACCCTTGACGTAGCTAACACGGATTGATGTGCGCTTTGATTGGACAGATGCATATCAGACCTCTTTCAAGAAGCTTAAGCAGAAATTGATCACAACACCTATTTTGACGCTTCCGGACGGGACAAGTGTATTTACGGTTTATTGTGATGTATCCGACAAGGGACTGGGGTGCATTCTAATGCAGTATGGCAAGGTTATAGCTTATGCATCCTGGCTGCTTTGGGATCATGAAAGAAATTATCCGACGCACGACTTGGAGTTAGCAGCAATTATTTTTGCACTCAAACTTTAGAGATATTACCTATATGGAGATCGAATAGAGATTTATAATGATCATAAGAGTTTAAAGTATGTCTTTACCCAGAAGGATCTTAACATGAGGCAAAGAAGATGGCTAGAGTTGATGACAAACTATGATCTTGACCATCAGTATCATCCTGGGAAGGCCAATGTGGTAGCGGATGCCTTGAGCCGAAGAACATGAGATTATTTTCTTATAGCGAAGCGAGAGATTTTAGGAGATCTTCAAAAGATGGGCGTAGAAGTAGTATTGCCTGCAACGCAGCATTGACGACAGGTCTACAAGTTCAGTCTAGTATAGTAGAAAGAATCAAGGTAACCCAGTCAGCAGATGCCAAGCTTCAGCGACTTAGAGTAGAGAGTGAAGCAGGACATAGACCAGAACTTAGCATTCGCAGTGATAGAACTCTCCGTTTTGACAATCGTCTTTGTGTACCTAACGGAGACCTTCATCGTGAGATTATGTTGGAGGCCCATAGTTTATAATATTCAGTACATTCCGGAGGAACCAAGATGTATAGAGACATTCGTCAGCATTTCTGGTGGAATGGAATGAAGCGCCAGATAGCTTAGTTTGTTTCTCGATGTTTGGTATATCAATAAGTTAAAGATGAGCATCAGAGACCAGTAGGACTTCTTCAACCTTTAATAATTTTGGAGTAGAATTGGTAGTATATTACCCTGGATTTTGTGACAGATCTACCTCGATCCCCAGCTGGCAGTAATGCTATTTGGATAATAGGGGACCGACTCACGAAAGTTGCACACTTTCTTTCTTTCAGGATTGGCTAGTCCACAAAACAGTTAGCCGAGATGTACGTGAGACAGATTTTAAGACTACATGGAGTGCCAGACAGCATAGTCTCGGATAGAGATTCAAGATTTACTTCTCACTTTTGGTAGAGCCTTCAAAAAAGCTTAGGCACCTGCCTGAAGTTCAGTACGATATATCATCCCCAGACAGATGGTCAGTCAGAGCGAACCATCCAGACTCTTGAAGATATGCTTCATTCATATATCCTTGACTTTGGTGGTTTATGGAAGGATCACTTACACCTGGTAGAGTTATCCTACAATAACTGTTTCCAGGCCAGTATCCAAATGGCAGCCTTTGAGGCACTATATGGAAGAAAGTGCAGGTCCCTTGTAGCTTAGGATGATATTGGAGAAAGATAATTGCTTGGTCCCAAAATGATAGCCTAGACAGTTGAAGTGATCAAGCAAGTCCGAAAGCATCTTCAAGTAGCACAAGATCGCCAATGTCATTGGGCCGATAGCATTGGTGACCTCTTAATTTTTTTGTCGGCGACCATGTGTTCCTTTGGATTTTGCCCACCCACGAAGTCATCAGATTTAGAGTACGATAAAATCTTAGTCCATGGTACATTGGTCCGTTCGATATTCTCGAGCAAGTAAGAGATATTTCCAATCGTCTTTATCTTCCCTCGTCGCTTCGCTAGATACATAATATTTTCTATGTATCCCAGCTACGACGGTATATATCGGATGCAAGCTATGTGCTAGATCAATCGAAATTGGTTTTTTGTACTGATCTTTTATATGAGGAGAGGCTTGTATCCATTTTGGACCGAAGAGAGAAAATTTTCAAGAACCGGACCATTCGTTTAGTTTGAGTTGCTTGGGGGCATCATTCACCAGGCAAGTCAACTTGGGAGCGGATAATGATATCCGAGCTCAATACTCGTATCGCTTTGACTTGTGAGGTATACTTGTTCGTATATCCCGTACCCTGATCTTATCTTATGCATGCTTGCCTTATTCTAGATAGTTCATAGTTGTGATTGGAACCCGTACCATGATGCTTGTTTTATTTCCTAATTTTTATGGTCTTCTTGTTATATCCTGTACTTTATTGAAATTTTGAGGAAGAAATTTTTCTAAGGAGGTGAGAGTTGTGAGACTCATCTCACTATCGCGTATTTTTAATGTTCATATCTTGTATATGTTTGCTATTACTTTATATTGCTTCTCGTATATTTTTCTGGATTTCACTAGTTGCTCTTATATAATTTTTAGATTTGAGTAGTGTTAACCACACTTGATATATAACCCCTCTCTTTCTCTCTCTTCCCCATTCTTTTATTTTCCCTTCTTTTCATTTTCTTTTCCTTTCCTCTCGCCTCCTCCCTAGCCGAGAGCAGCCCAGGCCGACCCCCCTCCCATTTTCCTTGGTAGTTGTGTTAGTAGTTAGTGGTGGGCAAGTACCTCTTGCCAATGAGAAAGAACTTATATTTTTACATTATTGTGGATCTCTTGTATTTTATTAGCCTTTATTGTGCTCTATGAACTCCTCCACATGTTTACTTCTTGGTATTTTTAATTTTGATAGCTTTGTTGGCCTAGATCTATATTCTTGAGTTTTTATAGTTTTGATCGCTTAAAACTTATTTTTTTTTTCAAAACTAGGTATTCTATGTTAAAGAGCCTTTGATTTCAAGTAGTTTAGAACCTTACTTCTCGGGATTTGGGCTGGAAACGAGAATTTTATGGAGGAACTAGATTTCAGACTTGGAGCTTTTCCATGGCTGAAACTTGTTGTTCTGGGACGAAGGAGTTCTATGTGGCCTGCTTGGCATGCGGCATGGGCTCCTCGCTCCAAACTCAGCATGCAGCCATCTTATTGGACACCTGACTGAATCTACACATGCGTCCCTTGGCTAAATGCATGAAACATGAATAATTTTTTTTTTAAGTTTCTGATTCCATACGGCCCAAAGGAGTATACGGTCGAGTTGTGTATGCGGCCCAGAGGAGCATGTGGTCGAGTTGTGTATGCGGCCCTGAGTTATGTATTCCTCTTTTCCACCAATGCATGACTCAGCGTCGCCATGGCACGGTTTCCACTAATTTTTGTCTTTTCTTCCCTGACACGCTTTATTGGCCAATCACATCGGTCACTTCCATGACATGCTTTATTGGCTAGTCACATGAGTCACTTTCCTGACCTTGTATTTATTCCCTGTCACTCAACCCTTGTCCCAAGGAGTGGACCTTGTTTTGATCCATGCGACCAGCCTCTTGCATGCGGCCAGTTTCTTGCCTGCGGCCAACTCATCTCATGTACTTCTAGCACTTATAGTAGAATATTTTTATTGTTATATGCTCTCTTATGGATTATTTACTCCTTGTGCTTGGCCCAATTAGTTAAATGCATATGATGCATGTTATTTCTAGATTGCTTATAACCTGGATGCTTCACTTAACAGAACATGGAACTTCTGGAACATGGAATGTAATGGCACTGTAAAATTAAGAACTCCCGGCACTTGACTTGTACTGAATGAACCAGACTCCTAACTCTAGATACCTACATGTACTGATAAACTGGATAGTGTCTCGGCGTAGCTCACTCCTGACATACTAGAATCTCCAGAACTGAAATGCTTGTACTGATAAGATAAATTATAATGGTTACTTGCTTGTCCCGGTCCTGATTGTACTTGTCAAGCTATTATCTGGTCTTATTTCATGTCTAAGGCAGATTCCTGAGCACCACGATCAGAAATTCTTGATAACTTGCCTAAGTTAATAACTCGAATAATTATCTAGAAGCATCCAGAGAGATTTTCTAGCTACATGCAATCCCGGTATCCCAGCGACACCTGATGGATTTGGAGCTCTCCGTCGAGAGGGGCACACTTCCAGCACACCGTCGAGTATTTCAATCTCCCAGTAAAATATTATTTACTTAAATTAATCTATGTTATGTATTCTTACGTCTGGATGACCTGGGTAGTCTGCAGGGCATGTGGCTGTATGGAATCTCAACTACATTTGTTAGTAACCAAGATTGTGATAACCCTAGTTAGTTAATTATAGTAAGTCGTAGGTCATAATTGGCCGTGATTGCATATTTTTTAGTCTTTTCTCGGATCATCCAGCTGCTAATCCTGAACTGTACCCGTTACCGATTCCTGAAACTGCTTATTTATATATTGCGCTTATTTATATTTTCTTATGCTATTGAATATTTGCATGATGGTTTTAGTTCCTAAGTTGGCTCCCTTTTATTACTTTGTTATTTTGGGGTCAGACCCCACTGGTTTTGTATGGCAAGATATCGGAGCAACTCCGCAGGATCTTCCGTACATCCCGCCTCCAGATGGTGAACACTAGGAGCACCCGATGACTTTTGTGAGTTTCTTCTTTATCACCCACCTGATCTTATACTTGCACTTTTTAGACGTTTAGGCACCGAGAACATATTTAGCTCGTATTTTGGTACTTGACGTTCTAGCCTGCGGGCCTACATGTAAAGCATATTCTAGACTATAGCTAGAAATGATCATGTAATATTGCACTCTGCTAGTTCTTTATTTTGGTAACTAGCTTCATGATCATCTATATATGTATGGTTTTGGATGCCTTACTATTATATGTTTGGTGATTATACTTCTTGTAACTTGTTGCTTGCTCAAGAGTGAGACAATTAGGACTCTTGACCCATGATTGATTGTTAGATTGTAGAGTAAACCCTCACATGTCTAGATAGTGGTAACCGTATCTCGGGATATAGAGTACTCTGGTGTACGTAGCTAGCTTTATCTGCCCCCTGCTCTCCAGTATTCTAGTTCTGGGGCGTGACAATTATGAAAAAAAGACTGGAGGTAAAATAGAGTCCAGAGCTAGGAGATATGGTTCTTCCAAGTTGCTATGACAGCTGAAAAAATAAGGTTGACTTTGTGGCAAATTTTTGACGAAAAAGAGAGAAGTTTGGGGAAGAAAGAGATAAAAGATGAGTTTATTTTAGAAGTTTAGTAGGTATATATAATAGATAGAGACTACTTAATATAAATATAATTAGGATTAGTTAATTTGAAAATGATTAGGATTAGATAAAATAAGAAAAGATTTAAATAATTAAATATATGATTTCAATGCTAATCCAAAGGATGGCTAGATTTATTTAAATGGAGATAAGATTTAATTCAAATATGGTTATAAGATTATGATAGCGTGTACAATCATAATTAGTTAGGATCAATTTAAGATTTGAATAAATTAAGTTGTTGTTTGAATTTTTTTTTATATTTATATCAATTATTTCTTAATAATTTAAAATTAATATATGTATATAATACTACAATAAATAATTTACTACTTTTTATTTTAGATTAAAATAATATTCTAAATCAAAAAACCTAAAATTTTGAAAATGGGGTTTACAACCTATCTTATAAAAAAAATTCCACAACATTTAATTTAAATTAAATTCCCAAAATTCTAAATTTAAATACAATCCTCAAAACTTAAAATTGAATACCAATCTTCAAATACAACTTAAAAATATAAGTTTCAATCCATATCTTGTAGTCAAATAGGTAAACTGACAATCTCCTTAAATTTCTCAAAATCTAGGTTCTTTAAAATCTAAACACTTTAAAATTTAAATTTAAATCTACACTATCATAACCTTCTTAAAATTTAAATTTTAATAAATCTTCAACATCTTATCGCAATTTTATTTATCCTATTTTAAGTGGAATTTTTTTTAATTCAAACTTATCTTAGCAAGAAATTCATGTTCATCAAACCACATAGAAATTTAAGCGTCAAAGCACCAAAATTTATTCATTCTCATCTTCAACAATTAATTAATCTCATAAACCAATTTGCCAATTGAGAAGTCTACCCACCTTTGATTACATAAACCTACAATTAAATCAATAAAGTTAAAATTCTTTTAATCAACATATATTCATATTGCATTCAATGCACCCTTACCTACCCAAGAGGTTAAATCCAAAACTATAGGACATGTCTACATTAGACTTAGTCCTAGTCAATCCTAAAGATCAATCTTAATTGTGAATAAGCACCTAAATTCTTATCACTCAGTCGCAGGCTCACAGTAGTATGACTAACTTAAGTACTACCATTAGTTCGTACTATTTGCGAAACTGACCTGCATGGGCCATCATAAAAACTTGTCACGATCCGCTCCCACTTTTGGATTACGAGTACGTGGCCAAGTCTAGCCTATGTTGCAGCATTAATGTTAGTACGCTATCTAGACCTCAATAGCAATCATCATCTAATATGTAATATTTCGATCATAAAATAACCTCTTTTGCTCATATACAATAACTATTCAATTTACAAATTCAATAATACATCAAAACAACATTCGAGAACAAATCCATTAAATATTTAAGATCAAACAAATATCCAGTCTATCTACAATCTAATATCGGCCTCCAAAACTTCTCTATCTCCAATGAAGGTCCAAAGATTAATGTAATAAGTCACCTAAATTTGTCAACGTATCCAGTCAGGATTGGAGCAAAGTACAACAATAACTCTAAATCAACACAATATAATATGCATGCATATATAGAAAGGAAAGAAATATCTAACTGTGAGCCATGGCTAGTCAAGTGAACATAACTAAGACAGTAACAATATGCAACATATTATGAAGAGACAAAGAACTATACAAGATAACAATAACAATGAAGGTCACGTGTACAGTGTGTTTTAGAATACAAGTTTTTCGTATGTGGACGTATTAGGACATACGGCAGTCGGTACGTGTACAACGACTGCTATCAACATTGACATTGTGAATTTGAACATTGCGTAGACTATATGCATATTAATTGTATTCTTCTCCGACTCACTCACAAATAAATATGATCAATTTAACATTAACTTTGAACTTTAACATTGAACATTGAATATTGACGAAAAATATTAAGTGAACATGTATGGTAAACCGAACTCGAGTGACCCTTGTGATTACCGGGAAGAGGTATGAGATCCTGGATGGGTGGCGGTAGATTGGTGGATCAGGCCATTGAGGCGTATTATTCCTTCCAGTGGGCCCAAAAGGCATCCAACGCAGTATGCATAAATTTTTGAGCGTTACGTCGGACATTAAAAAAATGTATGGTAACAAAAATAACTCAATCTCTCGTACACAAATCATTATGAAGCATTAACAAGAACAATGACATAAAGATACGAGAGATATGAGGAACGAACAATAAAAAAGATGACATGAGCCTACATAGTATAAAATATGTGCATCAAAAGAATTAAAGTTGTACTTGCATTAGCCATCGGACGGATGAATGCAAAGTTTGACAGTTGACAAGGTACCAAGGTATCAACTACTATCTCCATATCTAGAGAATCAAAGATCCTAATAAAGTTTGTTATTCAATTCAAAATATTGTAATAAATTTTAATTGGGTTTCAAAGTAATTTTACTTATATTATTTAGTCAATTTCTAATTGTACATAATACTGTATATATTAAATAAATTTAATTATTTCTGAAATTAAAATATGTTGTAGGTCTTTGTATCAGCTTTTCGAAAAACTAAACGGATCGCATTTTATTTTTTGGAAACTCCCAAATCACATAAACACCAAAATGCGTTAATTTTACGGACAACTGATAATCTAAAATATTTACAAAAAACACTAGTTCAATTATTAAAATATAGATTATGAAATCTTACATTGATACGGTTCTGAAAAAAAATTGGAGGTAAAACGAGACAAATTTTGTGGCAAATTTTGGAATATTTTGGGCAAAAAAGAGAGGAGTTTTGGGGAAGAAAAAGTTGAAAGATGAGTTTATTTTATGATTTTAGTAGGTATATATAATGGGTAGAGACTACTTAATTTAAATATAATTATGATTAGTTAATTTGAAATGGATTATAATTAGTTCAAATAAGAAAATACTTAAATAATTAGAGATTTGATTTCAATTGGATTAGTGTACTTAGAATTTGCTAATCCTAATAATGACTAGCTTTATTTAAATGGAGATAAGATTTAATTCAAATTTGATTATAAGATTATGATAGCATTTAAAATCATAATTACTTAGGATCAATTTAAGATTTGAGTAGTTTAAGTTATTGTTTGAATTTTCTTTATATTTATCTCAATTCTTTCATAAACATTTAAAATCTATATATGTATATAATATTACAATAAATAATTTACTAGTTTTTATTTTAGATTAAAATAATAATCTAAATCTAAAAATCCAAAAAAATTGAAGAGGAAACTTACAATTAGTTTCGCTTCTACCCATCCCAATGACATCGGTTGAAAGAAAGAGCATTTTCAACAATGAAGATTGTAAAAAATCGACCAAGGAACCAGATAGGAGATCAATGGATGAATGACTGCTTGGTTATATATATGCTAAGAAAGATGTGTTCAACGCTATCGACAATAAAAAAAATCCTTTAACGCTACCAAAACATGCAAAGAGGAGTTGGATGGATTGTGAAAACTATTGTAAATTTTTAGCAAATGAGATTTATTTTTGTAAACAATGCTAAATATGATAATATCTTCATAATTTTATTAAGTTCTTCCATGATATTAGGATATTTGTATTCTGGCTAATTCTCCAACTTTTATTCTCTAGCGGAGCGTTCTGTGGAATATTTGTATTATGTGCGTAGTTTTCTTACTAGATACAATCTTGTGGCTAAAATAGAGGTACTAATTTTGATACATCAGCTGGTTTTGTCCTTCCACTGTCCTGGTATCCCAAAAAAAGACCAAAAGTGCAGTTCAAGGAGGTCCTAACACTAATGAATTAAGCGGCTGCAGTTGGATCAATACCTCTATCTGGATTGCCAAATGCTTCTCCTTTAAATATGTTCCCACAGGACAAATTTGTCTTGGTTGTCTAGCATGTATTGGTTATTTTATGCTCAGCACCATTTGTGTTAGTATTGGAGGTGGATCTCTCGACTTTTTAAGAAACAACCAGCAGGCAGCAGGGTTATTCTTTTCCATTTAATATTTTCTAGCTCTCCAATGTAGCTTGTTTTTATATAGAATCTATCATTATTATTAGACTCTCTCTTCAAATGAGTGGGATATAGCAACTTCTTCGTTAGATCTTTTTATCACTTTAGAAACTACCATTATTATTTTCCAGCATTATGAGCTTTGGACTTTGAACAGGGAAGTCGGGCCTAGATTTCATCAGATATTTTAGTTTTTGTACTACTCATTTTTCTTTGGGAGCAATTATTTGCTGGGTATTTCTAGTCCAGGTGACCTTTTATATATATATATATATATATATATATATATATATATATATATTCAAGTTCCACACACTCACAAGTTCCACACACTCAAAAATCTGGCTCCACCTCTGGGCGGAGGATGGGGGTAGGGGTGTAGGGTATATATTGCCCCATTGGTCTCCATTAAGTTCCACCACGGCACCCGATTTCTCCTATAAATAGGGCACCTAAAGTGACAAAATAAAGTTCATATTAATATCCCACATAAAAGTACTCCTTTTCTTTCTACTAAAAGTCTCGTGTAACTTAGACATTGAAAGGATGTCTATCTTCTAGCGTCATTCCTCCTTCCTTAGTTGGACACAGATACAAACCATGTCATTTTAACTCGAAATTTCAATGGGATGTACATGTTAGAAATATGGTGTAATTCAAACTGGAGTTGGTCCATGAGGTACGATATTGGATTGGTTCCATATAAATTAAAAAAAAAACATGTAAGATCTGAACCAATTCCAATTATCTACACCTCGTGATTCTAATTCATATTCGATGTGGGACTAAATTATCAACGCAATTGTCACCCCCATTTGAGGACTCAACCGAAAATGAGATACAATCCAAAAAAAATCACCTTACCGTTGACCGAACAACCACACACACCTGAGTTACCTTTCGTCTTTTCCGCTAGCCAAGCACCCTTGCTCGTTTTCGCTAGTTGAGCACCTTGTTCGTTGCGGCCAACCGAGCACCCAGGAGATCCAAAATATTGTCATCTCGATCCGTTCTACCACAGAACCAAACCAACGTATTGCTCACATCTCCACCCACTACAAAAATATTGGAAAATAGCGACGAATTATTTTTCGTCGCTGAGTCAGCGACGGATAATCGACAGAATAACGACTAATTTGATTATGTAGACAACCTATATTAATTTTTCGTCGCTAGTCCGCCGTTGTGGTGTCGATTTTACTTCAGCGACGGACTACTGCAAAATGTTAAAATTTCAGAACGCGTTTTATTTTTCCCCCATTCTCAATCTCTCACTCTCTCTCTCTCTCTCTCTCTCTCTCGACCCCGACCCCGACCCCGGCCCTCTCTCCTCCTCCTCCTCCTCCTCCTCCTCCTTTTCCGACCCCGACCCCAAACTCCACTCCAGCGACCCCCTCTCACGGCGACCCCCTCTCCCCCCTCCCTTTCTCCGCCGACCCTCGACCTCGACCCCCTCTCCCCTCTCCTCCTCCTACCCCGACCCCAAATTCCTCTCTGGCGACCCCCTCTTACGACAACCCCCTCTCCCCTCTCTGGCAACCCCGACCTCGGCCCCCTGTCCCCTTCCTCCTCCTCCTCCTCAATCCCCTCTCCACCCCCATCCCCCTTTTCGCCCCCCTCCTCGACCCCCCTCTCCGGCCCCCTCCTCAACCCCCTCTTTGGTCAGACAGCCTATGCGGAGCCTCATCCTGCACAACAACATGTAATGATCCTAGCTAGGTTATTTTGATTTAGGATTTGGACACGGACACATGAAAAAAATAAAGACATCGAAACATGACACATTGGATAGTTTTGATTTAGGTTAAACTTTTTAGTAGTTTTGAAATTGAATTAGGTTTACCAACATGCGATACAAATACCGACACATGACACAAACATATTATTGATTACCAAAATTTTCTTCTCGATAGGAACATGGACATGATTGGGTTTATTGTATCTGGGTTTTGACACGGACATGAACACAGTTAGGGGTGAGCATTATTCGGTTCGGTTTAAAAAATGGTATATTTAGTTACTATATATATTAGCAAAAAAAGCGCAAATAAATCGATCAAAAAATTGACTTGTATTATAGTCGTTTATAGTTATACTTTAGAGTACTAATATGAATAGTAATTAGTAGTTACTATAATTATATACTAAGTACTTAGAAGTAGATATAGAATTGCGAATCGAGGTATCAGCCATATCATCGGTTACGGATCGGAGTATCAGATTTTTTGTATTAAAAAACAAATTATTATTAATAAATTAATAATATTTTATAAAATATATTTCATATATTTAGGAATAATTTTAAGTGTTTCTAGTTCTGTTTCTTAGTATTTTTGAAATTGAATGAAATAATAGCCACTCTTGCCGATTAGTTTACATGTGATAGATAAGTTTATTTTTTACTTGCTTTTACATCCTTACTATGCTAAGGCATATATCGGCCATATTCGGATGAGTGTCGAGAAAGTATGATTTTGGATCTGTGCAAAAGAAGTATCCTAACTCTAGCTTTTACAATATTTAGTTCTTTATGAAACTTTTTCATCAAGTATCCTAACTAACTAATCCTTTCGCAAATATTTTAACTCATCTTGAATCTAATTAATCCATATTGTTTGAATTAATATATATGGTACATGCATATCCAATGAGTCGATACTTAGATGACCGATCATGGATGTACAATCGATGACATGAGAGTATGAATGGTTTGACAGATGATTTCATGGCGGACGTTGAGAAATTTTTAAATACGCCCGTAGTCAACCTCATTTCATGGATGAGAGGCTCATCAAGTGTTCTTGTGTCAAATAACATAATATACCATTCAAAGAGGTGGATCTCGTGAGGGAGCATCTCTACAAGAACGGTTTCGTACCGAACTACAAGGAGTGGACGGCTAAGGAGAACCTTTTTTCGCAATATCCTCATTCCTCCTTTAATACGGAGGTAGAAGAGCCCACTCTCAGAGATGACTTTGAATATCGACCGTGAAACCTGGCGCGTGAGTTGGTATTTGATGCGGCCAGTCCAAGTTTTGATCCGGAGGATCCTAATCCTGATGCGAAGGAATTCTATGATATTTTCAAGAATGTCGATACTCCTTTATACCCGAGTTATGATTCTCATTCTGTCATGTCGGTGGTGATGCAGTTGTTGAACCTAAAGTCTGATTTTAACTTGCCGCAGGAATGTTACGACCGGATAATTCAGTTTGTTAAAGATTTGTTGCCAAAAGGATCGAATGAGTTGCCTGAAAACTTCTATAGTCGAAGATGATGATATGAAAACTCGGATTAGGCTACAAAAAGATAGATTATTATCGAAATGGTTGCATATTGTACTACAAGGAGAACAATGATAAAGATAAATGTATTTTCTATCATGCAGATCGGTACAATCCAATTCGGGACAAAGAAAAGTCAACTGTCCGAGCAAGGTTACATCCCTATAAGTACATGTCATTTTTACCGATCACAAAGAGGATGCAGAGGAGATATTTATCCGCAAATACATCACAACACATGACATGGCATAGCAAGGAACGAAAGATGGATGAAGGAGATTTATCTCATCCTTTCGATGGAGAGGCATGAAAACATTTTGATCTGTGTCATCTTGAATTTGCAACGGAGCCTAAGAATGTCCGGTTGGGTTCACTACCAAAATATGATGAATTAGCGACGTTTTAAGCGATATTTTTTAATGATGTCGCTATCTTTAATGAATTTAGCGATGCCTGAAAATAATGTCGCAGGACGTCGCTGTTAGCGACTGTCGGCGACGTTTGGCAACTATAAATAATATTAAGGAAGAAGATGTCGCCCGATGTCATAAAACGTCGCTATTATTTTTATGATAGCGACGTTTAACGACATGGTATTTCTTACGTTGCTAAATGTTATAAACTTTACGACGTTTAGCGACATGGTATTCCTTATGTTGCTAATATTATAAACTCTGCGACGTTTAGCGACGTGTTCTTCAGACGTCGCTAAAAGTTTTTATATAGGTTTACAGTCCGATTTTATGTTTTTCCATTCCTAAAATTTCCAAATTCATTTTCTCCAACCCCGTGCGACCCTTCCAGCGACCCCGACCTCGACCCCCCTCCGGCTGACGGTGCTTCCCCCCGTGACTCCCTCAGGCTCCGACGGTAACCCTAAAGCCCCTATCCTCCTCCTCTCTCTCTCTCTCTCTCTCTCTCTCTCTATGACCCCCGTGACCCCCTCCTGCGCCGACAATCCGCCCCACGACCCCAGCGACCCCGTCCGACGCCTGTAACACCCCGTTCGGCTCAAGCGGACTGCCGTCTCAAACGACAATAGTGCAGCTGTCCCGATCCGCTTTGCCTCAAACAAAAGCAAAGGATATCCAGACTTGTCCCTACAGGAATCCGGCTTGGACTTTCAGAGGCTCGTTCAGGCGTATCGCTCTACCGAGGCGAATCATCGCTAAGGTGGGTGGCTACGGTGAACTTGTCTTTGCTTAGCCAGCACACATAAAATCTGGAATGTTCATGCTAGTCGCTAGGTGAATCACCCCCTGCATGCTAATAAATCCAACGCACCTAACTAAGGGAATAATCCCAACTTGTATTGCTTGCTAGAACATGGAAATGAAATACTGCTTATATGTTCAGACCCTCGCATGCTAAGTCCCTAACGGTTCCATCTCTCGGCTTACCTTCGGGTCCGAGCAAACGTGCCTGCTTATGTTCCTTAGAAACGCATGCTTGTCTGCTTGAATGTTACCGTGTTTTCATCCAAACCCCGGGAGACTACTACGTAGTCGTTCCGTGCCTGAATGAACCTGCAAGTATCCGGGACGGTTAGGTCACCCAAGGCAAATCCCCGAACCAGGGGAATGCATCAAGACAAGTTAATCACTGTACAGAATCATGATTCGAGCATTGCCTGTACTCGTGCACTACTGTACTACTGTTCTACTGTACCACTGTACTCCTGTTCTACAGTACTCGAGTATCACGTAAAATTGGAAAAGACCCTGACCGGCATGTCGCGGACAACTCAGAAATGAGGCATAGTTCCACGGACGGTCTTCGGGGCACTGGGGCCGCTCCGATCCGGATGGAACTCTATTGTTTCAGCCAACTGTACTGGACGAGATAGTGTGCAGCGCCCACCATTCTTTCACTGCATACCATCCGCTCCATGGCTGAACTCTACTGTATAGTCTACTGTACTAAACGAGATGGCTTGTTGCACCCACTGTACTTTTGTTGCAAACCATTCTCGTTTAAGACTAGTATCCTTAATGGCTATGCCAGCGACTCATGTTCATATAGATAAGTTATCCTCGCTTAGGGGCTATCCGTGTGCGAGTTACTGCATCGCATCAATGAACAAGTGAACACCTGAACGATCCTGTTAAAATGACCCCCGTGTTTGCATATGCTATGCTCCTGAAGTTTATACTTGCCCGTGCTTGAATTAACAATGTTTGCCTTGGACAGGGAAGAAGATGGTAAGTTGGTAAGTCTCGCCGTATTTCCTCTCATGTTGCACGGCGCACTGCCCGACACGTTAGGCTATTCAATACTTACATGAAACTGATCCCAAGGCAACTAGAAAGATAACTTAATAGTTGTGCACGGAACCTGTATTACGTGTTTGGATTTGTCGAGCGGACGAGTAGCTTTCCCACCAGTGCATTCAATGTACTGATAATCCACCAGTTTGTATGCAGGGTGCGGGAGAACCTCGTTCGGTGCGGATGCCTCCAACGTACGTGCTTAGGCGTGGAGATCACTCCGAAGCAACGGTGCGTCCGGAACAGAAGCACATATACAAGACATAATGTTGGAACATAGCCCGAACTCGCCTGAACATCGCTTGTACAATCATTCCATAATTGTAGCCACTTGGCACGCTTTTACTGTTTCAAGAGAGAGAGGCTTGAGCGACTTGTAATCTCGGCTATACGCCGCCTGTAACACTTGTTCATATCAATAAAGGAGCTTGCTTTACTTCAACTTGTGTTTCAATGCTTCCTCTATATTGTTGACTCAGTGAACCTGTTACCGATCGACTATGCGTTCATGACTCCGCTGCACTCAGACAATCTGTGCGACTCTGTGGCTTAGAACTCTTACCGTCAGCCAATGAACCATGGCCTTGCACAAGCGTGGATCACGCTCGTACGGCATCACGTCCGGATGGGTCAAGCGATCGTTCCGCGGGAGCGCTGGCGAGAGTGATTCCCGCCTAGCGGGAATGACCGATTTGCCTACGGGAGATCGGGGCGTGACATGTTGGTATCAGAGCCTGGCTTCTACGCCTTTGGACTTCGATTCGATATCTCTGTTTCGAAAGCTCGTTCGTGGGTTATGTGCACGCTCTCTCTCAATGCCTCGATGGGATGTTCCAACAATAAGTCTAAATACTTTTAAAATATATTTTGATTGATATGCTTGCTTGTATGTTGCTGTGCTGCGAGTGGCCTTTGTGCCAACCTGTGCAAACCCTTGAGAGTATCGCTAGTAGCTTGTCCGATTTCACTAACTCTAAGTTTGGTTGAATGCATCTATTCAAGGGACACCTTGAACTAGTGCACCATCCAAGACTTAAGAAAAGGTGAACTCTAGTGCTAAGACTTCGCTATCACTAAGCTGGTTGACATGTTCACGCTAGAAGTGAACTTCGAAAGTGCGCACGATCCAGTCTAAGCGATATGCTGATTTCGACGCTTGTGCAAGTGAACATCCAAATGAACAAGTACAACGACTTGTCTAGGATTGCCTCAATCCTAGATTACTGCTTGTCCTCAGTAAGTCTCGAGGACGAGACTTTTTCTGAGTTGGGTAGGATGTAACACCCCGTTCCGCTCAAGCGGACTGCTGTCTCAAACGGCAATAGTGCAGCTGTCCCGACCCGCTTTGCCTCAAACAAAAGCAAAGGATATCCAGAGTTGTCCCTACAGGAATCCGGCTTGGACTTTCAGAGGCTCGCTCAGGCGTATCGTTCTACCGAGGCGAATCATCGCTAAGGTAGGTGGCTACGGTGAACTTGTCTTTGCTTAGTCAGCACACATAAAATCTGGAATGTTCATGCTAGTCGCTAGGTGAATCACCCCCTGCATGCTAATAAATCTAACGCACCTAGCTAAGGAAATAATCCTAACTTGTATTGCTTGTTAGAACATGGAAATAAAATAAAATACTGCTTATATGTTCAGACCCTCGCATGCTAAGTCCCTAACGGTTCCATCTCTCGGCTTACCTTCGGGTCCGAGCAAACGTGCCTGCTTATGTTTCTTAGAAACGCATGCTTGTCTGCTTGAATGTTACCATGTTTTCATCCAAACCCCGGGAGACTACTACGTAGTCATTCCGTGCCTGAATGAACCTGCAAGTATCCGGGACCGTTAGGTCACCCAAGGCAAATCCCCGAACCAGGAGAATGCATCAAGACAAGTTAATCACTATACAGAATCATGATTTGAGCATTGCCTTACTCATACACTACTGTACTACTGTTCTACTGTACCACTGTACTCCTGTTCTACAGTACTCGAGTATCACGTAAAATTGGAAAAGACCCTGACCTGCATGTCGCGGACAACTCGGAAACGAGGCATAGTTCCACGGACGGTCTCCGGGGCATTGGGGCCGCTCCGATCCGGATGGAACTCCATTGTTTCAGCCAACTGTACTGGACGAGATAGTGTGTAGCGCCCACCGTTCTTTCGCTACATACCATCCGCTCCATGGCTGAACTCTACTGTATAGTCTACTGTACTAAACGAGATGGCTTGTAGCACCCACTGTAATTTTGTTGCAAACCATTCTCGTTTAAGACTAGTGTCCTTAATGGCTATGCCAGCGACTCATGTTCATATAGATAAGTCATCCTCGCTTAGCGGCTATCCGCGTGCGAGTCACTGCATCGCATCAATGATCAACTGAACACCTGAACGATCCTGTTAAAATGACCCCCGTGTTTGTATATGCTATGCTCCTGAATGTTTATACTTGCCCATGCTTGAATTAACAATGTTTGCCTTGGACAGGGAAGGAGATGGTAAGTTGGTAAGTCTCGCCGTGTTTTCTCTCATGTTGCACGGCACACTGTCCGACACGTTAGGCTATTCAATACTTGCATGAAACTGATCCCAAGGCAACTAGAAAGACAACTTAATAGTTGTGCACGGAACCTGTATTACATGTTTGGATTTGTCGAGCGGGCGAGTAGCTTCTCCACCAGTGCATTCAATGTACTGATAATCCACCAGTTTGTATGCAGGGTACGGAAGAACCTTGTTCGGTGCGGATGCCTCCAACGTGCGTGCTTAGGCGTGGAGATCACTCCGAAGCAACGGTGCGTCCGGAACAGAAGCACATATACAAGACATAATGTTGGAACATAGCCCGAACTCGCCTGAACATCGCCTGTACAATCATTCCATAATTTTAGCCACTTGGCACACTTTTACTGTTTTAAGAGAGAGAGGCTTGAGCGACTTGTAATCTCGGCTATATGCCGCCTGTAACACTTGTTCATATCAATAAAAGAGCTTACTTTACTTCAGCTTGTGTTTCAATGCTTCCGCTATATTGTCGACTCAGTGAACCTGTTATCGATCGCCTATGCGTTCATGACTCCGCTGCACTCGGACAATCTGTGCGACTCTGTGGCTTAGAACTCTTACCGCCAGCCAATGAACCGTGGCCTTGCACGGGCATGGATCACGCTCGTGCGGCATCACGCCCAGATGGGTCAAGCGATCGTTCCGAGGGTGCGCTGGCGAGGGTGATTCCCGCCTAGCGGGAACGGCCGATTTGCCTGCGGGAGATCGGGGCGGGACAACGCCGAACATCCGACCCCGGGAAGAGGGAGATAGGGTTAGGGTTCCGACCGTACCACCCCCTTCCCCGACCCATCCGACCCCGGGTAACCCTAACCCAAACCCTATATCACTCTTGCCGATACGACACTGACATGACGAACACACACGCTGACACAGACACGAATACTGTCACGGATACGTTGTGTAATATGTGTATATATATGATACGACACACGCTGATACTGACACTGACACGACACACACAATGTGTAATATATATAATTACTAGCTTGATCATCGATATATAAATAGAAAATTTTATATAGGGGATCCTATCGGAATACTAATTTCTTGACATGAAAATAGATTGATACTATCCATATTCAAACTAGACCAGAATATTTTATAGCAAGACAATCTCGACCAAAAATCTTACATGATTATAATCACTAAAAAACTAATTATTTGGAGCAAAAGTTTTTGGGGATTTGAGTTTTGGGACTTTTACTGTCTTTTGATCAATAAACTAAATCACCAATTAGTAAGTAAATAACATAGTTTATAAATAAAAATAAGTAAGTTAAAACTATTTTATAATTTTTGTAATTAAATTAGAAGATAATAACTATTTTTACTTGACATAAAATAAATAATAATAAATATATTCCAAATCTTATCAAGTAAAAACAATCTAAGATTCAAGCTAATCCTAAAATAAATAAATAAATATCTTGGAAGTGTAATATTTTTCATATATACTAAAGTGATAAATAGTTTTTAGAAAAAATAGAAGTTACTAAGTATAGTGTTGTAGGTGGTGTTGTAGGTAGTGGAACTTGGACATGAACACACGGACACACACACACACACACACACACACACACACACACACTAACCATATATATCATTGAGTGTGTTGTGTGTGAAATTGGATTGGGGGTTAGTATTAAGTATAGTGTTTGTGGGTGTGACTTGAGGGTGCATATATGTGCATTGGTATAAGTGTTCTTCTTAGTATGCAAAGTTATGTGTTGATAGAGTTATGTGCTAGTGTTGAGTATCAAGTGTTGATTCCTAAGTATAGATGTTAGCAATGGGTGATAGATGTATCTTACTATAGATATCATAGGTGTGGTTAAGGGTTATAGGCAATATGATAGGGTAGGTTGCTAACATAGGATACTTTGGTACTTGATGTTTAGGTATCTTGATTGCTAGTAGAATATGTAAAAATTAACTAGATAGTGGTATCTTAGTATCTATAGTCAAGTGTTAAGGTTTTAGGGAGATATGGATATTTTTGCTAACATATAATCTTAAGTCTTCTCTTCTCCTTCATAGTGATATCTTAGTCAAGTGTTGAATACTTAGGTTCTACCATGTTGAATACTTAGGTTCTACCTATGTTGGACACTCCGAAGTCAAGTGTTCCTTCGTGGTCCATTATATGAAAAAAAATTGAGTTCTGCAAGCCTTTTGAGGCTATTAGAGTTATACCAGAAAAGACTAAGGAGAAACGATCTAAATATCTAAAAAGACTTGTGGTAAGAACTAGATTTTAAGTCTTTTTAGGTTTTTTTAGAGGAATAAACAAATGCCTCTCAGTCTTTTCATATAATTTATAATACTTAGCCTTTTCTAGGATTTTTTAAATTCTTGTATGACTCTCACTAAATTTCCTTTTCAGATAATGGGTCACATGGAAACACGTATTTATTATTATGAGCCGCCCATTGAATGGAGTTTGAAATCGGAGTTGTCCACATGTCTTCTAAGTTTGAAATTATTTCTTCATGTTACTACTTTTGTAAGTCTTTGAACGATATATACTTGAACAATGTGTATCTAGCTTTGCAGAAGTATATTAATGGATATGAATTACTATATATGTCATCGTTCGTTGATGTACAATCATCATCCTAATGACATGCGCGATGTGGGGGATGAATTCATAGAGGGTGTACAGCAGTTCCTGCAGTTTGCCAAGGCGTTCCCGTAGTACATGGACGACACCAAAATTAAGAATCCGTGTGTAGATGTCGCAACTTAAAATATCACCCAGAAGTGGATGTGACATATTATTTATACTTGAGAGATTTTATGCCGAATTACTATCAGTGGACCTCACACGGAGAACTTGTGTCTTTAGCATCGGAGCCGGAGCCTTATGTGGAGCCGTATATGGATGTCCACGACCACGCTGATTACGACGACGGGTGCGTGAACATGGTTTTCGATGTTGCTGAGCCTAGTTTCGATTCGGACAATGATGATGCAGCTGAGGAGGCACCATTTATGAGACCCGAGGAACTACTTTCACTTGCAGATCAATCATAATTGAGGTGCCCGGAGGAGTGCTACCTTCTTTTTATGGCGTTCTACTAAAGCATTTCTTTATGATCCCAAGGTTTGGAACATTGGCTTTCTTCTTAAAAGGTCCGCTCACTCCTCTATTTAATGTTTTCTAGCAACCTTACCATGTAAGATCCGTTCGTTCAATGCTGCTAAGTTCATGGAGTTACTAGAGAATGCAAGGACTCTATTATATCCTGGTTGTGAGGATCATTCACCGTTGGAGGTTGTTACAAGATTTTTGAGCATCAAGCCTGATTTTAATATATTGCAAGAATGCTACAACCGATTGATGGAGTTGATTATAGAGATCTTGTTGAAGGGTGCTAAGTTGACTAAAGACTTCTACCGGTCTATGAGGAAGGTGAGATCGCTCTGGATGGGATACGAGAAAATTGATTTATGTCGCAACGGGTGCATGTTGTACTACAAAAATGACAAGGATGAAGATGCGTGCAGATTTTATGGTGCTAATCGCTACAAGGCAACTCGTATAGGAAGGTCTGTTGGTGCAAGGAAGCCGACAGATTCGCGATGCACTACTTGCCTTTAACATCGCTATTGCAGAGGTTATTTATAGTGAAGGAGACTGCCAAAAATATGAGTTGGCACAGGCGAGTACCGACTAAAGGAGTATTGGATTACCCATCCGATGGAGAAGCATGGAAGTACTTCGATCGAGTGTATCCCAATTTTGCTTCAGATCCGCATAATGTAATAGTGGGGCTCTCCTCCGACAGTTTCACCCTATTAAGACTTTCGGGCTCTCCTCCGACGGTTTCACCACCTAAAGAGAAAGGTAAAAAATAAGACATAGGTTGAGGGTTCTATTTATGAAGCTTATGTGCTCGAGAAGATTATAAACTTTTACTCGGCGTATTTTAAATCTCGTGTTGCTATTAATCGAACAAGAGCTCCGAGAAACGACAACGGATATCAGGAATCTAATAATGCAATACTGAAAGTATTCAATGCGTCCGAAAAGCCTTCGGGAAAAATAAAGAAGAGATATTTGAATGACGACGAGCTAAGGGCTTCTCAGTTGTATATATTACTCAATTACAACGAGGATGAAGTAGAGAAGCTAGAGGGGTAAGTAATTAATACGTTACTCGGATTATAGGTGTCATGGATTCATACAATGATCACTTATCAGCATTGGAGCGGATACGTCTTCCTGCTTCGCCGACATCGATACCGACTCCACCGACGATACTGCCTCCGAGTTCGACATCGGTGGCACTTTCATAGTACCAGTTGGACTATTTCGTATCCCAGTTGCGCAGCGGTGTTCGTCGTCCTCCTCCTGATCAGCATTAGTCCTAGGTTGGACAGATAGTTATGAGTTTGCGTGAATTTGGCCTTTTTTGGGAATTTGTGTGACATTTGCCCATTTTTGGGTCTGTTGTATATATTCTTTTTGTGACATGAGGATATTTATTTCAGACGTTCATGTATGTATGAATTTGTATGACATTGGCCAACAGTGCCAGTAGATTTAAATTTATCGTTGTTTAATAATTTTCTTATCTGTGACAATCTACTTTTATAAATTATGAATATATTTGTATAAACTGCAGGCTGAATATTGTTATATAAATTATTATGTAACAATCTGCATTTTTTTTAAAAATTTACAGCAATTTAGCGACGTTTACCGACGTCTAGCGACGTTTACTGACATACAAATACGTTGCAGAGAGGTATCAAAACATCGCTATCCCTGTACCAAGATGTCGCAAATATGTCGCTAATTTGCTGACTTAGCAATATTTACCATGTCATCAAGACGTAACTAAAATACGTTGCTAAACGTCGCTAACGGAAGAATGTCAGCGACGTTTAGTGACACAATAAACGTCACTAAGTATAGAAATATCAGCGACGTTTTGCGACTAAATTTGTGTCGCTCATATACCGACATTGTACCGCAAAACGTCGCTAATTGGTGAGAATTTTGCGACGTTCATACGTCACTAAGATATGTCGCTAGTTGTGACATATAGCGACATTTTTTCATTCAGCGACTAGCTAGACCGAGACAATTATAGAACGTCGCTAATAACGTCGTTATTTTATTTCAGCGACGTAATTTTACAATTTAGCATCATTTTGTAGCGTCGCTAACCCCGTAATTTTTAGTAGTGGTTTATGTTCTGATGGATTCACTCCTCACGACGACTGTGCATGAGCTATATGGGCTGGTCCGATAGTTGATAGCCATTCGTGATACTGCAGCATCGGCTCCTCCGACGGCTACTATGTTGGATTGTCCAGCTAGTCCGACGGCTCCAACTCTTTCGATGGCATCGATGGGTCATCCAGTTCCTTCGACGGCTCCTGCCACTGTTCCATCTCCTATTGCTCCTGATGATCTACAGGATATCATCGCTATGGTTGTGGCGCAGTACATGGCTAGCCGATAGCTGCCTGTCACGACCCGCACCCGGAAATTCGGGCACGAGTGCGTGGGTACGTACAGCCTACGCCGCAGAGTCGGCGGTAGTACGCTGTCTAGGTCAAATCCATATTTACTAAACTAGCTCATTCACAAATAACATAGGCAAGATAATAATGAGAACAGAAACTTAAGATTGCAACTGAATTAAATACGACAACAGATTCAAATGTTTTAGTACAGAAATTCAAAATGAAATCGGGGACAAACCCGATTAATAAGATAAGAAACAGAAATAAAAGATAGCTACTATTAGCTACTCTGCAGCAGGGATTTCCTGGGTGGGATCTGGCTCCTCATAAGTATCATCTGTACCCTCATAGGGACCATAATAAGTAGGGACAAGGTCCTCATCATCGCCTAAATCAACAGATCCAGTCAGGAAAGGAGCAAAGTACACAGTGCACAACAAGATTAAACTAAATATTTATGATAATTAAAATGAATATCATGTTGAGAAACTGCATAAAAGAACATCAATATCTCAGAGTTAATGCTGTAAACAGGAATATGAGAAAACAGAAATAAATAAGACAGGAAGTGAAACTACAACAGTCAGCAAGAAATATAACATAACCAGAAACTATCTGTGTGAACTTGTGTTTTGTTTTAGAATATATAGTTGGCATGTAGGGGTTTATAAGGCTAATCCGGCCGTCACAAACGGCTATTAAACAGGGGAAATCGAGATCCGGCTGAGGTACAGTCGTGTACCAACAGCTATTAAACATGGCAGGGGAAAGGGTAAACTACATGCCTTCTAGTATTCTCCCACCCGACATGAAAAATAAGACATGAACTCCAATATTCAAGACATGAAATCCAGAATTTCTAACACTAGGTGTAATCATCAAGGGTACTAGTAAAGCAGGGAATTAATTATCACAATATAAAGATTTAACTTCAAGTGCAGGTACTTGCCTGATGTTTGGATCTGATTAATTTGGTTCTAGGGAAAAATTCCAGAGATGAGTCCAAAAGCTGAAATAGACAATACCATCACGCTCAGAAGATGTCAAATAGCTAGAAATGCCTGTCCTTGGATCCAATTTGGAGATAAGGGCAAAAACGACAGTTTTGGGTCAAAACGGGGTCCGCCGGTGGGCCCGCTTTGCACCGAAAAACGTGTCCGGGTCAAAGGTCTTCAAATTCACCAAACTTAGTGTCACCAGGTGAGAAACGCTGATACGAACCCAATGGAACTTCCAGAATTGGATTCCGATGAGCCGAACCCAAAATCGCCCGTCGAGCGGGGCCTATGGGGCCCACGACACGCGATTTCGTCAACGTTCTCAGAATTGAACCAAACTTGACCCACAGGACCAGCGTATCGCTACGAGTCCGATGGCATAAGTTTCGTCTCGATCTGACGAGTGTACAAGAAGTTAGGGCGAATTGCCGAAAAGTCGGATACGGGGCGATGTCCGCGGATACGCGTTGATTTCGGTGTGCACGCACACCCGAATCAGCTTCCGTGAAAACTCACACGTCCGTATCGACGACGCGCACGTATCTGTGAAGACCGCACGCGACCAAGTCGTCCCGTTTGGCGGGGCGCACTCAGTTCCGGGGTAAAACAGGGTCTGGTTTTTTCCTATTTTTGGATCGCGGTGTGCGATCACCACAGGACGCGATGCCCCGAACAGTTTATCTGGACACCGAGAGAGTCATACAGGCTTCCCAACGCAATTTGCGGAATTGAAAACGGAGCTACGAACAAAAAGTTACACGCACCTGAAGGGGACCCAAAAATCAGGGTCGAACCGAGTCCGACACGTGTCCGACTCGTGTCGGACACAGGAAGAAGAATTAGGGCTAGGGTTAGGGTTAGGGTTTGGCTGCTGATGGCGGTGGCCGGTGGTCGTCACGGCAGCGGGTAGGCCGAGCACGGCTGGGGGCGCTGCGGCGGAGGGCGGCTGTTGCGGCTGTTGTTGCTGTCTCCGCTGCTGTTGCTGTCGGGGTCGACCGGAGGAGGGATGCGGAGAGGGGAGGAGGTGCTGGCGGCACACGGCGGTGGAGGTCGGCCTGGAGGCGGAAAGCGACGGCGAGGTGGTTAGGGTTACGGTGAGGTTGGAGGAGGAAGAAGAAGAGGGGAGAGGACGGTTTAAATAGGGGAGGAGACGGTTGGGGGGGGTTGGCCGAGCACGGCGGAGGCGAGGGCGACGTGGCCGCGGAGAGCGGCGCTGCGCGCGGAGGGCGGCGCTGCGCGCGGAGGGCGGCGGAGAAGTCGGGGTCGTGGGGGCTGGGTCGTGCGGGTCGGGCTGGCGGCGGGTCGGGTTCGGGTGAGCCAGACCCGACCCGTTAAGGTTTGGATCTGGGCCGCGACCCAATGGGCCAGGGTGCGGGCTGGGCTGAGATATAAAAATAATAATAATAAAAATAATAATAATAATAATAATTAAATAAATAAATAGTTAATTAATTAATTAATTAATTAAAATAGTTTTTAGGCATTTAAAAATAGGTCTGAGGCCCAGAAAAATTCAGAAAAATTACCCTAAGTCCAATTTTCCATTTTACACCCAAAAATGTTATTTTTATGATACTTTAATATTATTTATTAATAATTAAAAATCATTTAATAATTAAGAGACTTGATTTTAATTACAGAAAATTCTCAGAAAATTCCAGAAAATTGGGAAAAATCCAAGATTTAATAATTTGAAAATTGAGGGGGTTTACACTGCCGCCACCTCCGCCTCCACTGTCGACTTGATGAATTTTTTGAGTTTGTGGGATTTTTTTGAGTTGGTTGTATTTTTTGACTTGATTGTATTTGTTTGACTTTGTGGAATTTTATAACAGTTATTTGTACATGTTTGGATTACTCTACTTTATTATTCCATTATATATATAACATTTGTACATATTTGTGTGAATTTTTTTAGTTTGTGTAAAATTTACTTGTGTAAAATTTATTTGTGTGAAAATTGGTGAATGTATAACATGTATGTACTCAGCAGAAATTAATTTCTGGAAAAACATTACCTTTAGCGATGGACTTGCGACAATAGCGACGAAAAATCTAAAATATCTCAAGTCAGCGATGGACTGGCGACTTAATAGCGACGAAAAATCTAGAAAACTCAGGTCAGCGACGGATTGCCGACGGAAAATCTTAGGCCAACGACTACCTAGCGAAGGACTATCCGTCGCTAAAACGTCTGATACACACAAATGTACCAAATATGTATCAGAGTCCGTCGCTAATATACATCGCTAATCTGTCACTGAGAGTGACGACTTAGTGACGGATTAGCAATGAACTCTGTATGAGTCCTGAATGTGCAAAACCTTCTGGAAAATTTGGTAAATTTTGGGCTCACATAATCCGTCGTTATTTTGTCGGTAAGTAGTCAAAAAATTTTGTGACAAAAATTAACGTCACTGATCCGTCGCTGGATTTATGTCGCTCAATTCGTCGCTAATCCGTCGTTTTATCGATGGATTAGCGACGAAATTTCTGTATCAACATTAATTTTTCTGACGGAACATTATTTTCATCGTTAATTAGTCGCTAAATGCAAATAGCGACGAAAATATGCATTTTAGAGACGGATAATTCCGTCGTCGCTAGAACAGTATATTTTTGTAGTGACCATTGAAGCCAATTCATGTAATTGCCTCTAACCTTAGGTCTAATGTTCCTTCAGACCACCTTATGGAGCTCCTACTCTACCTAGAGAAGAAAGCCCGTATAATCGGTAACCGACTCGATTATACGTATAAACATTCAGCAATAATTTATTTCGAACAAATTAGAGTCACCCAAACCAGTCTTGTAACCTTGGTCTCTGATACCACTTGTTGGAAACATAGTGATCCAAACTGGAGTTGGTCCATGAGGTACGATATTGGATTGATCACATATGCCTTAAAAGAACCAATTTTAATTATTTACACCTCATTATCACACTTTCTTCTGATGTGAGATTAAATTATCAACTTCATTGTCCCTCCCTTTTGAGGGTTCAACCGAAAATGAGTTATAATCCAACACGACGTATGTACGTAGTATAATTTTATGAATATAAACTATGGTCAACCGAAAACAAGATACAATCCAGGACGTACGTACGTAGTATAATTTCATGGATACAAACCATGGTCTCATCTACATGATTAAGAGCCACGCGAAGGCCCATCAAAGATGCAGATTATAAATGCTTTCAAGGGACCTTTTACTGCCGCAGAGAAGTTAACTTGTATATGATAATGTTGGAAGTAGTAGTACTAGTTATCTTTGACTAGTAACGTTCTTGAACTTGTATTATACGCTTAAAAAAAATTTGAATTATTTTTTTAATATAAATTTATTATAACCATTTTTGTTCGTAGGAATTGAAATAAGACAACAAAAAAAAATGTCTTATCTTAATCACTTAAATTATAGTTAGTTAGTTATAAATAAATTATATTAGTTAGCTAAATAATTAATTAATTTTTTAATATAATTATTGAAATATTTATAAATGATGTTTAATTTTGAGTCATTTTTAAACTATTTTATATTATAGAGAGATAATTACTTGTGTTGCAATCTTGGTAACGGAATTATAATTTTATTTTATTTTATTTTATTTTATTTATTTTTTTTTTTTTTTTTTATGAATCTACCATATGCTCCGATTGTTTCATTATCCTTAAATGATTGACAGGGATCGATGGTGTCACCCACTATCATGCATGTTGCCTAGAATGGACAGTGGGGAGAAGACAGCACCAAAAGACTACAGGAGTGCGTCAATGGTTATGGTTATTTTTTGGTACCCTTCCAATAAAAAAGCTTCAACCGCCTGCCTTCTTTTCCTAAGTCTGCCTATCTTCCTTCCCTATATGGCATCCACTTGATAGAGCACAATTCCTTCCATTCTGTTACCTCTGTCCATGGACGGAACCAGAAATTCAAACAGGAATAGGTTATGATCAGAGCCAGTCCTAGGATAAATATGATAAATTATCGGATTTAGACAACCCTCTTAGTTAGAAAAATTCCTCTAGGCCACTAAGCCTCCATTTCGTCGCTAATAGAGTCTTTCTGGTCCACCCTAACTTCTCTATACCAGTTGAACTTGTAATCCACTAGGCCCATAATTTGAAGTCTCACTGGAAGGTCTCGAATAGTTCAATGAGAGGAACTCAAAAACCGAGCTCCACGTCGACGTCAGAGCTGGAGACTTCGACGTCGTTGCCAACCCCACTCACCATCAAATTTTGATATCTTCTTTTGGGGTCAAGAAAAAAATACAACCAAATTTAGCTAGAACAATCAAATCTCCTGAGCTAGTCTTGACTGTGATGGATTAGAATGTACTGAAATGTAGACTTACTCATATGAAAAAAAATTCCAAATTAAAGAAAAAAAAATTTGGATTGACCAGAGCCCACCCAGCAAAGGATGGTTCCGCCCTTGCCTCTCCCTCAACTGCATTGTGTGAATATGATGATTGTGGAAAGATTAGATGTGAGCACTATAAGCTAAGAAAAAAACCCTAACATAATCTAACCGAACCGAAATTTCAATTCGATTTGTAGTACTGGATTACCAAATATGGTAGGTTCAGTCGCACAATAATACAACTATGTTACCCCGTGTACATAATCTGCCATATCCACAACACGTCACCGTGGCTCGATCCACTGATCTTCTGTCACTCAGCCGGGATCTTATACCTCTCATCGGTAACCACAAGAGACACTCGAGTTCGGTATATTAGTATACTTTGACATACGTCAATTTACAGTTAATTCTAAAGACATATCGAAACTTACTCAGGACGGTCCAAATTATTTTATTTTATTTACAAGTTTGCCATCGAAAAATTTTACTCTGGATTGTCCAGTTTTTTTTAGGACTGTCAAAAAAATTGACAGTCCTTATCATTTTCCTACTGTCAAAATTTTTGACCCTTCTTTCCAATAGGAAGGACTGTCAAAATTTTTGACAGTCCGCCTATCTTTAGGACTGTATTAAAATTTTTGACAGTCTATCCTATTGGAAGGACTGTCAAAACTTGTGACAGTCCTCCTCCTCCTCCCTCCACCGCCTCCTCCTCCAGACCCCACCTTCTCCTCCTCCAGACTCCTCCTTCTACCTCTAGCCTTCTGTTCCTCCCTTCTCCTCCTCCTCCTCCTCCGACTGGGATTAGGATTAGTGTTAGGATTAAGATTTGGGTTTGGGGTGGAAGAGGGAGAGGATTTGGACAGTCCATAGTAAATTTTGAGTTATTCTGAGTAAAATTTGCTTAAATCTGAACTAGCATCAAGTAATAAACTGTTCTGAGTAAATTTAGATGTGCCTTTAAAATTCATCTTTTTTTTTAATACCTCTTGAATGCTTCGGATTCTAATTAGCAGATGAGGCCGAATTATGATCCATAGCTCGTTTATGATATTATTCCGTCCATTTTGGTGATATATATGTGATTTGTCGTTAAGTACACGTAGAATTCTTGAAATCGTACAATCCCATCAAACCAAATAGATTGAATGCACATCCCTAGAGGAGGAACTACCATTCTGCACAAAATTAAAAATTATATCATTTCTACAACTTTGAACTATATCTTGTGCTAAACACCTAGTAAATTTCTCAATTTATTAATGCTTTGAAAAGGGGGAAAAGGGAAGAAACTGAAAGCCTTAACAACTATATATCAAGTACTATACATGTTTTTAGGCTACACTAATAACTATCTTTATGTTACATTCACATCTGATAACTACGGGTACCGGACACCAGGTTCTAGAGAAACTAGTACAAGATATACAACCTTTTGCAGCTTAATATTACCTATGTTTTCTTCCTCTCTTTTGTGATTGTCATAGGTGGGGTGGAAAGTTTGTAAAAATTTAGGACGGAGCAATATTTATGCTAAAATATGAATGTGTACTATGTTTATGTATCACATGAACAAGCTAAAAGTATTCATATTAATGTTAATACAGGATACATGCCATATAATGGCTTGAACAATGATAAATAAATTACATCAAGCAGAATCCATATGCATTACCTCACCCTCAAGATCTCAGCTAAAACCACTACAGTCTACACAAAGGTTTCATATTTCTATTGATTTCTACCTTTTATATATATATATATATATATATATATATATATATATATATATATATGCCTCTTCTCATTATAATCAAGTCGAGTTTCGATTTAATCGACTCGATATCTTAATTTAGGGTTTCCAAAGGAATTGCGTTATCCTGATTACACTTCATAAATTTCACACTTCACAGACTATTTGCTGTATATGTAACTGGTATGTGTTATGAAGAATGGGTGTATGAGAAAATTAAACCCTTCCGATCGAATTATACGCGAACTTGAGCGTACCCTCGATAGCAAACAATCAAGATCCCCAGTTTATGCTTGAGAGCTGGTACTGCTGTATGAAGAGGCTGCGGCTGCTGCTGCTGCTGCTGCTGTCCACCCCGAACGAGCCGAGAAGTGATCGGTGGTCGGCAGCAGCCTGTGGCAGCGGATGAAGCTGCAGCTCCGTGCCTCCGTTCCCTTCGCTAGTAGCGTTGTTGTTGTTGGTAGTGCTGTTGCTGCTGCTGCTGCTCGCTTGGAATCTCTTTGCAGGTGGAGCGGCTGCAAGTACTGGAATGCTATTCCCGGGCACAGCAGCAACGGTAGAGTCGCGCCAGCGCGGAGAAGTGACGAGCCGCTTCGCGGGCTTCGCTGCTAGTTGTGTGATCGTGATCATGGGATTACTGTTGCCGAGCTGATTATCGGTAGAGGCGGTCAGAAGCCCTTCGAAGAGGGTGGCGTCGTTGCCGTCGAGAAGGGCGGCGTAGTTGCTGCTGGCAGCTGGTCCGTGATGAGGGGAGCCGAGGTTTAGCTGTTGCGTCGGACTGATTGCAGCAGACCGATGCAGCTGAGGCTGCAGCGGACCCGTGTGATCCATGCTGCAGTCCCCCTCCATCTGAGTAGTACTACTACTGCTGCTTGTATTTAAGTTCTTCTTCTTCTTGTAGATTCGACAAAGGACCCAGTCATCTAGCTGTAATTACGCAGAGAAACAATATCAAGAAAATTAGGGCTAATTTTTACTAACGTACGTTCAACTTTGGCATTTCTGTGAGACGCCATCTACCACTACTACTCCATGATAGTATTAGAACACTAACCACCAATTTTAATGAAATTATTGAGTAAGTCGGACTAGCCGTGTATCTTGATTTTTTTCTACTTGATGGCCAGAAACGGATCTAGAAATTAAAATTGAAATAGACTACAATGAATTAGGATAGACTAGAAATAGACTAACATATAAAAAAAAAATCAAACATAAAAAATAAAAAATAAAAAATAAGCTTTGGGGTGGCTACTACGATCCGTCCTTTGATGGCACAGAGACGAAGGAGAATCAAGATGTACGGTAAATCCGGTTCAAATAAATAATTTCTTCAATTTTACATGCCAGAATATAAAAAAGCAATAATAGATGATATCGTGGACTCCAGTCATGCATGTTATGTCGATCACAAAAAGCAATTAGGATATGTATCATCAACTTACAGATGAGTTTTAAAAGTTAATCGATGATCAAATAATTAAGTAATGGAATGATCAATAATATTATCTACTATTAATTATTATAGAGCAAAATAATCTATCAAGAGTTGATTACCCGGAGGCTAGAGGTCTTCCTGGCGGTGCCATGGCTATTGGGGGGCCGGCAGCTACTGGGAGTGGCACCAGCAGTACCATCGACGAGCCGATACTCGTGCATGATCCAGTTGGTCTTGATCCCTTTCGGAGGCTTACCGCCGTAGAAGACGAGGGCTTTCTTCACCCCAACCTTCGTGAACACACCGCAGCAGCCGCCGCTGCCACCGGACGTCGCACTCAGTATCGGCTTGTCCGTCCCCGTGGCCTTCCAGTACCCCGAAGTCGCAGCCCGGTTCGGCCGGGCTCCGTTCGGGTACTTGCGGTCCCGAGGGCTGAAGAAGTACCACTCGTGTTCCCCAAAGTTAGCCTTGCCTAGTAATTATCAATCATATATATATCACAATTGGATGTTATTTCGATGTCATGTGCACAGAATTGAATGTTGTTATTATTATTATACAAGTTTTGTACCGGAGAGCTCCCATGGGTCGAACTTGTAGAGATCGACTTCGGCGATGATGGTGACAGGGAGAGGCGACGAGGTGGCCTTCTTCTTGAGGTAGTGGACGACGAGCTCCTCGTCGGTGGGGTGGAATCGGAAGCCGGGCGGGAGCTGAGGAGGCTGCGAACCGGAGGAAGAATCGGTGCTCTCCATCCGATTTCTTCTTCTTCTTCTCTATATTAACCAAGCAATTTTGATAAGTACTCGATGAACGACAGTAATGAGGAGGAATGAAATGGGTGTGTTCTCTCATGTCTGTTCGTCTGTTATAAGGGAAGGATCAAATGGGATTAGGCATTGGGCCGTCAGTTGCCAAATCGCCACCAATCATTGTCTGACGCGTGTCATTCTCCACAGGGACACGTGTTGCATTTCTGTACGGTGGGGATCGCGGACGCTCTACTTTATTTCTTTTTTCTTTTTTTTTATACGTTTGTACCAAAAAATTTGTTACATCGATTTGTAGGGATGATTATGGGCGGAGGCGGAACCAAAAAAATTACCGATACGGACTCGTTTGTAAATCCGATCATATATCAGATTGGGTCTTCTACAGTAGTTAGGCCCTATCTAAACACGGGCTGAAATATTGCACTTGATCCTAATGTGCATAAAGAAGAAAACGTTTCCGAATTTAAATTAATCCATAAGATATAATATTCAAATTAAATTAATTAATTTGTTATGTAAAATCTAAATTAATTTTAATTACCTATATATAATAAAAATACTTCAATTTATTTGGATTAGATATTCTTAAGATATTTCTAAATATAAAAGGAATATCTCAATGGATTTGGATTGAATATTCATATCTATAATATGAATGATAGTTATGGGTTTAAGTCTATATATATAGATGTCTCAAAAAAAAAATATAGCAAGAATGATTGGAGACCATTTCGAAGAAGTAGATCAGTTTGGACTATTTCTCGTTATCTTTCTTTTTTGTGGTTATAATATATTTTCTGTTCCAGAAGAGTTCGTGGTTATAATATATTTTCTGTTCCAGAAGAGTTGTGGTGATCCGTTTGGATCGATGAAAAATTTGTAAGGAGTCGGTATATTTCTTATTCAATTAGTGGAGGTCTTTCAGGGTTAGACTCCAATCGTCCCGTGGTTTTTTTCGCAAAAAATTTTCACTTCAAAAATTTCTGTGTCTGCAATTTATATTTGACGTTTTTGATTTGTACGTTTTGTTTGGTTCTCTCACAGATATTCTTTGATTTGGGGAACGATTTTCGTACTTTCGTTCCCAATAAGTCATACTTAGCTCAGGAGCGGAACTTCCAATGTTAAGGTAACTGAACTCATTGTTATGCTCAATCTCAACTCGTTATCGAGTTTATAATATCGATCCGCGCCAAGCTTGTGAACTGCTCGATCGTTTGCCCCCTTCTTTAAATAATTTGCACTCTGGGTCTCACTTGAGTGCTTGTCTAGGCATAAAAACTATTATAGTTTATTTCTCTGTCAAGAACATACGTAAGTAACTTATATTAAAAATCCAGGAGGCGGCTACCTCAGAATAGTAATAAAAAGTTGAGAACTCGGTGCGGTCCAATGGTTTATTATTATATTTGACAAATAGTATCCGGTCATTATACATTAGAATAAAAGTTTCATATTCTAATCCAAAAGTTAATATTCGTTAACAAAACCGTAAAGTACACCAATGATATATAAGATAATTTTTACATTTAGATCGAGTAACCAAAAAAATTCACGGTCGATCCAAGTCCAACACAAGATTTTATAAGACTAAGAATCCGTTAGGTTTGCAAAATTAGACAACATAATATAATTCGCATTAAGTTGTCAAGTTAGACGGGATTTTATAAGACTAAGGATCAGTCAGCTTGCAATATTGTAGTGGGAGATGTGGGGTTGAAAGCTAGACATGCTAAATTAGAGACTGGATTACATTGAAGTGTTGTTGTTAATGTTGGTGTTTTTTACTTTGTTTTGTGAGTTTTAGTTTTACATTAAAAGATTACCAATATGTATATCTCAATATTTAGTTTTGCTTAGTATTGGTAGATGCACATGGGGTGGTGGTACATGTGGATTGATTTTCCTAAAGGAATTATGTGTGAACACTATTATGACAATCTTTATTTTGTCACCAACTTTGAGAAGTTTCTTGCTACTCGGGCGCAAATTGGCGCTCGTGCGCTCATTTTATACATGTAGTGCCCCGCTCCGTGTAGGCACTATGTACAAGAGATATCGCTTTGCTGGCTCGAGCGGAAGTCCTCTCGGAGAGTTCCCAATCGAAACACAAGACGATTGATCTGGGTGAGTGGGCAAAAACTTCATTCTCTGATTCTTGCACGCCTTAATAATGAATATGAGTTTTTGAATGTTTCTTCTAAGAAGGTAGTTTCATAAGAAAAATGATAGAACCTACCTCTGCATACTTAATAAGAGAACTCGTATAGCTTGTCATTGAAACGAACCTTCTTGCCTAACTAGAGAACTTTAATGCTTGTCTAAAAATAGATAGAGATAGAACCATTTCCATGCTAATAAAAGATAGAATTGTTGTATGCTTAGTTACACAGACACCGCTATCGAACGAACTGCTGCCTTGCTAATAGATAAGAGAAATAGATGTTCATATATTTTCATCGTATATGCTAAAGAAAGAGTAGAACTAGGGCATCTCCCTCGTTTGGAATTTTAAGAATTTCACCCAAAGTTATATCGTCAAATTCAATGTTAATCTCGCCCACTCTTGAAGAAATAGACCATTGATCATGAGAAAGATTACAATAAAATATGCGAATGGCGTTCAAATAAATGGATTTTCTAGTTTAACTAGGCGATGGAGATAGAATTCTACAAGCTTAGGTTTTTGGGCATAAAAAATAGTAAAATTGATAGGATTGCCCTTGTAAATATTTCTTTGCACAAAGTCATTGAACCACAAATTTGAGCCATAAAGAGAAGTGAAAATGAAGTCATCATATTCACCAGGGTTTGGAGTATTGGAAGAAAATAGGTAATATTGAACATCATCACTTGAGGGTTGGAAAAAGAAAGCTTCATTTGCTTTTCTTTTCTTTTTCCCAAATTTAGGAGCCATAAAATTTTAAGGATTGTGAATGTGAAGGATGTACCTTAAAGAAATAGAAGGAGATGAAGGAAAATCACACAAAGAGCCTTAGATCCTAAGTTTGGAGAGAAAAATCCTTTGTGGAAGGAGAGCACCAAACTAGGGTTTAGGAGGAAGGAGGTTATTCTCGGTTTGGAGATGGAGTTTAAAAGTTATATAATCAAATCCGAGGGATGCTGCTGCCATTAAAACACTAGGACCGAGTTTGGACCAAACTCTCTCCGAGTTCTGATATGCTCAGGATTTTGAAAATATTGTTTTATGGTATGCTATAAAAGTTTTATGAAAACGTACAAGTGATCTTATCATAATTTTAGTACGAATATTGGAGGTCTATAATTATGACAGGCTATATTATTATTAATTGTTTTTAGACATATCATTAAAAAATTGTATTTTCGTAGTCAATTACTGAATGATGATACTTGTATTTAGGAAAAGTTTGTATATAGCTCTTTGTATATCATTCTCAGTGAGGTATTTTGTTACCATTAATTAGCTGTAGGGGCCAGTTTCTAGCTAGTGGTGGCTCGAAAACTCTTAAGTACCGTGTCGCTTAAGGCTGTTTACACCTTATTGACAGAAGGAACAGTTTGGCTATTAACAATAATTTCTACACCTTTAGAGCATAATATTGAAGAGTCTTTTTAGAAAATTTTCTTCGTAAACACTTAAGGGCAATTATACTACGGTATTATTCATTATTCAATAAATTGAATAAGTACAGTATACTACTATAAATATAAAAATTTTGTGTTACCATAATGACTTAATAGTCATGTTTTGTGTTGGTGCAATTTTCATGAGAATGTCCATTATAGCTTTTTGTAATTACCAACTTTCTCCTTTAACATTACGTCCTGCCGCAATTCGTTCCACCTATATGATTAGAACAAGACTTTGTTATCCAGGATTTGGATCCATAGTGATTAGTTTTTGGAATCCAGATAAACATATTCATATTCACTAATCTTCGTGCTATGCAAAAGTGTGAGGATTGTCCTTTCAATCCACAGTAGTGACATGTAATAGTGTTGTTTGGGTTAAAACAGGTGCATGAGCATGATATGTCACGTGATTATTTTTCTTTGGTCAGGTGTAGATAAAGGCGTGATTATTAGATTTACCAATCATCTTGTCTCTCCTTTGTGAGTATCTTGTTTCCTTTTGTTTGGTCAAGTGTCGTGTGTGTCCAGTGCTAGATTGGGCTATGGGTTGTATAACCTAATTTTCCAGTTTGTTCTCTAACTTTTTAGAACGAACAAGTAATTTATCATATTTAGCAGAAAGATCATTAATCTTAAGTGTGGCATTGTAGTACTTCTCCTTCTCCTGTTTTAGATCCTCTTTAAGTTTAGTATTTTCTTGATTTCTTTCATCAAAGCAGTCAAGAGCTTCTAGTAAGCTAAGATTAAGTTTGAAGATTTCAATCGATTCATCAGAAGAGGAGTTTTCTCTAGCTTCCTTAAGTAAGCAAATAAGCTGATCATTCTTAAGCTGAAAAAATTTGATATCTTTTTGAGCTTGCTTATAGTTATTTCTAAGCTTATTAAAGTCTTCAATTAAATCATTAAAAGCATCAGACAATTCATTATACGAAATATATTTTGCTAGTGAACCATCATTTACCTTGCTTACCATTAAGCACAAGTCTGTCGTATGTTGAAAGTTTTTGTCATTCTCGTACTGGATGCTTGTATTAGTTCCATGACTTACAGCATGGCATAAGTAAGAAGTTTCTTTATTGTCATTACTGTTGCTTGGAGTATCAGGATCTTTCTCTATACTTGTTGCTTGCTTAGTAGGACTCAAGCTTGTTGTGTCTTGAGGTCCTTCTTCATCGTCTTTACCATCACACTTATATGTTTCTTCCAGCATTTTTGATATTTCATGTGATGTTTTGTAATTGGAAATGTGTTTGAATTCATCTTCGCCAAGAGAACAGTAGAGCATGTACATTGCTTTTGCATCATCGCTTGTTGCTTTCTTTTCATTTTCGATATATTGATCATCTGATTTTTTTAACTCTTTTGTAACCATTAGTAACATAAGTCTATAAGTTAAAGCCAAGAGATTTTAGAAAAGCACTTATGTGTATTTTCTAGAATAAATAATTAGTGCTGTTAAAAATATGTGGCTTATCAAGGAGTTGGCTTTCACCATTGATGGGAAAGAGTGATCGTGTTGTTGCCATGTGTTATACTCTTTGAACGTTAATCCGGTAATGAAGAGAACTTGATCTGATACCAATTGTAGGACTGTGTTTGAAAACTCTAGAGGGCGTGAATAGAGTTTATGTATGCAGCGAAATAAAATCACCTGTTAAAAAATAATTCTAGGGCATGCAATGGTGATCAAGTACTAGCAGTTAGAATATATCTCATGAGTAAGTGATACTACTAGCATTGTATATGAATATAAGACACATATACTTATATATATGAAGTAGAATGAGAGAGAGAAAACGTAAATATCGTGATGTATACTGGTTTCCCCTGAGAGGACAAGTCCAGTTCCAAGAACTCACGCTCGAAGTTTTATCCACTATAATCACTAATAGTGAATCATAAGCTTTGATCCGAAGGCTTGTCACTCCTTTACACCATGAGATTTGATCCTAAGTCTCACAAATTCACATCTAGAGAGAGAGAGAGAGAGAGAGAGAGAGAGAGAAACTGATGGAGCCAATCTCTTCACAACTCTGTAGACTTCTAGACCGAGACCGCACTTGACAGTAGGAAGGCTATGGAGTTGTTATTGGAGATGGGAAGGTTAAAGCTCAGATGTTTGCTCATAATAAGATATAAGAATTAAGAGAAGATGAGTGAGTAGGAATGTAGAAATCTAATCCTAATTATAGTGTATTAGCAAACAGAATTTGGCCAGAATTCGGATGGGGTACAATTCAAATTTTCGAACGCTGGGCCAGAAAACCTGGGATATTACTATTGTGATGATTTCATATAAAGTGGTAACCGATTTCGGTCCGAGTTCGGCATAAATTTGGCCCGAGTTCGGTTTTTAAGTATGGTAGACTTCGTTAATGAATGTAGCCTGAATTGCTAGATATGTTAGATGGTTTATTTGAGTGGACTGGGTATCTGGGTATAGGTACTTTGATTTGCCAGTGCGACTCAGCTTACATCGATCCTAGACTCAATAAATAAAAGATTATATTTAAATATTGAACCAAACTTGATAAACAAATATTTGAGCTGGTGTAGAATCTGACTTTAGTACTGACGGAGTTTGATATACTTTACATCGAGTATCTGCTTTATTTGTATTTTAGATCTAATGTTTGACGATTATCAAAATTAGGTTGACTGTGACCACTTTGTGCCAACAATCTCCCCCATTATGATAATTGACAAACTATACCAAAATACATATAGGTGAGTCTGATTTAGCCTTTGATGCAAATTATTTAAAACGTAGAACAAGCTCCCTTGTAAGTAGATCTTTTCGTTAAGCAAGATTTTAAGAAAAGCTCCCCCGTAAGTAGATCTTTCCTTTGGACGGGTACACTTGAATGACCTGTAACTTGTCATTTCTTTATAGCAAAATAGGTACAGGTATATCAAGGATGTTATGGATACAGATATAAATATATCATAGTTTATAATTTATATATGTCATCAACCACAATTTGTCATTTTGTCGTTTCTTCCCCTTTGTCAATATATCATACGAGGAAATAAGACTTCCCCGTAATGAATGATCATGACAACTTAAAAAGAAAAAAGGCATATTAACCAAAGAAATATATCATGCATTGTTTAAGAAAAATAACTATCAAGACTAGGGATAATCTAGATGCAAATAACCAAAATAGCATAAAAGTTTTAGAAGGGTAAAAAAAATATACAAAGAGCAAATATTTCTAATACACTGAATAAAAGTTCACATAGCGAAAAAAAACTATCACAAATCATCATCAGCAGCATCAGTAGGCGGATGATCATCAAAATATGCTCTGGTAGGGTGGAAGTACTGTTGAACAAATGGATCATCGATCATGTAGCCTGAGCCGGAAGGATCATGAGCCACTGTGTGAGGTGCAGTAGGATGATGGACTAGGTGATAATAAAGATCTGCTAGGTTCTTGGCCAATGTGTGGGCCTGGATAGTGGTACGATAAGACTGGTCGCGAAGCCGAGTGATAATCTTAGTATTATGCTCCTGGTGTTGAGCATCTATCATCTCTTTTTGCAACCTCAACTGCTCGCGGATCATCTCTTGGATCGAGTCCAAGGTAGAAGGCTATGTAGAGGATGGTGGAGTAGGAGCTGGAGGAGCTGGAGCTAGATCAGCTGGTTCATCAGAATCAGATCTGGCTGACTCATCCTTATCAGTAGCGAGTGAGGTAGGCTTAGTCCTGCGAGCTTTGGTGATATAAGCTGGCTCAGATAGATAAGTGGGTTCTTCCATAGGAATATGGAAGTGCTCAAATAAGAGTGGCAGATACATGACATAAGGAAGTTGACGTTTGTGTTTGCAATAGTCAATCATCTGCCTAATTATGGTCTTTGGAAGACTAAATGGAGTAGATGTGTAGAAGTGATATAAATAAGACATCCCCTTATAGGTAACTTCATCCTTAGAGGTTTGCTTGGGAATGATAGCAGAGTAAACGATACTGTGAAGTTCGTAAAAGTATTGGTTAAAATAACGAGCATGAAACTTTCCGTCAGGACAAGGATGAGGGGTGCAAAGTATGTCCCTAAAAGAATCAAGAGTGATGTCATCTCTGAGATTGAGTTTGTCGATCTCAATTAGGGCATCTCCCTCGTTTGGAATTTCAAGGATTTCATCCAAAGTTATATCGTCAAATTCAATGTTAATCTCGCCCACTCTTGAAGAAATAGACCATTGATCATGAGAAAGATTACAATAAAACATGCAAATAACGTTAAAATAAACGGGTTTTCTAGGTTTGACTAGGCGATGAAGATAGAATTCTACAATCTTAGATTTTTGGGCATAAAAAGTAGTAAAATTGATAGGATTTCCCTTGTAATTTTTTTTTGCATAAAGTCATTGAACCACAAATTTGAGGCATCAAGAGAAGTGAAAATGAAGTCATCATATTCACCAGAGTTTGGAACGTTGGGAGAAAATAGGAAATATTGAACATCATCACTTGAGGGTTGGAAAGAGGAACCTTCATTTGATTTTCTCTTCTTTTTCCCAAATTTAGGAGCCATAAAATTTTAGGGATTGTGAATGTGAAGGATGTACCGTCCATCTTGAAATGCTGAAGTACCTGGTAAATGTACTTCTTTTGGGCAAACTGTAGAAGCTTGGACTCCCTCTCTCTCTCTCTCTCTCTCTCTCTCTCTCTCTCTCGGTTGATCTCCATCCCAAGAATAGTCTTCGCTGCGCCTAAATTCTTCAAAGAGAAGGACGCACCCAGTTGGTGCTTCAACTCTGCTATTCTAGTGGCATTCTGACCCACCAGTAACATACTTTCAATATAGAGCAGTAAAATAATGAAATCATCCTACGTAAACTACCTCACAAATACACAGTAGTCCAACGTCGTCCGTGCATAACCATGCTCTCCCATAAACGACTATAACTTTTTGTAGCACTGCCTCGGAGCTTACTTTAGACCATACAATTTGTTCCTCAACCGGTAGACCAAGTATGACTTTTCCTTCTCACAGAATCCCTCTCACACTGTCACGCCCCAGTCCCAAAATACCGAGGGACTAGACATGTGGCAATGGCCAGCAGCACACACCGATGGACAAACCCAATTTAATGGATCCATCGGGGCGTACTTAAGCTGTAGTACAACAATAAGGGTCAAAATATACTAATCTCATCCACAGAAATGAATACAACAATATCAGAATCATAAAGCATGATCAATCTCAATATAATATAAACTTAGGGAAATAACCCGATAATGAGTCTGATACATCTGTCAAGATACAAGAAATAAGATAACCACAGCAAATACTGAGTATGGGTAAAGCCTATACCCAGAAGATACCCTCGGGGATCAATCGTCTACTGGATCTGGTGCTGCTCCAGTGTCTGCTCCTGCTCCAGCTCCTGCTAATGCTCCTGTCCCGTGTAACTCGGGGTCGATCTCGTCTGCTAGTCCTGGGGACATAGTCCGGATCCAGGTCCTCAGGGGACATACAAGGTACAGATAATACAAGCCAAAATGCAGTGTAATAGTAAATAAAATGAATAGGGTAAACTATATAACTATCTATGTGAAATGCAATCTGAGAGCATTACTAAAACTCAGGCTGAAACCACTACAAGCTCTGTGTCGTGGAGCCGATAGCAGTGATATCATGTGGTTGTCTAGCTCAGCGAGAGACTGAGACACCGTCAGCTGTCTAGCTCAGAGAGAGACTGAGACGCCGTCATAATATATTTAATCAACCTGTAGCCAGTGTGTCTCAATAGTCTAGCCTATATAACCAGCTAAGTGAAATGCAAGATAAGAGCAGCACTAGAACTCAGGCTGAAACTATTACAAGCTCAGTGTCGGGGAGCCGGTAGTAGTGATATCATGTGGTCGTCTAGCTCAGCGAGAGACTGAGACGCCGGCATAATATAAAATTAACCTGTAGCCTGTGTGTCTCTCCCCACCCAATGTAATCATACGTCTCATATCCACGTGGCTCCATGTCCATGTCACGCAGGATCATAACTAATCCAGTAAGTCATAGTGAGATCTAAGAATATAATGTTTAAGTCATGTAACATGTATCCTATACAGAATCACCATGAATATCTCAGAAAGATTCTGTCTTATGAATAGTATCACGTGTCCTGGGTTATGATGTACCTGATAAGACAAGTACGAGAATATAGGGTCTCGGTATCCATGTCTAGATGATAATACACAACGTCGCGTACGGTGTTGGCACCCGACTATTAATCGGACGCTAAGTAAGTCACACGGTCCTAGGTTAAGCATGCACAGCAATATAAATAAAGCAAAAAAAATATATAATAATACTGCAAAGTTTGGCAAGGTACACTTGCCTGGGGTCCTGTTGCTGGTATGAATCAGAGTCCAAGTCACAGTCCAAATAGCCTATGTATTACAAATTTATCACGTCAAAAGATAATTTATTTTAATTTATTTAATTCTAGAATAATTACTCTAAAATCCTATTTTAATCTTATTATTCTGATTTTTATGTTAATTCGTAAATTTTGTCCACAGAAACTGAATTTTATCAACTCGAGACTCATGGCACGCAAATCGAGACGATCTGTTGACCAAAAAGTCAACCGACACAAACTCAACTTTCATGCATGATTTCTTGTAGATTTCAGCATCAAAAATATACTGGAATTTACGGCTCGTCCGAATTCAAATTCGTTTGGGAATTATGGCACATACAAATTTTGTATTGTGCACCGATGGTTAAATTCTAATCTAGAAGTTCTACAGAATTAATAGTATGTAAATACTTCGAATTAAATTTTGAAAAAAATATATGTCAATGATCTCGACATTAGTTTTCCGAAACTTTAAACGGTTCATGATCCTGATTCCGGGTTCTCCCAAAATTGCGAAAAAATTGAAACACGTCTATTTTCGGACATGCTGTGCTCTACGAATTTTCCAGAATTTAATACTAATAATTTCGAAAAACAATTTATATAATCAGAAAGCTAACCTCAATATCTTTCTAACACAAGAAACTAGGCCTCGTTTGGAGTCCGAAGCTATGCGCAATGGCTTCTGGAAGATGAAGGAACCCTAGATGGCAATTCTCCCAAATCTCTCTCTCTAAAATAATGAGATAATTAGCGTTATTATATTATATATATATAGATGTACCTGTGGCTGAATGGATATCTATAGGCTGACATGTGTCAGAATCTGATTGGATGATTTTATTTATATTATTTATTTTTGATTTGCCTTTATCAAAACATTATTTAAGTCGTTTTAAATCTAAATAACTCAAAATAAACATGAAAAATAATCATAAAAATCTGGAAAAATTACAGAAAATATATTTTGAACCGAAAAACCCTAGAAAAATATTTTGGATAATTTTATATTCATAGATTTCCTACTATAATTAGGAGAAGCTCTAAAAATTAGTTTTAAATATTTAAATAATATTAAATATATTCCAAAAATTCTGAAATAATTTCAGAAAATATATAATAATATTATAAATATTAAAAAATTTATATGGGTCCATTCTATATACCTGGACTTGCACAATAAATTCTAGAAGTTCTAAAAATTAGTTATTAGTCTAAATAACTCCCAATAAATACTAAAAATATTCAGAAAACTTCCAGAAAATTCTAGAAAATATATTTGACTATTTAGAACCTAGAATAAAATTTTGGTATATTTTTAATTAAGTTCGAACATAAAATGAATTCTTCAAAGTCCTAGAAAATTAGTGTTACTAGTTTTTAATTAACTAAAAATTATGGAAAAATTCCAATAATCTAAAATAGCCTAAAAATAATTCTAAATAAATATTTATATAAGTAAATATACAAAAAATTTATTTTCTAATTAACTAAGAGAATACTCTAAATAAATTCAATATCTATAATAAATATAATAATATAAAATATACACAAAATACCTATTTTGGGTGAGGGAGTTTACAATCTACCCAACTTAAAACAATTTCATCCTCGAAATTAAAATAAGGCATAATTTGTTAAATCCTTCACATTCGTACATAAGGTACGTCAATCACAATCTCTTCTAAAAATTTAAATAACAAAATCTATTCAAATCTATCGCGATCATTTTAAAATTAAGATAATCATTGTTCAAATCAAAATTCAACCTATTGTAATCTCTTCTCACTTTTCCAAATCATCAATATCCAAATTTAAATTAAATCCATATAATATCTTCAAGATTTAAATAACCCATATCAAATTTTACCTCACGATCTCCAACTATCATAATCTCCTCTAGAAGTAATTCGAGTCCAATATTATTCCTATTTTCACTTATAAATTTTTGTATTCTTCAACTTTTTAAATTTTATTCACATCCTCAATATTTCAAATAGGTAGTCCAACCATCAAATTTTAATTCTTAATTTAAATCATCAAATTAAAAAATAATTTAAATGCAGTCCACCAATGTTCAAGTCTGAAATTCTATATTGTTATCCTCTAAACTCCAATTGATGATTTTACTTTCATTATTCAAAATTTAAATCATGTACCTAAGGTATAAATATGGGGTCCTCAATATCAAGATTTTAAAATTCATTGATCCTCATCATCTTAGTCATTCTTCTAAAATTCTCAAAATTTAAAATGGCTTAAACCTCTCCCAATCTAATCTTACTCGATCATAATCTAAAAAAAATTTCTCTCGAGTTGACAATGCACTGCTACCCAACTTGGAATTTATCCATCTATCACATAAGGCTATATACTTTAAGAAAATATTCCTTCATTTATTTACTCATGTAATTTAATCCTCAAAACTTTAATGCCGATTATATCATAGATGATATGTCCTTAATTACGGAAGAATAATCCTCAAATATGTGATCGGCCTATGGGGTATATCCAGTACTCTCTGCGTATCAAACTTTACCAAGCACGAGGTTTCGTCTTTCCGAAATAAGGGAAGACGGTGGCCAATAATAAAGAGTTCAAGGGAAGCGTAATAGAATAGAAGTATCGGGATCAAGGCGTTTAAAGAATTCAAATAGGAATTGTCAAAGCTGTTGTGGATTAAAATCCTATTTTGGTAATCCTTTGTTCGACTGCTCGTATTAGCACAGTTATGTAACCGATACGATATGTCAGACATGTCTAGAGCAAGTATATTCGTCTACTAATCACTACCTATCTCAATCCACGTAAAGTAGCATTACGAGGGGCGAATCAAGCACACTAAAGTTAGCTAGACCTTAATACACTGATTCTGAAATGTATTATTGTGGGCCTCCCCAATAATACGTTTGTCATGAACAAGCTCGATAAAGAATAAGCTTGCAAAACTAGGCTATAAAATAGCAACATAAGTCAAGGTAGTTATGAAATGTAAATGCGCTAGGTCATGATGAAAGTAGTCACAGCATATTTCGAGTCCACAAGAAGTTAAGACTATACAATCTCTACAGTTATCATACAACTTCCTTGTCTAAGTCGCTAGTCGACCAAACAGGGCAAGGACCTCTAAATTCTATTGTCTGAATAAACACTGTCGCCTTATGCTAGCATACAATTAATGTCATTCAATTACACTATCTCGATGGGTCAAGTGGACTATGTGGTACTAGGTTGTGAAGCATACTACCCAACTTATAAGAATTAAACTACTACTGTGACAGTCTTAAGAGGATCCTGCAAATAACCTTGCACATGTAAAATATAATAGAAACTCTTATTAGGGTATAGGAGGAAAGATCTTAGTACTTATTAGGGTCTTCTATTGCATTATATAGGTAAGGGTCACCTTAAGTCTTAATCATAGTGCTCATAGAACATGTGTCAATAGCGAGAATGGAAAGGTTATTAGTCTCAAGGGAAAGGGAATATAACTTGTATCGAGGTGGGGGTACAATTTACGTGATTTAATACTAAGGGGTAATCATCGGGTCACAATCTACAAGATTAACTCAAACTTATCGAACTCTAACTATCAAGCACAAAATTTTCAAATTCAAGACTACAACTTTAATCCTAGCAAGCTATATATATATCCTAGCATAGAATAAAATTACTTGGTCTATAATCAGAAGGGTTAGTTGGCACGAGTTGAAAGATGAAGAGAAGAAATATAATCAGTCGTCGCACTCTAACGAGCGCTATGGTCGCAGAGGAGCAATATATGAAATTAGAATAGGGGCTCTAGATAGCATCATGATTTTCTAAGGGAAAGTGGTATGCTAGTTGCTAGGTTTGAGGTATGATTAGGAAAATATTCTATACATTGCTCTTGGCTTTCTAAGGTACTGTCTGCTTATCTCAAGACAAGAACCTAAATTTGTAGTTATCCAATACTTCTCTAACTGTGAAGGTTAGGTTCAGCCCTAATATTAAATTTTGGTTTCCTATTGGTTCCTCAATACTAGGGTCAAATATTATGGTAAAAGTTCTAACTAACTCTAGTAGTGTCTATACTACTCTCAAGTCTTCATAATTCATCAGCGGGTAATGGTAAACCAATTCTAGAGATAAGAAATTCTAGAGTTCACTAGATATTCTAGACTTAGTGGGGTGTCAATACTCTAGCTGTACTCTTAATAGGAATGTTGCCCTACTTATCATTCTATCAACAGGGACTTCTATATTCTAGGAGAAGGCTATACTTAAGGAACTAATGAGAAGGCACATGAATCAAGCATGATGCAATTATTCAACGGAATGGATTGGAAGGAGGATGAGTCATAGTCAGTTGTGGATGAGATCCTATACTCTAATCCTAGGTGCAGGCTTGCTCGGTTCCTAAGTTAAAACCGAACGATTTAGTCGTAGACCTGCATGGGCCACCACAAAAACCATGTCACGCCCCAGTCCCAAAATACCGAGGGACTAGACACGTGGCAATGGCCAGCAGCACACATCGATAGACAAACCCAATTTAATGGATCCATCGGGGCGTACTTAAGCTGTAGTACAACAATAAGGGTCAAAATATACTAATCTTATCCATAGAAATGAATACAATAATATCAGAATCATAAAGCAAGATCAATCTCAATATAATATAAACTCGGGGAAATAACCCGATAATGAGTCTGATACATCTGTCAAGATACAAGAAATAAGATAACCACAACAAATACTGAGTATGGGTAAAGCCTATACCCAGAAGATACCCTCGGGGATCAATCGTCTACTGGATCTGGTGCTGCTCCAGTGTCTGCTCCAGCTCCAGCTCCTGCTAATGCTCCTGTCCCGTGTAACTCGGGGTCGATCACTTCTGCTAGTCCTGGGGACATAGTCCGGATCCAGGTCCTCAGGAGACATACAAGGTACATATAATACAAGCCAAAATGCAGTATAATAGTAAATAAAATGAATAGGGTAAACTATATAACTATCTATGTGAAATACAATCTGAGAGCATCACTAAAACTCAGGCTGAAACCACTACAAGCTCTGTGTCGGGGAGCCGGTAGCAGTGATATCATGTGGTTGTCTAGCTCAGCGAGAGACTGAGACACCGTCAGCTGTCTAGCTCAGAGAGAGACTGAGACGCCGTCATAATATATTTAATCAACCTGTAGCCTGTGTGTCTCACTAGTCTAACCTATATAACCAGCTAAGTAAAATGCAAGATAAGAGCAGCACTAGAACTCAGGCTGAAACCACTATAAGCTCAGTGTCGGGGAGCCGGTAGTAGTGATATCATGTGGTCGTCTAGCTCAGCGAGAGACTGAGACGCCGGCATAATATAAAATTAACCTGTAGCCTGTGTGTCTCTCCCCACCCAATGTAATCATATGTCTCATGTCCATGTGGCCCCATGTCCATGTCACACAGGATTATAACTAATGCAGTAAGTCATAGTGAGATCTAAGAATATAATGTTTAAGTCATGTAACATGTATCCTATACAGAATTACCATGAATATCTCAGGAAAATTCTGTCTTATGAATAGTGTCACGTATCCTGGGTTATGATGTACCTGATAAGACAAGTACGAGAATATAGGGTCTCGGTATCCATGTCTAGATGACAATACACAACGTCGCGTACGGTGTTGGCACCCGACTATTAATCGGACGCTAAGTAAGTCACACGGTCCTAGGTTAAGCATGCACAGCAATATAAATGAAGCAAGAAAAATATATAACAATACTGCAGAGTTTGGCAAGGTATACTTGCCTGGGGTCCTATTGCTGGTATGAATCAGAGTCCAAGTCACAGTCCAAATAGCCTATGTATTACAAATTTATCACGTCAAAAGATAATTTATTTTAATTTATTTAATTCTGGAATAATTACTCTAAAATCCTATTTTAATCTTATTATTCTGATTTTTATGTTAATTCATAAATTTTGTCCAAAGAAACTGAATTTTATCAACTTGAGACTCATGGCACGCAAATCGAGGCGATCTGTTGACCAAAAAGTCAACCGACACAAACTCAACTTTCATGCATGATTTCTTGTAGATTTCAGCATCAAAAACATACTGGAATTTACGGCTCGTCCGAATTCAAATTCGTTTGGGAATTATGGCACATACAAATTTTGTATTGTGCACCGATGGTTAAATTCTAACATAGAAGTTCTACAGAATTAATAGTATGTAAATATTTCGAATTAAATTCTGGGAAAAATATATGTCTATGATCTCGACATTAGCTTCCGAAACTTTAAACGGTTCGTGATTCTGATTCCGGGTTCTCCCGAAATTGCAAAAATATCGAAACACATCTATTTTCGGACATGCTGTGTTCTACAAATTTTTCAGAATTTAATACTAATAATTTCGAATTTTTTTTATATAATCAGAAAGCTAACCTCAATATCTTTCTAACACAAGAAACTAGACCTCGTTTGGAGTCCGGAACTATGCGCAATGGCTTCTGGAAGATGAAGGAACCCTAGATGGCAATTCTCCCAAATCTCTCTCTCTCTAAAATAATGAGATAATTAGGGTTATTATATTATATATATATATAGATGTACCTACGGCTGAATGGATATATATAGGCTGACATGTGTCAGAATCTGATTGGATGATTTTATTTATATTATTTATTTTTGATTTGCCTTTATCAAAATATTATTTAAGTCGTTTTAAATCTAAATAACTCAAAATAAACATGAAAAATAATCATAAAAATCTGGAAAAATTACAGAAAATATATTTTGAACCAAAAAACCCTAGAAAAATATTTTGGATAATTTTATATTCATAGATTTCCTACTATAATTAGGAGAAGCTCTAAAAATTTGTTTTAAATATTTAAATAATATTAAATATATTCCAAAAATTTTGAAATAATTTTTGAAAATATATAATAATATTATAAACACTAAAACATTTATGTGGGTCCATTCTATATACCTGGGCTTGCACAATAAATTCTAGAAGTCCTAAAAATTAGTTATTAGTCTAAATAACTCCCAATAAATACTAAAAATATTCAGAAAATTCCCAGAAAATTCTAGAAAATATATTTGACTATTTAGAACCTAGAATAAAATTTTGGGATATTTTTAATTAAGTTCGAACATAAAATGAATTCTTCAAAGTCCTAGAAAATTAGTGTTACTAGTTTTTAATTAACTAAAAATTATGGAAAAATCCCAATAATCTAAAATAGCCTAAAAATAATTCTAAATAAATATTTATATAAGTAAATATACAAAAAATTTATTTTCTTATTAACTAAGAGAATACTCTAAATAAATTCAACATCTATAATAAATATAATAATATAAAATATACACAAAATACCTATTTTGGGTGAGGGAGTTTACACACACTCCATGTACAACTCCTCCTCAATATCACCGTAGAGGAATATCGTCTTCCCGTCCATCTGCTCGACCTCTAAGTCAAAACTGGCTGCCAATGCTAGCACCACCCGAATAGACGATTTCTTGATGACTGATGAAAAGATATCATCATAATCTATGCCCTTCCGCTGACCGTAGCCTTTAACTACTAGCCTTACTTTGTATCAGGGGCGAGTAGCATCATTTGTTTGCTTCACTCTGAATATCCATCGATTTTTTAAATCCTTCTTGCCCTTTGGCAACCGCACCAGCTCATAAGTAGAATTGGCATATAACGAACTCATCTCCTCCTGCATAGCCTCCATCCACTCTTGCCTGTGTTCGTCTTCCATAGCCTTCGTAAAATATTTGAGCTCTCCCCCGTCAGTCAGTAGCACATACTCACCCGGTGTGTATCTCGTAGATGGTCGACGCTCTCTATCGCTCATCCTCAACGTAACCGCTGGTGCTGGCTGTATATCAACAGCCTCCTACCCTTTAGGAACTACCTCCTTGGCATGTCATCCTCTTGAGGGTCACCCTGACCACCATCAGCAGGCTTATGATAAAGGTTGGGAGCAACTCCATGTACGGGCTCCCCCAAAATTGGATCCTCTGCGATGTCCTCTGGAAACTGCTCGAAGCAAAATAACTCTAACTCAGGCAATTTCTTAGTCTCAGAAGGCATCTCAGAATCCTGGGTGTTGGTCATGGTCTGATCCTGGATGAATATCACATCCTTGCTTCTGTAGATCTTTCTTCCCACATGATCGTAGAGTCTATAGCCAAACTCATCTTGACCGTAGCCGACAAAGAAACACTGCCTCATCTTCGGTTCAAGTTTGGATATTTCACCCTTCGGTACATGCACAAAGGCCTTACAACCAAACACCCGCAGGTGATTGTATGACATCTCTTTGTCTTACCATACTTTGTCAAGCATATAACCCTACAAAGGAGCACTAGGAGATAAATTAATAACATAAGTTTTCTTTTGACAGCAAATACCGTACCCTCTCCATCAGCGTCATGTTCATTCGCTCCGCTACACCATTAAGATGAGGTATCTTCGACGGAGTCTTCTGGTGTCGTATCCCTTGCTCTCTGCAATAAGCATCAAAGTGACCAATACACTCGTCGCCGTTGTCGAACCAAACACATAGTAGCGTCTTGCCCGTCTCCCTTTCAACAGAGGCCTGAAAGTCTTTGAAAGTGGGCAGTACATGATCCTTAGTCTTTATGACATAAACCCAATCCTTTCTGGATCAGTCATCAATAAATGTTACAAAATAAAAAGTACCACTAATGGATTTTACCTTCATAGGACCGCAGACATCCGAGTGAATCAACTCGAGCAACGCCGGCTTCCTAGAACTTGGGTGACTTTAGAAAGATACCCTATTTTGCTTCTTTACTAAAAAGTGCGTATATCTCTCCAATTTTGTAGACTTTAGCCCTGGAATCACCTTCCTGTTCACCAAGTAGCTCATCTCCTTCTCGCTGATATAACTGAGCCGCATGTGCCACAATACAGTAGACGCATCAGTAGCTGCGTTCACCTCATGTGTCCCATTTGAGCTCCCTTCCATATAATATAGTCCTGAATTCTTTCTTCCTCCTGTAATCACCATCAAACATCTAGAAAGCTTTCACTGACCGTTCCCAAAGAGGTTGAAGCAACCCTCTTTATCTAACCTTCCAATCGATACCAGGTTTAAACAGATATCATTGACATGACAAACATCTTTGAGAACAAGAACTGCAACTATCTTTGTCCTCAAATGCACATCTCCAACGGCAATAACTTTTGACACATCTCCGTTGCCAATCTTCAACCCTCCACAGTCGCTTGTTGTGTAAGTAGCAAATAGTGCCATATTGTGAGATACGTGCGCTGAAGCACCTAAGTCTACTAGCCAAGAGTTTTTATCGCAGGTGAGGTTCATAACTATCTCATCACCTACAATGATACGTCGCCTCCATGTGTCGAGGCCACCACTGTAGTGTTTTCACTTTGCTTTGCCTTGTCGCCCTTTTTCTCTCTCTTCCAAGCGAAATAGTTCCGCTTAAGGTGGCCCTTCTTGCCACAATAATAACACTTCGAGTCCTTGTACCGACCGTTAGACTTGCCCCTGCTTTTGTCTCTGCCACCACATGGACCCCTGCTCTTGCTCCTTCTGATGCTCTCTGAAACTAGCGTCTCTGAGTGGGATGTGAATGAAGTGCCCTGAGAACGTCTCTGCATCTCTTCATTCAGTACCCCGCTCTTGGCAAACTCCAGACTGACCATGCCTTCCAGAGCAGAAGCGATCATAAACACTCGTACGATTTTCCATGAGTCTGGCAATGTACATAGCAACCATATTCCCTGTACTTCATCGTCGAACTTGACTCTCATCGAGGATAGCTAGTCCACCACGTCCTGGAACTCACTCAAGTGATCCGTAATAGAGCCACCATCTTTGTACCGCAGACCCAACATCATTCGGATCAAGAATAACTTGTTTACCCCGGTCTTCTTCGCATACAAAGATTCCAGCTTATCCTACAACGTCTTCATGTGCTCAATATTGGCAACGTGATTGTACACTTTCTCACCAACGAACTGCCTGATATATCCATACACCTGTATATGCTCGATCTTTCAATACTCTTCGGATTTGTCACTGGGCTTCTTGGATGCAAATACTGGAAGATGCAGCTTCTTGACGAACAACAAATCCTTCATCTTGCTCTACCATTAATGATAGTTGGTACCGTTCAGGTTTACCATGTGCACCGACTTTGCGTCCATCTCTCCTTCCTAGTTTGTCTATCAACTCCTGACCTCTCTGAACTCCAGAACTTGCTATGATATAACTTTGTTGGGAACAAAAGCACAAAAAATCGTTCCCCAAACCAAGATGCCATAAGAGAGAACCGAGCAAAATCACACAAACCAAAAATATCAAACACAAATCGCGGACACAGATATTTTTACGTAAAAAATCCAAATGAAAAAAACCACGGGACGACCGTAGCCCAACCCTGAAAATCCTCCACTAATGGAATAAAAAATATACTGACTCCTTACAAACTTCTCACCAATCCAAACAGATCAGCACAACTCTTTAGAATAAAAAATAGTTCACAGACAAACGAAGAACGGAGTTGACGAGAAAAGAAGTACCCGAAACTGATCTTCTCTTCGAAATAGCCTTCAATCTCTTACTCTCTCCTTCCAATGTTGTAAAAGCACTATTGCCTCATTTTACAATATTTTTGAGATATGAGAGATTTTTTTGGGCTAGGTGACACCTAATTTATATAGCCTCAAACCCACAACTAGCTAGTATTACTATTATATATAGGAATACCCAATCCAAATCTAAATTCATTGACATATTCTTATTATATGTAGGAATACTCAATCCAAATATATTAAGGTATTCCTATTATATGTAGGAATACTCAATCTAACCCCGAAATATTTTTCACATACGTTGAAAAACCCGTCCACTCCAACATGTGCCGACAATATAATTTGAACTACTTGTAGATTGACAGAGAAGAATGAGGTCCACAATCCTAGCAATAACCTGACAACCTCCTCCCAAGCACATCTTTGACGATATGAGGTTTGGCAGCCACCTCAACCAAATTTCTGGTAAATTAATTTTGACGGAGTGTACTTTGAAGACAACATAGGAGGAGTCGTAGCGAGGGGGTGTTTAGTCAGTGCCATCTCAACTTTCCTGGAGGGCGGTTCGAAGTTGAAGGTTTAGGCCTCTGATTGGCTCTTGAGTACTAAGGTTTGGCAGCCACCTCAACCAAATTTCTGGTAAATTAATTTTGACTGAGCGTACTTTGAAGACAACATAGGAGGAGTCATAGCGAGGGGAGTTTCGTCAGTGCCATCTCAACTTTCCTGGAGGGCGGTTCGAAGTTGAAGGTTTAGGCCTTTGATTGGCTCTTGAGCTCTGAAAGAGGAAGAGGATCTTTAATGTTATTATAGAAGGTGACTGCAAAATTATATTGGATGATATCCTTTATAATGATTCTGAAATTCTCTGGTGAGCTCACAATGTTATTGAAGAAGCTCGTGAAGCCCTCAAAATCAGCCATAGACTTTCGTTCAACTATATCCCAAGGAATGTTAATATTGTTGCTCACTCATTAGCATCACATTCATTAATTTTTAATCAGTATCCTGTTAGTTATTTGTATGTGGAACTTTTATCTTGTATATTGGCTACAATCAATCATGATTTGGCCAACATATGTTCAGCAGTTTTATAAATGAAGTCGTTCTTTAGCAAAAATAAAAATAAAAATTTAGAGTGCTTTGTTTGAGTCGGTTATTGGCAAATAGTTTAGGATGATTAGGAATTGGAAAGCCTATAGTTTCTTGGATTTTTAAGTTAAATTAGATTTCATGCATATTTATTATTAGCTTCTCATTACTCCTCTAATTATTAATAGCTATAGTAGTCATATCATTTCTTTTCTTTTCTTTTCTTTTTAACCTAGTAATTTGATATATATATATATATATATATATATATATATATATATATATATATATATAGTTATATATAGTTATTTTAAGTATATACATAATACTTATATCTATCTATAGCTTGAATATCTTTTAATATTTAGGATTTGAGTTAAGTGATATTGAATAGAGGTGAAGAATAAATAGACGGGTTCAAATAGTTAGATTGAAGAATTAGTTATTTTCAATAGAATTTAACTATATTTTGCTAATTAGATTAAACTAATTTATTCAAATTAGTTTAAATACAAACATAAGAGGGCAATTTTAATTTTAAATTTAAATAAATAAAATAATTACTTAGGAAAAAAATATGGGGCTTATAGATTTTTTTTTTCATGTGCTTTTCTTGTGGTACTTACTATTATTGGGTTATTCCCAATGATTTTGTTTAGTCAAATTTATTAGCAGTCTTAGAACCCACCACCTCTCTTACACGATGTTGCATACCAAGAGGATGATCGCCGAGAATCATGAGCGAGTTTCTTCTCTACCACTATTGAAATCATTTTGATTCTTTTAGGCGTTTAGCCGTCGGACACATGTTTAGTTCGTGTATTCTATGAGCATATTTTTTAGTCATTTTGGCAACATTATATATATATATATATATATATATATATATATTATAGATTGCAGCTGTTGATTATGACTTGATATTGCGCTAGCCTTCCATTTGGTATTGTTAGCTTCATGATCAATTTGATAGAAAATCGAAGATGCCTGATTGTTCTTTATTACTGTTTCTTGTTTGAAAGATTGATTGAGAAATAATATATTCATAAATTATATATATATATATATATATATATATATATATATATATATATATATATATATATATATGTACAAACGTGACTGTATTATGGAATACTAGCGTATATTTAGTGCACAACTAGCCGAATCATATTCTCGTTTTTCATATTCTGGTACTTGAACGTGGCAACTAAATATGATAGTATTACAGAAAGATAAAAAATATTTTATCTGTTAAGCACAAGCACCAGATAGTTACAATAATGTTTGCATTTTCTTAAGGAAAATGCAATTGCCAATGAAGCTTTTACAATATCCATAGATATTTAAAATGGCTTAACCAAGCCATCCTTAATTTATTATACTTTTTTAAATTAAAACTTCTGAGTAATTTTGATAATCCATTTTAAAAATCTATGGACATTGTAAATATTGGAGATAATGTTAGTTATTATTATTATAGATATTACTATTGTTAGGATATGTAGTGAGTATATATTTTCCATTGTTACTCTTTCTTATCTTTAGTTTTTGTCATTCTGTATAAAGATTATCCATTTGAGACAGAAGATATACAAGAATAATTTCAGTTTTTATCCCATTATTTCATGGTATCAGAATAGGTTTCCAAACCCAATTTTTTTTTGATCTTCCTTCGTCTAGTTCATTCTCCACTTCTCCTACGCAATGAGTGAATCAAAAACAGACTCTTTCAATCCAACCTCATCATTGAACGTCGCTCGTCAGGCCACATCCACGCGTCCCCTCGATCATACATCTCCGTTCTACCTTCATCCTTCAGATCAAACGAGCTTGCAAATATGCCCTGTGCTCTTGAAGGGCGATAATTATCAGGAGTGGACAACTGCCATGAGGAACGCTTTCAAGGCTAAGCGGAAGCTCTATCACGCACCGATCTCCCGCAGGCTAATCGGTTGTCCCCGCTACGCTAAAATTACTGTGCCAGCGCTCCCGCGGGACGATCGCTTCGCCCCATCTGGGCGTGATGCCGCACGAACAAGAGCTGCGCCCGTACAAGGCCGAGGTTCATTGCTGGCGCTAAGAGGTCTAAGCCACAGAGAGTCACACAGATTGTCCGAGTGCAGTGGAATTATAAACGCATAGACAATTGGTAACAAGTTTACTGAGTTGTCAATAGCGGAAGCATTGAATAACACAAGTATAGAAGTAAAGGAAACTCTTTATTGATATTTTGACCAAGTGTTACAAGCGGCGTATAGCCGAGATTACAAGACGCTCAAGCCTCTCTCTCGGAAACAGTAAAAATGTACCAAGTGGCTACATTTGTGGAATGATGTATAAGCGATGTTCCAACATTATGTCTTGTATATGTGCTTCAGTTTCGGATGCAACGCTCCAAGGCTCCAGAGTGAACTTCATGCCTTAGCACGCACGAAGAATGCATCCGCACCGAACGAGGTTCTCCCGCACCTGCAAGAAATCTGGTGGGTTATCAGTACATGAATACACTAGTGGGGAGGCTACTCGCCTGCTCGACAAATTCAAACATGTAATATAGGTTTCGTACACCAACTATTATGTTGTCTTTCTAGTTTTGCCTTAGGATCAGTTTCATGGCATATTTGGAAGGCCTAACTCGTGTGGCAGTGCGCCGTGCGATATAAGGAGAAACACGACGAGACTTACCAACTTACCATTTATCCTTCCCTATCCAAGGCAAACCAAGTTAATTCAAGCACGTGCATACATATTACGAATCAGGGTATTAGCATATGCAAACACTATGTTGTGCGTGAGATTATATATCGGGTGCACGAGCATACAGGTTATCTAAAAGTGTTGCAATGGATGTTTAAGTGTTTCAATGGATTGCTCGAGTTGCTCCATTTGTATAGATAACTTATACTCATTTCGTTCAGGTGATTATGATGTCTTGGATGCGATGCAATGACTCGCACGCCGGTTGCTGCTAAGCGAGGATGACTTATCTATATGAACATGAGTCGCTGGCATAGCCATAAAGGAACATAGTTTTGACGAGGATGGTATGCAACGAAAGAACAAGGTGCTCTGTAAGCCATCCCGTCCAGAACAAGAGACTAAACTAGAAGTTCCATCTGGATCGGATCAGCCCCAGTGCTCCAGTGACCTTCCGTGGAACTGTAGCTCGTTTTCGAGTTGTCCGTGACATGCGATTATTGGTCTTCCAATTTTATGAGATATACGAGAATACGAGTAAACGAGATGCTTGAATCCTGATTCTTGCTCTGAACGAGTATTGCTCTGCGAGCTGTATTTCTTGAATTGCTTGACATGATTCTCGTTCAGTGAACAACTTGCCTTGATGCATTCCCCTAGTTCGGGGACTGCTTTGGCGACTAACGGTCCCGGATACTTTCAGGTTCATACTTGCACGGAACGACTATTAGATAGTCTCCCGAGGAGAACTAGATGAATGCATGACATGCACAGTGTTACACAGTTGAGGCATAGTTTATGTGACAAGCATTGGAACGAGGCAACGAATACAAGTTAACATATAAGCAGGCAATCATTTCGTTCATAAGAAGAACTTAAGCATTCTTGTTGGCTCGGGCCCGAAGGTAAGCCGAGAAGTGAAACCTTTTGGGGACTTATCGAGCGACATGATCTAGGGTCATGCTGTGTAAACAAGTAAACAATGCACTAAGAAGAGCATATACATATCGTTCTACTCGAGGCATAGCGGGGTCTTGTTGTACAAGGTAAAGGTGGCATGCGAGGGTCTGATTATAAGTAAAATTTCATTTCCATGTTCTAACATAAGCAATATAAGTTGGGATTATTCCCTTAGCTAGGTGCGTTGAATTCTTATTAGCATGCAGGGGGTGATTCACCTAGCGAGTAGCATGTATCGTTCCATATTTTAAGTGTGCTGGCTAAGCAAAGACAAGTTTATTGTAGCCACCCACCTTAGCGATGATTCACCTCGGTCGAGGGATACTCCGAGCGAGCCTCTGAAAGCCTAAGCCGGAACTCCTCAAGGGCCAAGTATGAAAATCCTCTTGCCTTAAACGAGTATTCTCGTTGAAGCAAGGCAGGTCGGGATGTTGCACTTTTGCCGTTTGAATCGGCGGTCCGCTTAAACGGAACGGGTCGTTACATCATACACCACTCAGAAAAAGTCTCGTCCTCGAGACTTTTCGAGCGCAGGTCGTTCTATCGCACTATTGAATCTATCCCAAGCGTAGCAATCGGTCCACTAAATCCAATTTTGTTCACAATCTTCTACTCGCTCCTTACGTTGTGTTGCGTGTATGCTGAGTCAGTCTCATTTGCGCCTTAGTGCGGGATATATTGCTTAACATGGGGTACATTTCAATCGATCTTGATTAACGATCTAAGACTGAGGCAAGCTTATACAAGTCGTTGTACTTGTTCAGGTGGATATTCACTTGCACTAGCATTTGAGATCAGCATATCGCCAGTCTAGATCGTGCACATATTCGAAGTGCACCTCAAACATGAGCATGCCAACCAACTTAGCGATAGCAAAGTCTTAGCACTGGAGTTTTACATCTCATTGAGTCTTGGATCGTGCACACGTTCAAGGCATCTCTCAAACATATATATTCAACCAAACTTAGAGATAGTAAAATCGGACAAGCTACTTGGCGAAAATCTTATGGGTTCTCGTTTTATGAATCACCCGATACTTCTGATAGGGTCAATCAAATTCTAAATCATTTTTTATTCCAACTTAAAATCAAGTATTTTACACAACCGTTAAGCACGATCTATTCGATACCAACTAGCATTCATCTGTTCGGGTCAAACATAGCATACGTTATCATTTCCAAGTCTAACCCTAAGTCTTGCTGCCCAGTTCTATTGCTTGTTCAAGCAATACGGTAAAGTCGGTTACATAGGTTCTTTTACTCAGCATTGGGTCGTCTGCCTAATCGCTAGGTCAGCTCACGAGGTCATAGGTACAAGTTCAAGCATACGATACATCGTGCAAATTCGTAGCACGATGTTCGACCTAATTTCTAGGGTCAAACTATTGTTCATTTACATGGGGTATACTACCCAAGCTTGTTTCACTCAAATTTCTAAACATCGAGCACAAATTTTCCTAGTCTCAATAACACGTTCGTTTGCACTGAGAGACGGGTCCGTTTAGTAAAATCCATAATATATCCAATTTGTAGGACAAGTCTAGTGATTTGTATAGTCTCTCTCTTCAAGCATGTTTTGATAGAATCCCTATCCATTCCAAGTCCACCAAGCCAAGATTTGATTCTAAACCTTAAGATTATAATTTCAAGTCGTCAAACCTAATTCACGTATTCGTTCACAAAACCATCAAGCATGATTTTATTTCAGGTTCGAGGATAACTTATCCATGAAACATTTCTGATCACATGTATTTCCAAATTCGTCTTATCGCAATGAACCAAAAGTCAAGACGATCTATTGGTTGTCACACTCCGGTCTCCCATAAGTTCGATCACCCTCGTTGGACGTGAGATCACCATGCTAACGCTCCCGCTAGATAATCGTCCTAATCTGGGCGTGACGCATGTACGAGCATAGAGTTACGCTCGCATAAGACAAGAACGTTTGAACATTTTGGTTATATAGAAACGATTGAGACACATTATATTTTTACTTTACTCCATCCAAGTTATATATCCATCGAGTCATGTCCATTCATGTTCGTCTAGTAAAATTATCCAATTCAATGTTACCATTTGGTAATTCCATAGTCTACTTATATCATTTCTCAAGAAACTAGTTTCAAATATTCAAGCCCAAGTCTATTCCATTTTTGATACGTTTCATTCATCGAGTTCGTTTGGAATAATTACCGAACATGTTCTCTAAGTTCGATCATCCCCGTCGTACGTGAAATCACCACGTCGGCGCTCCTGCAGGATAATCGTTCTAGCTGAGACTGATTTCAAAGGTTATCTTTTCGAACTAGATTTCAAGATTATTTTTTTAAACTCCAAGTCAAATCCATTATCGTTCATCTCTTTCATTGAACTACAATATTCATTTCTGGCTAACTTTAATTTGAGCGATATTGTGTTCAAGTTCAATCCGTTTGTTTTAAATCCAAAATTACCCGAGACCTATGGATCCATTTGGACATTCCTAAATGATCCATAGACCACTCGGAATTGATTCATCCAATTAAATCCTCAATCGATTTGTATCTTCCGATACGAAGTACCGTTCGAGCTATTTCTCAAAATCCAAGTACAATTCTCTATATTCGCTTAAGCGATAAATTCGAGAATATTTTAATCGGTTGGCATTCTAAGTCTGACTTATCTTTTCACTGAATGATATCCAAATTTTGTTGCAGCTCAGTTTGCAGCAAAGGGTCTTGGCGCACGATACTCAACACAACTTAGCCGAAAGGCTGTATGCAAAGCTAACCGTTCAAACAATATCCGATTTTGTACTAACCAGTTTGGAAAACATGTATAGGTATCGGGTTCGCACATAACACACAAGTTCTAGCACGATTCTAATCCCAAAGGGTCTAGCACAGGTTGGAACAAAGGCCCTAGCATCACAATTTTGCACAAGCAATCATATCATTCACATGCACTTTTGAAAGTATTTAGACTCATTGTTGGAATATTCTGTTGGGACATTGAGAGAGTGTGTGCACATAACCTACGAACGAGCTTTCAAAATTGAAAAAATCAAAATGGAGTCCAAAGGCGTATAGCCAAGCTCTGATACCAATCTGTCACGCCCCAATCTCCTGCAGGCTAATCGACCATCTCCGCTAGGGGAGAATCACCGCACTAGCACTCCACGGGACGATCGCTTCGGCCCATCTGGGCGTGATGCCACACGAGCAATAGCTGCGCCCGTGTAAGGCCTAGTTTCATTGCTGGCGCTAAGAGGTCTAAGCCACAGAGTCGCACAAATTGTCCGAGTGCAAAAGAATTATAAATGCATAGGCGATTGGTAACAAGTTCACTGAGTCATCAATAGTGGAAGGATTGAATAAAACAAGTATAGAAGTAAAGGAAACTCTTTATTGATATTTTGAACAAGTGTTACAAGCGGCGTATAGCCGAGATTATAAGTCGCTCAAGCCTCTCTCTCTGAAATAGTAAAAGCGTGCCAAGTGGCTACATTTATGGAATGATGTATATGCGATGTTCCAACATTATTTCTTATATATGTGCTTCAATTCCGGACGCAACGCTCCAAGGATCCAGAGTGAACTCCACGCCTTAGTACGCACGAAGGATGCATCTGCACCGAACGAGGTTCTCCCGCACCCTGAAAGCAATCTGGTGGGTTATCAGTACATGAATGCACTTGTCGGGAGGCTATTCGTCCGCTCGACAAATCCAAACACGTAATATAGGTTCCGTGCACCAACTATTAGGTTGTCTTTCTAGTTTTGCCTTAGGATCAGTTTTATGGCATATTTGAAAGGCATAACTCATATTGTAGTGCACCATGCGATATAATAGGAAACATGGCGATACTTACCAACTTACCATTTATCCTTCCTTGTCCAAGGCAAACCAAGTTAATTTAAGCACGAGCATACATACTATGAATCAAGGCATTAGCATATGCAAACACTGTGTTGTGCGCGAGATTATATATCGGGTGCACGAGCATACAGGTTATCCAGAAGTGTTGTAATAGATATTTAAGTATTTTAATGGATTGCTCGGGTTGCTCCATTTGTATAGATGACTTATACTCATTTCGTTCAGGTGATTCTGATGTCTTGGATGCGATAAAATGACTCGCACGCAAGTTGCTGCTAAGCGGGGATGACTTATATATATGAACATGAGTCGCTGGTATAGCCATAAAGGAACATAGTCATGATGAGGATGGTATGCAATGAAAGAACAAGGTACGTTATAAGCCATCTCGTCCAGAATAAGAGACTAAACTAGAAGTTCCATCTGGATCGGATTGGCCCCAGTGCCACAGTGACCATCCGTAGAACTGGACCTCTCTTCCGAGTTGTCCGTGACATACAAATATTGGTCTTCCAATTTCATGAGATACACGAGAACACGAGTACACGAGATGCTTGAATCCTGATTCTTGCTCAGAACGAATATTGCTCCGCGAGCTGTATTTCTTGAGTTGCTTGACATAATTCTTGTTCAGTGAACAACTTGCCTTGATGCATTCCCCTAGTTCGGAGACTGCCTTGGCGACCTAACGGTCCCGGATACTTTCAGGTTCATACTTGCACGGAATAACTATTAGATAGTCTCCTGAGGAGAACTAGATGAATGCATGACATGCACAGTATTACATGGTTGAGGCATAGTTTATGCGACAAGTATTAAAATAAGGCAACGAATACAAGTTAACATATAAGCAGACAAGCATTTTGTTCATAAGAAGAACTTAAGCATTCACATTGGCTCGGGCCCGAAGGTAAGCCGAGGAGTAAAACCATATGGGGACTTACCGAGCGACATGATCCAGGGTCGTACAGTGTAAACAAGTGAACCGTGCACTAAGAAGAGCATATACATATCGTTCTACTCGAGGCATAGGGGGGCCTTGTTGCACAAGGCAAAGGTAGCATGCGAGGGTCTGATTATAAGCAATGTTTTATTTCCATGTTCTAACATAAACAATACAAGTTAGAATTATTCTCTTAGCTATGTGCATTGTATTCTTATTAGCATGCAGGAGGTGATTCACCTAGCGACTAGCATGTATCGTTCCATATTTTAAGTGTGCTGGCTAAGCAAAGATAAGTTTATTGTGGCCACCCACCTTAGCGATGATTCGCCTCGGTCGAGGGATACTCCGAACGAGCCGCTGAAAGCCTAAGCCGAAACTCCTGAAGGGCCAAGTCTGGAAATTTTCTTTCCTCAAATGAGTATTCTCGTTGAAGCAAGGCAGTTCGGGATGTTGCACTTTTTTTGTTTGAATCGGTAGTCCGCTTGAACGGAACGGGTAGTTACAAGCTCGACTTCATCGACAGCCGACTACTCAACCGGATGTTAACTCCGAAGCTATCAACGATTAGTGGAGCATCAAATCGATGCTTATTGGGTGGATCGTTCAATCCATTGATTCGCTCCTGCGCACTTCGATCTCCTACCCCGAGACAGTTCTTGAATTATGGGACGATTTGCGTTAGCGATTCTCGGTCGGTAACAGACCAAGAATCTTATAAATTCAATCCAACATCGCTAATTATCGCCAGGGAGGACAATCTGTTGCATCCTAATATGGCTCCTTGAAAAAAAATTAGATGAGTTATTGACTTACGTCTCGCCTAAGGTCTGCCATTGCCTACACTGCTCTTGCCATCTCACTACTCAGATTCGTATTGAGCGAGACGATGAGCGTCTCTATCAGTTTCTATTGGGCCTCGATAACATATTTGGCACTTTTTAATCTAGCCTCATGGCTCAAGAACCCCTCCCACCTCTCAATCGGGTTTATGCGCGTGCAGCTCAAGAAGAGAGTAACAGAACGCTAATAAAGGATCGTGAATCCAAGACGGACGTTGTGGCTTTCGCTGCTCAGTCCAAACCAGTTGAGTCTCACTATTCTGACAAGACTCGCCCACAGTGCACCCATTGTGGTCGTCTGGGTCACGACATGACCAAGTGCTATCGTCTTCAAGGATTTTTCGAAGGCTGGGTTCCTCGTACCTCCGGCCGTGGCTCCTTCGACCGGTCGACACCTCATTCGTCCGGTGCTGGCCGAGGCCATGGACGTGGCTTTACTGGGTCTACTGGTGTCGCTAACGTTTCCCAACAATAGTCCAATAGTTGTTCAGTCGGCTCGTTGACAGACCAAGATAAAGCTGCATTTGGTCCGGCGCTCAATCATGAATAGTGAAAAAGGTTATGCAGATGTATCAATCCTTGAACAATCCTTCTGGCAACTCCTACGACCCGTCTGGTACATATTGTCCATGGATTTTAGACACAGGTGCATCTCTACACATGACCGGGAATCAGGATCTTCTCCAGAATCTTGTTTCGATCAATTCGGTTGCTATCAAGCTATTTGATAATCGTTTAGCTACTGCTGTTCAAGAAGGATCCTTAGTTTTTTTGCCAACCGCTAAGATTGATCATTTTCTATATATTCCTTGTCTTGACTGTACTTGTATCTCCTTTGCTCAGTTAACTATAAACACTAAATGTGTTGTTACTTTAACGGATAAATTATGTATTATTCAAGAACGTATTTCGAGGAAGGTGATGGTGTGGGTGAGCAACGGGTTGGGGTCTACTGGCTGCACAATTTCTCAGCTGATCGAGCATGTCACGCCTCTGCCTCGTCTACTGTTGTTTCTGCTTCTCTCTGGCATGAACGATTGGGTCATCCTTCTTCATCTATGATATTATCGTTACCTTTAATTCAGCATTCCATTAGCTCTAGTGAACCTTGTGATATTTCCTTTAAGGCTAAACAAACTAGTGTTTCTTTTCCTATAAGTTATAATAAAGCAGATAATTTATTTCAGCTTATTCATTGTGATGTCTGGGGTCCCTATAGTACCCCTCCTCTTGAGGAGCGTCCTATTTATTGACAATTTTGGATGATTACTCTAGGGCTACATGGATTTATTTGATGTCTTCTAAGTATGACGTTGCTGCCTTGATCAAGCAATTTTGTGCAATGGTTTAGACTCAGTTTCATAAGAAGGTTCAGCGTTTTTGGTCCAACAATGAAACTGAGTTTCTACGTCTAAAAGATTACTTTGCTGACCACGGTATTCTCTTTAAAACATCATACATGTATTCGCCTCAACAGAATGAGCGTGTTGAACGCAAGCATCGTCATCTTCTCAATGTGGCTAGAGCACTACGTTTTTAGACTTCTCTTTCTCTTTAGTTTTGGGGAGAATGCGTTCTTACAGCTTGTTACTTGATCAATAGAACGCCCACTCCACTTCTACAAAACAAGATTCTCTACCAACTCATGTTTGGCCATGAACCGACATATTCCTATCTCATGGTGTTTGGTTGCCTATGCTTTGCTTCGCGTCTGCCTCGGTCCAAGGACAAGTTTGTTGCTCGTAGTCAAAAATGTATTTTTTTTGGGTATCCAGTTGGTAAGCGTGGTTGGCGCTTGTTTGATTTCGAGACCAAAAAGGTCTTCTACTCCAGATACGTCGTCTTGTTTGAGGATGTTTTCCTTTTTCAGACACCATCAGGGCCGGAGTCCCAGCCTGCGTCGCCTCCTCATCCGGTGGTATTTGATGTCCTGGATCCGGCTCCCATCATCAGAGGGAGCAGCAGCCCATCTCGGTCGGCCTCGCCAGCGCACGGTCCTGACCACTTGTCTCCCATCGACAGAGGGAGCAGCAGCTCATCTAGGTTGGCCTCGTCAGAGCCCGGCCCCGACCACTTGCCTCCAGTCAACAAGGAGAGCGATCCCGTGGTTGAAGTCTAACGGGCACCATGTCTCGACAACCTTCTGTCTTGCTCCGTGATTATGTATGCAATAGTTCTTCACGACCCCCACCCCCTCCAGGCTCTCCACTCACACCATCACCGGTCTCAGGTAAACTCTATCACATAACTGTATATGTTTCTTGTGCTCGGCTCTCTAACCATCCCACCATGTTTTTAGTTGGCAATTACATTTTCCTTTCTTAAAGATTATAGCTATGCCATATAATTATTTGTTCACAACAAAAACTTCCGGGGCACATCAATCATCAATCTCCTTGCTTAATTATATGCATCCATGTTATCCATTCATACATTAGACTCCAGGATGACAGGATAAGGTGATAAGCCCCGAGGCCTATGAGGCTCTGTCTCTCTTCCCTTTACCAGATGCCTCAATATGCTCTAGCTACTCCTCTCTCTCTCTCTCTCTCTCTCTCTCTCTCTCTCAAACACAGACTTGAGCAGAATAAGTGTGGGAAATATTTCTTAAAGGAGAGGAAGATTGACTAAACAGAGAAATTAAAAATAAAAATTTTAATTTGAGAGAAAAATGGTGGTCTGTACGTCCCTCTTGACCAGCCCGGCCACCTCCAAGCTCCCTCCACCAAACTCCCCAACCACTTCCAAACTTCCACCTGCCAACACTAGTCCTAACTGCCACAACCCTCCGATAAGCCGTCGAGAGCTGGCCATCTCGACGATCTCCGTGGCGAGCGCTCCCGTCTACTACTCCAAAATATTGTCTCCTGCGCCTGCGCTGGCGTCCGTCGACGAGGAGTACACGAAGGAGACGAGCGAGGTGATAGGCAAGGTTCGGACGACCATCGGGATGGACAAGGCGGACCCGAACGTGGCCTCCGCGGTGGCCGAGCTGAGGGAGGCGTCGAACTCGTGGGTGGCCAAGTACAGGAGGGAGAAGTCGCTGCTCGGCCGCGCCTCCTTCCGCGACATCTACTCCGCGCTTAACGCCGTGTCCGGGCACTACATCAGCTTCGGCCCCACCGCCCCGATTCCGGCCAAGCGCAAGACCAGGATTCTGGAGGAGCTGGACACTGCAGAGAAAGCCCTGAGCCGAGGCCGCTAGCTAGATGCCGAGATTTTAACTTCGATGACTGTTTCATGTTTGATTTATGTTTATTGGAACGCAATATTCATGCATGCACAATCTTCTCCCGTCTCTAGATCACGAGAAGGATGTATAATTTTTCTGGTTAGACAGACGGTTTCAAAATAAAATCACGAAAAATGTATGGATCTGTGTGAAAAACAGGAACAGTAAATCCAAATAACATACAACATAGCGTGTACAAAATTTCGTACGTTATATCGTACATCGTAAAAGAAAAAGAATAGTTGTAATTTATCTATGATTTTATACTATATACATACGGAATTAGTTGCTACCAGAATAATATTTCAACCATCAACAACCTGTCTTGCTTTCTTCTAATTATCATTTTCTTTCTTATACTTTGATTAAAATAATAATAATAATATTATTATTAATTTCTCCAAAGTGTTCTATTTCTTCTCGTTACGAGGAAGTTTCTAATGTGACAGCTAACATTGCGATTAATGTGACAGCTGACATGACAAACTTTAAAATTAAAATTAAAATTAAAATTAAAATTAATAAATGGATAATTAATTTTTTATAAAATTTGCTATGTCAGCATCCATGTTAGATGTAACATAATACTATTTAACATTTCACGTTTGCTGCCACATAATAAGAAATAGCTTAGAGGGACATTTTAAAGGAATATTAATAGCATTACTCTAAACAAAAACTTTGTTTTCTTAAAGAGTCATGTTTATCACGTGTTCATGGAGAGGTTACTACCAATTGCTTTGAGAGAGATGCGCTGCCTCCTGTTGGGAATGAAACGCGGAAACCGTTTTCCAAACCAAAGAGTACCTGCGAGAGAACCGAGAAAAACGCACAAATCAAAAAACACCAAACACAAATCGTAGACACAGAGATTTTTACGTGAAAAACTCAGATAAAAAAATTACGGGACGATCGGAGTTCAACCCTGAAGAACCTCCACTAATGGAATAAAGAGAATACACCATCTACAAGCTCCTCACAGATTCAACACGGATTACCGTAACTCTTTGGAACAAAAAATAGATTACAACCACGAAGAAAAAAGACAATGAGAAATACCTCAAATTGATCTCCTTCTCCAAAACGGCCTCCAATCCTTCTTTCTCCTCTCTAAAGTTGCAATGACACTCTTGCCACATTTTTTTCTCTTAATTTTTTCTCATGTTGTCGTATATTGCATGAGCCTTTATATATGCCCTTGCATGAATTAGGGTTTCCATATGAAAATCTATATATGGAAGCCAAAAATATTTATGGAAATTTAATTACATTCAATCATATATTTAATGGAAATTAAATCATAAATTAGCTTACTATAAATTGGAAATCTAATTATATGGAAAGTTAATATATGAAAGATCCAATCATAAATATATAATTAAAGTCAAAGATGAAAATTCAATATAATATTTGCTTACCATAAATGTTCCAATACACGGCGCTCGATGCACTTTTTGAGCTTTTTCGACACACGGATGTCGCTGGTCGTACTCCGGGGTATTCTCCACATACGTTGGGAACCCCACCCATTCCAATAAATATCTTCCTTCACAACTATGTGGAGGGGGTCGTCATCCCGACGATCCGCCTGTAGTACTAAAACTTTTCTCTTGGAAGAACTTTGTGAACATGTTTGTTCCGTTGTCAACTGTATGAATCTTCTCAAGCGTTGCTTCCTTTTTTTTCCACAACATCCCGTATCCAATGATACCGGGTCTCAATGTGCTTGGACCGGCTATAAAATATCTGGTTCTTCACAAGGTGAATAGCACTCTGATTATCGCAAAGCAAATGATACTGCTCTTGCTTTAGCCCAATTTCCTGTAACAACTTCTTTATCCACAGCAACTTCTTGCAAGCCTTTGTCGCCGTAATTTACTCTGCCTCTATCGTCGACAAGGCAATACACTTCTGCAACCGCGATTGCCACGATACGGCTCCACCAGCAAACATCATCACATAGTTCAAAGTCGATCATCTTGTGTCTACATCTCCAGCCATATCAGAGTCGGTAAATCCTATAGTGCCCCGTTCTCCCTTTTCGGGGAGCGCGGCTAAGAAATACTAATCGGTATCATTCAATCGGGATATATTGAATCAAGATCTTATCCTCGTTATAGATTTGCTTCTTCGGAATCGATTCCCATATTTAGTGGATCGTGCCCCAAGGATGGACTTAGCGGCAGAGTCAAGAGGGACCTCTCCGCTACAAGTTTTCTTGCCTAATTTTCGTTGTTGCCTTGTTGCTTTCGTGCTTTTCAGTTGGTTTTCGGATTTCCATTTTCTTGAACAGTTTTGATGGATTTTATTTCTTTCGTTCGTTGAACTATATTTTATTACGAGCTTGGAAAGATTAGAAGAGGTATTGATCATCTGTTCATGGCAATGCAGGTGATCATGCAGTAGACGTCGTACGAACGAAGTCTTGAAGTACCTCTTTCCTTTTCTCTCTCCAACCAACTAGTGAGTGGCTATACTTCGATTTAGTTGACCCTTCTTCAAAGTCTTCACATCTAAAATCTTGCCTTCTTGATTTCTCCGATCAAACGATACCAAAATAACTAAAAGATGTCAAGATAAAAAAGAATAGACTTGGATTACTTGTGCTTTCAACCAACTTAGAAATGGTTACCTTGCTGCATGCTAGTTCACTTAAAAAAATTCTTTCATAGTGTTTCAATTCAAGTTAGAATGTATATGCTTCTTCTATGATTGTTCTATGTATAGAACACACCTTGCTATGTAATAAACTGATCAGGGAGACTATAGAAAAATGAATCGTGCCATGTAACTCGTCTCGTGCTTGTATTATCTTAAACTGTACCATTTGATAACTTAGTATTATATGTCGTTTGGTCACGGACAACTTGTGCACAAGGTTTCTGGTTCCTGCGAAAAGTCGTGGGGCACTGGGATCGATCCGATCCAGAGGGAAAGTTCTGAATAGTCGTCTGTTGGAGGAAAAAATGGCATGTATCGGGGCTCGCCACCTATGTTGCATACCATTTTTGTCCCGTGATTATAAATTATCCTTAATGGCATCATGCCAGTGACCCCTTCATATATTTAAACTGTGCATGCTAACTATGTCTTCGTGGCAGGGAAGGTCATGGTAAGTATTATGCAGGTGGTTCAGACGGGAAAGTAAAAGTCACCGAACGGTGGCATATTTATTTAGTAAAACTTTCATATATATAATGTTTACTTGTGGAATGAACTAAGGCAAGATAGAAAGACCACAAAATAACTGGCATGCTTCATATAAACAATATGTTGATTGGTATAATTTGGGTTAGCTCGCCTTTACTAGTGCATTTCGATGTACTGACCCTCGTTGCAACATGTTTCCCGCACTAAGGACATCCTGCAAGAAGCTAGAGCGACTCCCAATCCAGTCCACCTACCGACACGTCCTGATCGTGCCTTCGAAGAAGTGTTTTGAAGTTCCAGGTGTTCGTACCCAAACTTATGCAGCTCCGTGGAAAGGCGATAGCTTCGCCCGAAGGTGTCTGTAGATTTTGAAGTTTTAGTAAAATGATATAATGTACAGGACGGTTATCTCATTTTGCGTCCATTTTTGTAAGCCAGTGCGATAATTATTCGACTCATTTAAGAGTTTGTAAAAGATATTCATTATATTTTTTTATGCTTCAATAGTATGTTTCGATTATCTGCATACTCTGAATATGTGCTCGTTATAAAAAAATACCTTAGCCTTGTGTGATGCACAACCTAGACACGCACGACATCACGCCCGGGGAACGACTATTAATTCTACGAAATCGGGGTGCGACAAACCCAACCAGCTTTGGCTCGTCACCACCAAAAGAAAGTCTCCAATCGGTAGTTCCCTGAAGATATCGTAGAATTCAATTAACCCCACTCTAATGTACCCTCCCAGGATTGAAATTATACCTGCTAACTATGCCAACTGCGTGAGCGATGTCTGGCCTCGTACATACTATAGCATATATTAGACCCCCAGAGTGGAGGCATATGGAACCCGCTCAATATCTTTCTTCTCATCCTCGGTAGATTGACACTTCTCGCCAGTGAACTTAAAGTGAGCGCAAAAGGGTTACTCACTTTCTTCGATCCGTCCATCCTGAAACGCTGAAGTACCTGGTGAATGTACTTCTTTTGGGACAAGTGTAGCATCTTGGAATCTCTATATATATATACTGATCTCCATCCCAAGAATAGTCTTCGTTGTGCCCAAATCCTTCATTGAGAATATCATACCCAGTTGGCGCTTCAACTCCGTTATCCTAGTGGCATTCTGACCCACCAATAACATATCATCAACATAGAGCAGTAAAATAATGAATCATCCTCGGCAAAGTATCTCACAAATACATATTGGTCCGACGTCGTCCGTGCGTAACTATGCTCTCCCATAAATGACTCAAACTTCCTATACCACTGCCTCGGAGACTGTTCCAAACCATACAAGCTCTTCTTCAACTTTTCCATACTTCAATATTGTGTTTTAATTATTTGCATACTCTGAATATGTGCTCGTTATATAAAAATACCTTGGCCTTGTGTGATGTGTAACCTAGGCACGCACGACGTCACGTCCATAGGACGACTATCGATTCTACGGAATCTGGAATGACATATTGGTATCAGAGCACAGATTCAAGTTTCTTTGACCCTCATGTCAAAAAAGTTTCTTTAACGATCTAATCCCTATGCAAACTCTTGAACTTATTTGGCCAAACTGAGATACGTTCCATACAGTCAGTCCAGAATACATTATGAGCCTGATATAAGTTACCTTCTTTTGAATGAATGACTCAAGCGCAAGCATCAATGCTAGCACAGGGTGAGGTACAAGCCCAGAAAAGTAGTTTCGGCACATCGAGAAGTTCCAAAAGCTAGCAAGCTATGCCCCCTATCAACCCGATTAAGCGAATGATGCAGATGCTTGAAGCAAGCCAGCAGAGGGATGAGACTCGCTATGAGCGAGCCGAGAAGCGAGCGAAAGAACGACAGGGCAAGTTCGAAGGCAATCTAAAAGCCCAATTTACAGTCCAACAAAAGCAAGTAGATTCCCTACAACAGATTGTTCGAACCTTGGCCTCACTACCAGAAAAAGTCAAATTAGCGACGTCTAAAAACGTCGCTAAATAACCAAAAATCGTGGCTAATTTGGTTTAGCGACGTAATTAGCGACGTTTTAAAGTTGTCAGAAAAAATCAAGTCGCAAAAAAAAAGTCGCTAAACGTCGCTATGCCGACGTTTTTTAGCGACTTTAATGTGTCGCAAAATTTAGCAACGTTTAGCGACGCCGAGTCACTAAATAGCGATGTTTATTAAAGTCGCTAAACGTCGCTGATTAGCGACTTATATAGCGACGTTACACCGACGTCTTTAATGACCTGGCTATACTGCCATGTCAGCAATTTGTGACGTATAACGACATTTTTAGCGACGTATTTTGCAACTTGTTACAGCATCGCTAATTAGCGACGTATTTAGCGACGTAAGTGAACGTCGCTAAAAATGTCGCTAATTTTCAAATTTTTTTTTTGCATTTCTGGGTTTACCAGCCCCCTTGGGTTCATTATCAGGTATATGATGGTAGTAGAAATAATTGAATAAAGAACACAGTAGCAGCACCAAGGGAAAATTTTTTAGTACACTGGGTAAATACAGGCCAAGTATCAGCCATCAGTTGTAAACCAAAATATGAATAATATAATAAAATTTGAAGAAAAGAAAGCATCCAGCAAATATCATCGTAAACATAAAGAATATGGCAAATTTATATCAATTCAATCGCATCCTAAATTATAAAAAATAAATAAATATATAGTAACTAACTATACAACTGCGGATCTGCAGGAGGCTGACCACCGGCGCGCTTGAAGGATAAGAACTTCTCATACTCGTCCCGTGGAATCGACACCGATGTCGATGGAGAAGGCAGTGACGTTGGTGGAGTCTGTGTCGATGTAGGCGCACCAGGAGGCCGTGCCCGCTCCAAGTCTGCGAGTCGCTGGTTGTAAGAATCCAGGGTAGATAACAGCCTCGTACTGCTATGAACCATTGAATCCTGCATCATCGTCAGCTTCTCGCCCATCGATAGCTGTGACGCCTGCAGCTCCATGATGTTGCAGTCATTGGAGGCTCTAATATCATTTGTCAAATCTCGTAGCTCCGTCATGCTGCGGTCGAGCATATCCAATCGTGCGATGAGCATCGGATCGTCCGTCTGCGGCTGGGACCGGGGCTGCTCCTCCATACTTCGCAGCAACTCATCACGGAGAGACTCAATCTGATGGTCAACGGCCTCCTGGACTCTGGCCGACGACTGCGAGGGCTGCGACTGCGAGGGGTGTGTGGAATACGCAGCTGTCGGGGAGGCCCTAGACGACTGCGTCGCAACCAGGGCGCCATAGGAGCCCGTACCGTAGTACGTACCCCTCTGGAGACCACCAGCTGCGGTCTCCCACAGGTCGTCCGCCGATGGAGATGGAGCGGGCTGCGACGAAGTACCAGCCTCTCTAGGTGTAGGTGCACTAGCAGTCGTCCGCTCACGCAGCCTAAGATATTCGGCCTAGAAAGGTTTGGAAACTCGATAATTGCCTAAGTTATATTAAAATTAACACAAAGTAAAGTAATACTTACATAGGTCTGTGAGGCCCTCTCATCAATGAGCTTTCTGTCCTTGCGATGGGTGGCCAAGAAGACGGTCACCATGTTTGCATCCTCACCCCTCTGTACCTGTTAAAAATATATTATTTATTACTAAACTTAAATATTTTTTCCAAGTACCATTTTATGGTACTTATATTAAAATAATATATTTTAAAAGAAAAAACATACCAAACGATGAAAATGTTCCGTCATCGAAATCGAGCCACCACACCACTTGGCAGCATTCTGCCTAGCCACCTTGGACTTCTTAGACCTTTCCTTGTAGCTCGGATCGTCGAATCTAGCCCTCATCGCAGTCCACTACTCAAGCGTGATCCAACCTTGGATCGGTTTTCCAGCATGATCACGAGCCTTCTGGTCATCCAGAGCATCTCGGATAAGCTTGGCGGCAACGGTAGAAAAGAGCCGCTCGATCAACTCGGCCCGGTGCGGAGGATAAAAATACGTTTGCTACAATAAATAATTTAGTAAGTTAGCATCACGAATAAGTTATATAATATGCATAAATTAGAGGATTTATTTAATATACTTTTACCTAGAAGTGCGCAAACCAGAACGCCTTTCTCTCCTCCGGAGCCTCAGAGTAGTTGATCCAAGGGCCACCGTAGTTGTTCCTCAAAAATTGGCCCAGGCGTCTCTGAACCGACGATGGACGATATCTATACAGAGATAATAGTTTAGATTACTGAAAAAGTCAATATACAATGAATATAGAGAAATACAAATATATACTAAACCATCTAATTGACTTACTTTGTACCGTCGGCCCAAATCTCTGTCCTCGTCTCCTCCGGAGGTGCGCATGGAGGATCTTGCTGATGCTGGGACAACGTGGGCACTACCTCCTCGACATGCTCATCTGTCTCCATGGTTTCGTCAGCAGGAGGAACGCTGGACGAGGGTGTACTATCACGCCAGGAACTACTCGTCCCAACAGTCGGAGATGTGAGTGATCGATGTACTAGAGTACTGGGCGACGATGATCCGGAACCAACAGTAGGCAGTACCGGAGTGGCACTCTGTCTACCTCGGGACCTGCCGAATCCTCCACGTCATCCTGTCATATCTGATAACAACATATGATGAATATAGAGAAACACAAATATATAGTACATTCTACAGTCGAAATATGATGCATATCTCAAAGTATTCTGCAGTCAAAATATAATACATATATTCGTTAATGGGTACATCTACTTCGTCAATTTTCCAACCTTGATCTACATTCTATAGTCAAAATATAGTTACATTCTATATGCAATATATTTTATTTTCAATCATCTTCAGAAAATTCATCTTGTTCGCCTTCCTCGTCCTCCTCTTCCTCTTCCTTGTCTTCACTTTCATCTACTTCGTCGTCCTCTTCGGATAATTCTACATCTTCTATATTATTACTCGTGTAATGAGTAACTTTCGTTGAGTCCACATCTACAATATTTGTTACAAGAGGTAGATCGTCCTCCTGATAAACTATTTCGTCAATGTCAAAGGTATTTCTAGCTTTAGTCTTGCATACTGCCCACCAATCCGACCTCGCTGTCCCCCGTCTAGGATAAGTTGTGAAGTACACAAGCTGAGCCTGACTTGATAGGACAAATGGTTCGTAGCCTTGATATCTACGCTTGTAGTTTATATCCTTGATCTTGAATCTTGAATCGGATCGAACCATTCACACCTGAATAGTACGATATTAGCAGGTTCTGTGCCATAATTATATGTCAACTCCACAATCTCTCGTAAGATGCCAAAAAAATTATTGCCCGGATTGACGTCTTTGTAGCTCGAAGATTTGATACACAAACAACTGTTTTTCGTGGAATCAAGATCCAAAAAGCTGTCTCTGATAGGAGCATTTGTTGACTTGAACCTGAACCCATTCACACAGAAACTTAGCCACATTTTTACGACAGTAATTGGTCTCTTGGCTAGAGTTCTAATAGATTCAGTCTCGGGTGATATTAGACGATCGACCTAAATACCAAAGTAGCGATAGTAAGTTATTTGTTTTGCAAGTACAGAAATAAAAAGTAATTACCAAGCATCTTACATATGCGCTCAACCAAGAAGGAAAATAGCATCTCATATCTTGTTCTACTTCTTCGTCTGTTATGTAGGGTCTAACCGACCTCAACTCATCATTATATGTGCTGAAAAACAATGAAGCAACTGCTGATTAGTAGCATAATAGTATCTTATACTATTACATTGAGATGATGTAAACGTGGACGTATTAATTACTTACCCCTCTAGCTTCTCCACTTCATTCTCGTCGCAATTGAGTAATATATACAATTGAGCAGCCCTTAGCTCATCGTCATTCAAATATCTCTTCTTCATTTTTCCCGAAGACTTTCTGGACGCATTGAATACTTTGAGTATTGAATCATTAGATTCCTGATATGCGTCGTCGTTTCTCGGAGCTTTCGTCCTATTAGTAGCAACATGCGGTTTGAAATACGTCGAGCAAAAGTTTGTAATCTCCTCGAGAACATAAGCTTCACAAATAAAGCCTTCAACCCGTGCCTTGTTTTTCACCTTTCTCTTTAGGTGATTCAGATGCCACTTGAAGGGGTACATCCACCGATAACCGACAGGACCACCAACACGTGCCTCATAGAAAAGATAAATTGGCAAATGCTCCATAGAGTCGAAGAATCCAGGAGGAAACACCTTCTCGAGCTTACATAGTATTATCGCAATGTCCCTCTCTTGCTTTTCTAGACGATCGACGAGCAACTTAGTACAACAAAGATCTCTGAAGAATATGCTCAGATCTGTCAATTGGTCCCAAATGACCTGCGGTAAGAATTCCTGAAATGCAATCGGAATTAACCTCTCCATGAATACGTGACAATCGTGGCTCTTCATACCCATCAGTTTATTCTCCTTGAGGTCGACGCATCTTCTCAAGTTCGGCACGTACCCGTCTAGAAACTTTAGACCCTGAATCCACCTACAAAGTCTACCTTTATCCTCTTTATCTAGTGAGAAAACTGACTTAGGTTGCTTCAACTTTCCATTCCCCTCCTCTATCAAAAGCAATACAGGACGTCTACATATTTTTTCTAAGTCCAACCTGGCCTTCGGATTATCTTTCGTCTTCCCCTTTACCTCCATTACAGTATTAATTATGTTATCAAACACATTCTTCTCGATATGCATGACATCAAGGTTATGTCTGATCAGATTGGTGCTCTAATATGGCAGATCCCAGAATATACTCCTCTTCGTCCAGTTATGGGTGCGACCAAATCCGTCACACTTGTACCCCTTAGCAGGCTCTTCGATAGCACTTGGTAAATCTTTTACCTCTTCCCATATCGTGCATCCGGGCCACCTTGGTGGTGGATTGGCCTTCTCCACAACTCCCATACGAAAAGCATTCTGGTTCCTCCGGTACGGATGATCCTTCGGCAAAAATTGTCGATGACAATCGAAGAAGCACGGTTTGCCTCCGTGTTTCAAACGGAAAGCCTGAGTACGGTCCATGCAATACGGACATGAAAGACGACCATGGGTGCTCCATCCCGATAATATTCCATAGGCCGGAAAGTCGTTGATGGTCCACATAAGTGCTGCCCTCATCTGAAAATTCTGCTTTCTAGAAACATCGTACGTATTGGCACCTACTTCCCACAGCTGATTCAACTCATCTATCAAAGGCTGTAAATACACATCGATGTTCCTCTTCGGATTGTTCGGACCCGAGATAATAACGGTTAGGAACATATACGGAGTCTTCATGCACATCCAAGGCGGTAGATTGTACGGAGTGACGATCACAGGCCAACAAGAATACTGGGAGCCCGAAAGTCCGAATGGGGTAAAACCGTCAGAGGAGAGCCCCAATCTGACATTATGCGCTTCCTCGGCAAAATATGGATACTCTCGATCAAAGTGCTTCCATGCTTCTCCATCGGATGGATGATCCAATACTCCTTCGATCTGTTTTCGCCTGTGCCAACTCATGTTTTCTGCAGTCTCCTTAACCATAAACAACCGCTGCAACCGCGGCGTCAAAGGCAAGTAGTGCATCGAATCGGTAGGCTTTCTTGCGCCGACAAACTTTCCTCTAACAGTGGCCTGGTAGCGATCAGCACCACAGAATCTGCACGCATCTTCATCCTTGTCATCTTTGTAGTACAACATGCACCCGTTGCGACATGCATCGATTTTCTCGTATCCCATCCAAAGCGATCTCACCATCCTCTTAGATCGATAGAAGTCTTTAGGCAACTTTGCACCCTCGGGCAAGATCTCTATAATTAAATCGAGCGGTCGATTATAGCATTCTTGCGACATGTTAAAATCGAACTTGATGCTCAATAATCTTGTAACCACCTCCAACGGTGAATGATCCTCACAACCAGGATATAGTGGAGTCATTGCAATCTCCAGCAAATCCATAAACTTTACAGCATCGATATTTGGTGCCTCCTCAGCTGCATCATAATTGTCCGGATTGAAACTAGGTCCCGCCGCATCATAATTGTCCGGATTGAAACTAGGCCCCGCCGCATCATAAACCATGTTCACCAACCCGTCGTCGTAAGCATCGTGGTCGTGGACATCCATATACGGCTCCACATAGGGCTCCGACTCCGATGCTAGAGATACAAGTTCTCCGTGCGCGGTCCACTGATAGTAATTCGGCGTGAAGCCCTTCGAGTATAAATGATATATAACTTCCACTTCTGGATGATATTTTCTGTTGCGATATCTCACACACGGACACTTAATTTTGGTACCGTCCATGTACTGAGGGAAAGCCTTGGCGAACTGCAGGAACTGCTGTACACCCTCAATGAATTTATCCCGCACACGACACATGTCATCAGGATGACGGTTGTACATCCACGAACGATGACGCAGATAGTAATTCATATCCATTTCTAGATACTTCTGTAAAAATGACAATATGTATCATATAAATCATTACATACATTGGTTTATCACCTAACTTCATAACTTAACCGTACTATAAAAATCATAACTGATATAATACATACTTTCATTTATCAAAGTCTAAAATAAGCAATATTCAAAACAACTGACCATTTATCAAAGTCTAAAATAAGGAATACTTTTATTTCATAACTGATATAATACATACTTTCATTTATCAAAGTCCAAGAGCCCTTGAAATGATAAACAGGATTAACTAGTTCATGGTGATGTTTCTAAGCCACTTCTAGATCCATACTAGTTTATACTAGTTAATACTAGGTTAATACCTTGCTACACTATGTCTTCTAGGTCGTACTAGGATATTCTGCTTTGAAATTAAGTACTCTACTATCCACACTGAGAGCCTCTTACCCTTGGCCTGGCACCTTGCACTTCATCCTTATACTTGCTCACTGGACTACAACCCATTTAAGGGTTATTTTGGCATGCAACAAGTGCTTGTTGCTGCCTTTCCATTGCTCAAGCATGCATGTGTTTGATGCTGCTCAAGTATGCACCATCACTCTCCCACTGCAGAAGATGACAGGAACCAATCCCCTCCTCACAGTGCCAACCCGACACCACTGCAACACATTGCCAGCTTGCCTAATGCACTAGGCCAAACTGAATTGAGTTCTGTTCCTGAAGCCTCATAGTTAAGTAGTGACACCCACACACAACTGGACTCTTCTACCCTCTCCCACATCAAGCACAGCTAGAAGACACTATGAACACCAACACAGATAACAGTAGCTATATACCTATATATATATATATTGAGATACACCTATATATGCATATACTCTCTCATATGCAAATAGATAATACACCAATTTACATATACATATCATATGATACTCTAAGGCATAAATAGACACACACACACAACCACTAGTCCAATTCATAAATATTTGGTGTGCAACACCAAGATACTCTAGGATACATCCTTCATACACCACACCACCATGATACCAACCCTAAATTCACATGGACACATCCAATAGATCAAATATTGTGTGTGTGTCAGTGTGTGTGTGTGTGTGTGTGTGTCATGCCTGTAGCAGTGTCAGTGTCAGTGTGACTGTGTGTGTGTGTGTGTCTGCATTTGTGTGTGTGTGTCGTGTGTGTCTGTCAGTGTCTGTGTGCGTATGTCGTGTCTGTGTGCGTGTGTCGTGTCTATCAAGTGTGTCTTGTGTCAGTGTCACATGAGAGAGAGAGAGAGAGAGAGATTACCTAGAGCTTGAGGAGGAGGAGGGGGATGCCGGAGTAGCCGCAGCCGTGGAGAGCCGGTCGCCGGAGAGGGGGGGCGGGAGAAATCAAAAAGTTTCGAAATTTTCGACAGATGGGGGAAAAGAAAACTGAGCCCTAATTAACCAAAATTTAGCGACGTTTAGCGACGCCAAATAAAAATGTCGCTAAAATAAAATTTAACGACGTCAAAGACGTCGCTAAATACGTTGCTAAATATTTTCAATAGATACGTCGCTAATTACGATGCTAAACGTCGCTAAATCAGATATTTTAGCGACATTTAGCGACCTTAATTGAACTTATAGCGACTAATCTTTTAAAATCTTAATAAAAGTCGCTAAACGTCGCTAAATGTCGCCATTTAGTGACGTCTAGCGACGATTTTTACGGAGTCGCTAATTTAGCGACATTTTTAATTAGAGTCGCTAAAATACGTCGCTAATCCCGCTTTTTCTAGTAGTGCCTCCAACCATTCCATAACGACAGCAGCGGTACCGGTAGAACGACCCATGCCTGAAGTCGAAAAGCCTCAAACTCCAAAGAAGAATGAAGTGACTACCTTCGACTTTGCCGACTTCAAGAAGGTCTGCAATACACCTTTCAAAGGGACTGAGGATCCGGTCGTGGCTCTAGATTGGCTAGTAGATCTTGAAGATCACTTCAAATTGCTTGAGGTACCTGAGAAAAAATATGTTGTGCGTGCCCAACTGCATCTTCGTTTGAACGCGCACGATTGGTGGGACGTGCATCGAAGATCCATCTCAGTAGGTGATGAAGAGGAGACGATCGCGTGGGCTACCTTCCGTGGCACGTTTGAAGAGGAGTTCATACCCCCTCCGATCCATCGACAAAATAAGAACGAGTTCTTGCAGCTCTGCCAAGGCAATATGACAGTGAAGCAGTACTCCGCCGAATTCAACCGGCTCGCCAAATTTGTGACCTCATATTTACCTGATGCGGCGAGTCGTACAAGATGAATCAAAGGCATCCTGCGACCTGCTATCCATGCTCACATAGTCGTTCCTCAATATCTGACTATGCAGGAGGAAGTCCTCAATCATGCCCTTTTCCTTGAACCACAGTATCCTCCAATTGCTGCCGGCACTATGCATACTTCCAATCACAAGCGCCATAGCAACACAGGAGGAAACACCGCTCGAAAGTGTCCAAATAACGGCGTTCAGCAAAAAGGAAATCCAGGGAAACTATGTTTCTTCTGTAAGAGGCCAGGGCACACCATCAACGAATGTTACCTCAAGAAAGGGTTATGCTTCAACTGTGGTAACAAAGGCCACATATCGAAGGACTATCCTCTCCCCTCCAAGCTTTGCCTCAACATCCAAATCATGCCATAGTACCTCAAGCCAACCAAGCCGCTTCACAGCAAGAGCGTCGTAAAGCTCAAGGCCGAATGTATACGTTGACATAGGAAGAGGCCCTAGCATCGGACACCGTTGTGTCTGGTATATTGCTTTTCAATAACATACATGCTCGTATGCTATCTGGTGCAACGCATAGCTTTATATCCACGAATTTTGCCATAAAAAATAAGATAAAAATGACACCATTATATCTAGACCTTAGTATTAGCACCCCATGGGGCACGAAGATACCTATCCGTTCAGTATGTCAGGGCGGTCACGTCTGTATTTGGGGAAGAAAACTCTCGCTAGATGTGTTAGTCCTAGATGTTCTAAATTACGACATCATTCTGGGGATGGATTGGCTTATCGCTTGCTCGACAACTATCAAATGTGCAGAGAAACAAGTCATCTTTCGTCTACCTGGAGAGGCTGAATTATGTTACACAAGTGGTCCAACAACAGAAGCCTTAAGGACCTGCATGGTAATTTCTGCGATATCAGCTCGGCGGATGCTACACTTTGGATGCGAGGGATACTTAGCGTCGGTTTGGGACACGCAGCTGGATTGCACAAACGTTGAGTCTTCTCCATTGTGGCGGAGTTCCCTGATATATTTCCAAGCGAACTACTTGGCATGCCACCCGGCCGAGAAAACGAGTTCACCATCGATACCTTACCAAATACCCAACCGATTTCCAAAGCCCAGTACCGAATGGCCCCTGCTGAGCTAAAGGAGTTAAAGTGCCAACTACAAGAACTTCTTATTCGTGGATATATTCATCCTAGCATGTCTCCTTGGGGCGCGCATGTACTCTTCGTAAAGAAGAAAGACGGGATATTGCGACTCTGCATAGACTATCGGAGCTAAATAAGGTCACTATCCGAAACAAGTATCCCCTACCAAGGATCGATGACCTCTTTGATCAGTTGCAAGGGGCATCAATGTTTTTGAAGATAGACCTTCGCTCTGGCTACTACCAATTATAGATCAAGCCAGAGGACATGCCAAAGTCAGTATTTTGGACCCACTATGGCCATTATGAGTTTTTTGTCATGCTGTTCGGACTAATGAATGCTCCTGCTGCTTTCATGGATTTGATGAACCATGTGTTCCGACCATTCCTTGATAAATTTTTGGTAGTATTCATAGACAACATCTTAGTATACTTGAAGAATAAGGATGAACATGCAGGACACCTGCGGATGGTGCTTCAAACTCTTTGAGACAATAAGTTATTCGCAAAGCTAAGCAAGTGCGAATTCTGGTTGGACATTATATATTTCCTCGCGAATATCATTTTTGTGGAGGGAATCTCATTCGACCCAAAGAAAGTTGAAGTCATCGTGAAGTGGAAGAGACCTGAGTCGGCCAGCGACATTCAGAGCTTTCATGGTCTAGCAGGCTACTACAGGAGATTCATAAAATATTTTTCATGGATCACCTCGCCTCTGACTTATCTCACTCGAAAAGGAGTAACATTCCCATGGACGGACGATTGTGAAGCTTTATTTATGAAATTAAAGCAACGACTCATCTCAACACCGATTCTTACTCTTCCGGACGGACCCGATGATTTTAAAATCTATAACGATGCTTCAGGAAAGGGTTTGAGATGTTTCCTTATGCAGAGGGACAAAGTGATATTTTATGACCCGTACCCTAGATTTGGGCATGAGTCATGGGTACGTCCAGCCTACGGCACAGTGTCGGCGGTAGAACGTTGTACAATAAGCGACAAGTATAATCTATAATTCGTAACATATATTCATCCCCACACTATAATCAATCACAAGAAATAATTTAAATGAATACACCAAGATAATAATAAAATAATAGTCTTGATGTGGGTCCAAGAAGTCTCCCCAAGAACTAAATATCCAAAGTACAATATTCAAAATATACTTAAAAATTTACCGGAGAATAATCTGGTCCAAAATAACTTACAAAACCAACTACTCTACTAAACTACTCCATTGCAGACGGTATCTGAGCTGCTAACTATCACTGATCCTCCTGAAGGGCAAGATCAGGCTCAGCTATGTCGCTAACATACGGTCCATAATATGTAGGGATCACATCCTCATCGTAGTCACCTAAAATATGGTTATCCAATCAGGAAAAGAACGAGTACATCACAATAAAAATAGTTCCAATACATGGTAGAAGCTATAAGACAATAAATAGTAAAGAATATATGATAGCAACAAAACTAAAATAACAATAAGGCAACCAGAATAACTAAATAATGAAGTCCTGTCATGGCAAAAATGTAGTATAATATCTCCAAACAACATAGGAAATAACTGCAATGTATGGAAGAATATATAAGAACAAACTAGTCTATATGATTTGAAATACCTTGTTGACATGTGAACGGGTAAGGGTAAAATTCGGCAATCACACATGTGGTGCATGGCTGCTATTATTTCAGTTAGACCATGGGATGGAAAGGATAGTTTACACATCTACTAAGTAGCTCTTCTCCCCATGAGTATATCATAGATTTTGAACCAGTCGTGAAGAAATAACAATAATCTAGAACAGTCACGTAACTCATAACCAGAATCCATCATAATAATCCATGTAACAAGTGTCAAGAATCAAATAATCAATACTAAATTATAGAGACTATCAAGCACTAAAATTAATAACAAAAATGTACTCGCCTGTGGTCCTTAGCTGTGGTTGGATCAGGTCCCAATTCAGAGTCCAAATCCTACGTATGATATGTTACCATGTCAAGAGATAAGTTATTTTAATTTATTTAGTTCTGAAAAAATTACTCTAAAATCCTATTTTAATTTTATTATTTTGATATTTAGGGTAATTCCTAAATTTGTTTCCAAAGAAACTAAATTTATCCACTCGAGACTCATAGCACGCAAATTGAGGCGATCTGTTGACCAAAAAGTTAACCGATGCAAACTCAAATTTTATGCATGATTTCTTTTATATTTCAGCATCACAAACATACTATAATTTATATCTCATCCGAATTAAATTTTTTTTGAAAATTATTGCAGATAGAAAATCATATTGTGCAACGGTAGTTGATTGCTAACCTATAACTTCTACAGAATTAACAGCAAAGAAATACTTCAAATTAAATTTTTAGAAAAATATATGTCGATGATCTCGACATTAGCTTTCTAAAACTTTAAATGATTCATAATTCTGATTCTTGGTTCTCCCAAAATGGCAAAAATACCGAGACACATCTATTTTTGGACATGTTGTGCTCTATAAATTTTTCAGAATTTAATATTCTGAATTTCGTGAAACAAATTATATATTCAAAATACTAACCACAATATGGTTTTAACGCAAGAAACTGGGCAACGTTTCGAGTCCAGAGCTATGAGTAATAGATTCTGGAAAATGAACGATATCCTAGATGACAATTCCTCAAAATCGGATAAAAGAAAAACCATAAAAATTATAAATTGAATACTATATATATAGAGGAGAGAGAATGAGTCACGGCTCGGAGTGCGCCACATGGAAGCAATCCACTGCTTCCCACTCAGATCGAACGACCAGGGTTAATTCCGGCTTGGCTCGACTGAGTCCGAGTCGAATGCGGACTCGGCTCGGCTCGGCTCGAGGTCGGCTTGGGGACCCGGCTTGCTCACACTTGCCCTCCCTCTCTCACTGACCGCTGGGCCCCACTGTCTTGTCCATTATAGCTGACACGCGGGCCAGGCTGGCTGCTGACTAGGTAGGTTGGTTTTATTAGGATTTTCTTTTTTTGAAAAATAGTTTTTAATTCAGTTTTGCATAATTAACTCAAAATAAATGCTAAAAGTAATCAAAAAATTCTCAAAAAATTCTAGAAAATATATTTGACTATTTTGAACCTAAAACAAATGTTTGGGATATTTTTAATTATGTTTGACCCTAAAATAAATTCTTAAAAGTCCTAGAAAATTAGTGTTACTAGTTTTTAATTAACCAAAAATTGTGAAAAAAATCCCAATAGCCCCAAATTAACCTAATAACAACATTTAAGCTAGAATTTCAGGATACAAATGTTACAAGTCTACCCTCCTAAAAAATTTCGTCCTCAAAATTTAAGGCAGAACAAAAACAAGAAGAAAAATTACCTCAAGGTGCAAAAAGATAGGGATAATGCTCTTGCATCTCGTTTCCCCGCTCCCAAGTGGATTCACCAGAAGTGTAATGCCTCCAAGCATCGCGAACCAAGGGAATTACTTGGTTACGAAGCACTTTATCTCTGCGGTCTAGGATCTCCACATGCTACTCCAGATAACGGAGGCTTGGTCCAACCTCAAGTTCCGAATGATCTAATACATGGCTAGGATCTGCCACGTATCGCCTTAGCTGGGACACATGGAACACGTTGTGTACTGCTTCCAATGTAGGCGGTAAGGCTAGTCGATAGGCTACTGCCCCGACCATCTCTAGAATATTGAAAGGTTTGATGAATCTTGGACTAAGGATTTTACCTCCACCGAAATGAATCGTACCACGTGTTAGAGAGATCCTCAAGAACACTAAGTCGCCAACCTATGCCAAAACAGGAACTTAACAATAATCTAAGAACGTAATCAATTTTTAAATAAATAAATCGATACCTCAAACTCTAGCGGTCTCTGGTGGCTATCGGCCCATTGCTTTTGTCTGTCCTGAGCCACACGAAGTCTCTCTCTAATCTGCTTCACTTTTTTTACAGCATCAACTACCATCTCTGGTCCCAAAAGTACTCTCTCTCCTACGTCGTCCAAAAATAATGGAGTCCGACATCTCCTACCGTACAAAGCCTCGAAAGGAGACATATCAATACTGGCCTGATAGCTATTATTGTATGCAAACTATACCAGGTGAAGATGATCCTCCCACGAGCCACAAAAATCTAGTACACATGTCCAGAGCATATCCTCGAGCATCTGAATAGTCCTTTTTGACTGTCCATCCATCTGAGGGTGGTAAGCAATGCTAAATTTGAGTTGGGTACCCTAGCTAGCCTGCAAACTCCTCCAAAAGTGGGACGTAAATCATCTATCCTGATCGGACACGATGCTCACTGGAACTCCATGCAGCCTGACTATCTGTCTCACATATAAATTGGTGAGCTTCTCCGTGGACAATCACACTTTGAAGGGCAAAAAGTGAGCTAATTTGGTCAGCATGTCAACAATGACCAAAATTGAGTCCTTACCTCCTAGAGTGCGTGGATGTTCGAAAACAAAATCCATCATGATATGTTTCCATTTCAACTCAGGAATTGGTAGTGGCTGTATCAATCCTCCTGGTCCCTGTCTCTTAGCTTTGACCTGCTGGCATACTAAACATTTGGAGACAAAATATGCTACCTCTCGCTTTATCCCATACCACCACACGTGTTCCCTCAGGTCCTTATACATCTTGTTAGCTCCCGGATGTATAGAATACTTGAGCAATGAGCCTCCTGTATGACCTCTTCCCCCAGGTCCCCACTAGGCACACATAACCTAGTCTCGTGCCTTAGTGAACCATCCTCAGTAATAGCAAAGTCCTCCATCAATCATGCCTGCACCTGAGGTCTGAGGCTTCGCAGACTCTCATCCTGGTATTATGTATCTCGGGTCTTCTCCATCTACCTTGACTGAATCTGCATGTCCAACATCTGCGTCTCCACTCCTGGAACAATAACCTCAATGCCCAGGCTATCCAAGTCTGCTAATAAGTGACGATCCATTGTCAAGTACATCGCTACTGGATATCTGCTCAAGGAATTGCCAACTACGTTAGCCTTCCCTGGATGATACTGTAATAAAATATTGAAACCTTCATCAGTTCTAGCCACCTGCACTACCTCATATTCAGCTATTTCTGCGTAAAGACGTACTTCAAGCTCTAATGGTCAGTATATGTTTCTACCCGCTCTCCGTACAGATAATGTCTCCACAGCTTTAGAGCGAAGATCACCACTGCTAATTCCAAGTCGTGAGTGGGATAGTTTTTCTTATGTGGCCGTAACTGTCTCGAAGCATACGCTACCACCTTTTTGTTCTGCACTAGAACACATCCCAAGCCCTTCCCCGAAGCATCGCTATAAATGACAAATCCACCTGTCCCCGATGGCACCGTCAAAACGGGTACTATGGTCAACCTCTTTATTAGCTCATTAAATGCAACCTGACATTCTTTGGTCCACACGAACTGCACATCCTTCCGAGTGAGTCTAGTCAATGGCTCTGCGATTCGAGAAAAATCCTTCATAAATTTTCTGTAATACCCCGCCAATCCTAAGAAACTTATGATCTTTGCAACAGAACTTGGAGTGTTCCAAGACTCTATACCAGAAATCTTCTTTGGATCCACTGATGTCCTATCTCGAGTCACCACATACCCAAGGAACTCTACCTTATCCAGGAAGAACTCACATTTTGAGAGTTTCCCATAGAGCTTCTCCTTTCGAAGGGTCTCAAGAACAATCCTTAGATGCTTCTCGTGCTCTTCCGGTGTCTTCGAATAGACAAGAATATCATCTATGAATACTACTACAAACTTGTCAAGGTACTAGTGGAACACCTTATTCATCAAGTTTATGAAGACTGCCGAGGCATTAGTCAACCCAAATGGCATCACTATAAACTCATATTGGCCATATCTTATCCGAAATACAGTTTTTGGAATATCTTCCTTGTTCACCTTCAACTGATGATAGCCAGACCTCAAATCAAGCTTCGAAAATACCCTCGCACTGTTCAACTGATCGAAAAGATCGTCTATCCTTGGTAGCGGGTATTTGTTTTTGATGGTGAGGTCGTTCAGAGCCCTGTAATCAATGCACATTCGCACCGACCCATCTTTCTTTGGTACAAATAAGACCGGGCTCCCCAAGGTGATGAACTCGATCTAATGAAACCCTTGTCTAGCAAATAATCAACCTGCTTCTTCAGTTCTGTCAGCTCGCTGTTGTTGATCCTGTAGACCTGTTGCGACACCGGCTCTGCCCCAGGCACTAAGTCAATAAAAAATTTAATACATCTGTCCGGGGGAAATCCTAGTAGCTCCTCAGGAAATACATCTAGAAACTCTGTCATAATATGGTATGGCAAATCCTTCTCTGCTACCATGGTTCCATAAATAATCCCATCACTCTGCTCAACTCTTTTCCTAACAAACTCAAATTTTGGCTCTCCTAGAGGGTGGAACAGTACATGTCCTCCGTGATAGTCTATGCTAGCATGGTGCATACACAACCAATCCATTCCAAGGACAATGTCAAAACTCAAAAGTGGCATTACGAGTAAACTAGCATCCAAATTATGGCCTCTCAAGGTAACACGAAGCCCCTTGCAAGTATCACTGACTAGGATAGTGCCTCCACCAGTCGTGATCTTGTAACTCCTACTCAAGGGTTCTGTTACTAAACTATACTTAAGTACAAAGGATATAGATATGAAGCTGTGCGATGCACCAGAATCAAATAAGGCAATAACGGGAATAAAATCGAGAAGAATAGAACCTGCTATCACATCACAAGTCAGTTCAGCCTCCTCTACGGTCATGAAAAAAGCTGTCTTGTGAAGGTACTCTACTTTGCTGGTGTTGGGCAAACTGTTATTGTTGCATAGGAAGTGGAGGTCCTCTTGGTTGCGGGGCAACTGGTGGTCTAACTGGTCCTCTCTAGGCTGAGGCTCCTCCTATAGGAGGTGCGATAGGACACTCTCTCATATGATACGTAGGTTATCCACAAAATAAGCACACGACTAATCTCTTCCGGCAAATCTCCTATGAATGCCCTAGCTTCTTAAAATAGTTGTATAGGGGTGCTTGTTGCCCTTGTCTCTGTGGTTGCTGCTGCACTTGCTGAGCTGGAGCTCTGACTGTGGAACGGTACTATTGTTTTTGCTGTTGCGGAAAGGTCCTTAGCTAAACCTGACTATTACCACCGCCGATAGCATCCCTGTTCCTCTTGGTCCGAAGACCCATATCCACCTCGACCCATTGAGCCTCTGCCAATATATCAGCAAAAGACGTATGAGCCAAAGAAATATGGACCTTGACCTCTTGGTTCAAGTCCTCTCTGAATCATTTAGCTCTATCCTCCGAGTCCCTTACCATGTAATCTGCAAATCGGCTCAGCCTGCCGAATTCCGCAGCATACTCATCCACGGTCATCCCGTTCTGCTCTAAGTTTTGGAATTGCTTCTCCAGAACCCCTTTGGCTACTGTAGGAAATAATTTTCTCTTAAAGAGGTCCTTGAACTGCTCCCAAGTCAGGTTTGGATCTGTAATCCTAGGCTTGTTTCTGAACCAAGTACGAGAAATGTCGTGAAGTTACAAGCCAACATCCTCAATCTTCAGGTCCTTAGAAAGCCGAGAAACTCTCATAATTCGCTCGATGTTATTGAGCCACTCATCAGCATATAGGATTCCTTTTGTCCCCTTGAACGTCCGAGGCTCCATCTTCTTGAAGTCATGGATGTTACCACCTTCGGTTGAGCGGCCTGCTATTGTGGTTGTTGGACAACCCTCTCCATGGCTGCTAGGACAACCTGTTGGGCATTTTCTATTCCTTCCCTCAGTATTTTTGTCTGCTATCTCTTGGCCTCTACCTAAGCTTTTTGAGCCTCCAATATGCTTCTGAAGAGCTCGTGTAATGGCTGAGGAGGAGGAGGAAGACTCCCCGATCCAGCTGATGAGGCCTCCTGTGATGCGGATGGTGTAGGGAGAGGAGAGAACCATTGGCTCTGGAATCGTGCGCTCTAGTCTTGGGTGGAATTGTGAAAGGTTAAAAACAACAAGAATTCAATTGATATGACACAAGATAAGGAAGTATTCAAGAAGGACAATCAACTATGAAAGATGTCTGATTGCTCGAAAGGAATTAATAAGGGTTAGCAAGTTGAGTATATGGGATCCCTAATTGTGATTGAGTATTTTTCTATTCCTAGTATGTATATCCAATGACAGGCTCATAGTCGTACATCTAATTTGAGTACCACTACGAGTTCGCAACCTTATGCGAAACCTGACTTGCATGGACCACCATAAAAAAATATGTCACGACCGTACCCTGGATTTGGACATGAGTCATGGGTACGTACAGCCTACGCTGTAGTGTCGGTGGTAGAATGATGTACAATAAGCCACAAGTATAATCTATAACTCATAACATATATTCATCTCTACACTATACTCAATCACAAGAACTAATTTAAATGAATATACCAAGATAATAATAAAATAATAGTCTCGATGCGGGTCCAAGAAGTCTCCCCAAGAACTAAATATCCAAAGTACAATATTCAAAATACTCTGGAAAAATTGTCGGAGAACAATTCGATCCAAAATAACTAATAAAACCAACTACTCTACTAAACTACTCCATTGCAGGTGGTATCTGAGCTGCTAACTCTCTCTGATCCTCCTGAAGGGCAAGATCAGGCTCAGTTATGTCCTAACATATGATCCATAATATGTTGGGATTGTATCCTCATCGTAGTCACCTAAAATATGGTTATCAAGTCAGGAAAAGAACGAGTATATCACAGTGAAAACAGTTCCAACACATGGTAGAAGCTATAAGACAATAAATAGTAAATAATATATGATAGCAACAAAACTGAAATAACAAAAAGGCAACTAGAATAACTAAATGTTGAAGTCCTGTCATGACAAAAATGTAGTACAATATCTCCAAGCAACATAGGAAATAACTGCAATGTATGAAAGAACGGATAGGAACAAACTACTCTATGTGATTTGAAATACCTTGTTGACGTGTGAACGGCTAAAGGAAAATTCGGCAACTACACGTGTCGTGCATAGCTGTTATTATTCTAGTAAGACCATGGGATAAAAAAGGTAGTTCACACTCCACTAAGTATTTCTCCTCCCCATGAGTACAACATAGATTCTGACCCAGTCACGAAGAAATAACAATAATCCATAACAGTCACGAATCTTATAACCAGAATCCATCATACTAATCCGTATAACAGGTGTCAAGAATCAAATAATAAATACTAAGCATGCATTATAGAGACTATCAAGTACTGAAAGTAATCACAAAAATGTACTCGCCTGTGGTCCTTACCTATGGTTGGATCAGGTCATAATTCAGAGTCCAAATCCTACGTATGATATATTACCATGTCAAGAGATAAGTTATTTTTATTTATTTAATTCTGAAAAAATTACTCTAAAATCCTATTTTATTTTTATTATTTTAACTTTTAGGTTAATTCCTAATTTTTTTTCCAAAGAAACTGAATGTTATCCACTCGAGACTCATGGCACCTAAATCGAGGCAATCTGTTGACCAAAAATTTAACCAATACAAACTTGACTTTTATGCATGATTTTCTATAAAGTTTAGTATCACAAGCATGCTGGAATTTTTGGCTCATCCAAATTCAAATTCGTTTGGAAATTATTGTACATAGAAAATCGTATTGTGCAACGGTATTTGATTGTTAACCTAGAGTTCTATAGAATTAACAACACCTAAATATTTTGAATTATATTCTGGAAAAAACATATGTCGATGATCTCGATATTAGCTTTCCGAAACTTTAAACGGTTCATGATTATGTTCTCCCAAAATCGTGAAAAAACTGAGACACATATATTTTAGGACATATTGTTCTCTACGAATTTTATAGAATTTAATATTTAGAATTTCATAAAAAAAATTACATATTCAGAATACTAATCTCAATACGGTTCTGACACAAGAAACTAGGTAACGTTTGGAGTCTGGAGCTATGAGTAATAGCTTCTGGAAAATGAAGGAAACCCTAGATGACAATTTCTTAAAATCGGCTAAAAGAAAAACCCTAAAAATTATAACCTGAATATTATATATAGAGAGGAGAGAGAACGAGCCACGACTTGGAATGCTCCATATGGAAGTAATCCACTACTGCCCGCTTAGATCGAACAACCAGGGTTCAGCCCGGCTTGGCTCGACTGAGTCCGAGTCGAATTCGGACTCGGCTTGGCTCGGCTCGAGGTCTGCTCGGGGACCCGGCTCGCTCACACCTGCCCCCCCTCTCTCACTGACCACTAGGCCCCCCTGTCTGGGCCGTTGTGGCTGACACGCGGGCCATGCTGGCTGCTGACTTGGTAGGTTGGGTTTATTACGGTTTTCTTTTTCTGAAAAATAGTTTTTAATTCAGTTTTGCATAATTAACTCAAAATAAATGCTAAAAATAATCAGAAAGTTCTCAAAAAATTCTAGAAAATATATTTGATTATTTTGAACCCAAAACAAAAGTTTGGGACATTTATAATTATGTTTGACCCTAAAATATTTTTTTGAAAAGAAAATTAGTGTTACTAGTTTTTAATTAACCAAAAATTATGAAAAAATTTCAATAGCCCCAAATTAACCTAATAACAATTTTTAAGCTAGAATTTCAGGATATGGAGGTTACATGATAGCCTTTGCGTCAAGACAGTTAAAGTCTCACGAAAGGAACTATCCAACGCACGACCTGGAACTTGCAGCGGTGGTGTTCACGTTGAATTTATGGTGGTATTACCTCTATAGCGTACCATGTTAAATTTTTATGGATCACAAAAGCCTCAAATACCTCTATACTCAAAAGGATTTGAATCTATGGCAGTGACATTGGCTAAAACTCTTTAACGACTTTGACTTGATGATCAGATATACACCGAGAAAGGGCAACATTGTAGCTGATGCACTGAGTCGAGATTTTGTTGGGAGCTTAGCTATTGATGACAGGCTGCAAAGGAATGTCAAAAGTTTGGATATTATACTCTGAATCAGATACAAAAATGGGGCACAGGTGTCTCAGTTGCGTCTCGAACCAGACTTGTTGGAGAAAGTTAAGTTCGCTCAGAAGGACGACCTGTTCCTAAATAAAATACATAATCTTATCTCAGCAGGAAGGAAGACCGACTTTGCGGTGAGCAAAGATGGAATAATGCGGGTGAAGGGAAGATTGTGTGTTCCTAACGATACAAACCTCAAAAAGGTGATACTAACTGAAGCCCATTATATGAGTTACACTTCATATCCAAGAAGCACGAAGATATATCCAGACCTCCGCATGACATTTTAGTAGCATGGCATGAAAAGGTATGTTGCGCTGTTTGTGTCGTAATACATGGCTTGTCAAAGAGTAAAGGTCGAGCACCAGAAGTCGGGCAGAGAGATGCAGAACCGTGCTATACCGGAGTGTAAATAGGAATACATAACGATAGATTTTATTGTTGGTTTGCCAAAGATGCAAAGGGGAAATGATGCCGCCTGGGTCATCGTTGATCGACTCGCTAAATCAGCTTACTTTTTGCCTCTCAAATTTACTTGGAGTGCCGACCGTCTGGTGCAGATCTACCTCAACGAGATCGTTCGACTCTATGGTGTGCCCGTATCCATTGTCTCAGATCAAGATGGACGATTCTTATCACGCTTCTGGGAGAGCCTTCAGTCAGCAATGGGGACAAAGTTGAAGTTCTTCTCTACCTACCATCCTCAGACAGACGACCAAACACAGCAGGTAAAACAAATCCTCGAAGATATGCTACGGCTCTGTGCCTTGGACTTGAAGTCAAGTTGGGACATGCATCTACCGTTAGCAGAATTTGTATACAATAATACCTATCAATCCAGCATTCAAATAGCTCCATATGAGGCATTGTATGAGAAGAAGTATAGATCCCCTATATGTTGGGATGAAGTTGGTGAACGGCAAATACTTGGCCTGGAACTCGTAGTACAAACCGTCCAAAAGATTCGCTTGATCCGAGAACGGCTGAAGGTAACACAGAGTCATCAAAAAAGTTACTCAGACATGCACCGTTGACCTCTTGAGTTCTTAAAAGCTGATAGAGTATTTCTTAAAGTCTCGCCCATGCGAGAAGTTACTAGGTTTGGAGCAAAAGGGAAGCTAAGTCCAAGATTCGTTAGCCCATTCGAGATACTTAAGCGAGTCGCCCCAGTCATATATCAGATTGCTCTGCCACCGTCACTATCCGAAGTGCACGATATCTTCCATGTTTCACAGCTTAAGAAGTATGTGTACGACCCGAGTTATGTGGTGGATCTTGATCAACTAGACTTAAAGGCAGACTTGACATATGTTGAACATCCTGTGCGGATCTTGGATCACAAGGAGAAGCTGCTTCAAAGTCATTCGGTTCCTCTCGTATGCGTGCTATGAAGAAATCATCCGGTCAAAGAATCGACCTGGGAGCTTGAGTCTGAGATAAAGAAAAAAATTTCCCTCATTATTTTATAGTGGAAGGTTATATTCCTAAGTTTCGTGGATGAAACTTCCTATTAGTAGGTAAGGATGTGGTGCCCCGTTCCCCCCTTTTCGGGGAGCATGGCTAAGAAATACTAATCGGTATCGTTCGATCGGGATAGGTTGAATTAAGATCTTATTCTTGTTATGTATTTGCTTCTTCGGAATCGATTCCCATATTCAGTGGACCGTGCCATAAGGATGGACTTAGCGGCAGAGTTAAGAGGGACCTCTCCGCTGCATGTTTTCTTGCCTAATTTTCACTGTCGACTTGTTGCTTTCGTGCTTTTGAGTTAATTTTTTGATTTGTGTTTTCTTAAATGGTTTAGATGGATTTTATTACTTTTGTTTGTTAAAATGTATTTTATTCTAAGCTTGGAAAGAGTAGAAGAGGTATTGATCATCTGTTCGTGGCAATGCAGGTGATCGTGCAGTAGACGTCGTATGAGCGGAGTCTTGAAGCACCTCTTTCCTTCTCTCTCTCCAACCAACTAGTGAGTGACTATACCTCGATTTAGTTAACCCTTCTTCCAAGTCTTCACATCTAAAATCTTGCCTTCTTGATTTCCTCGATCAAACGATAGCAAAATAACTAAAAGATGTCAAGATAAAAAGGAATATACTTGGATTATTTGTGCTTTCAACCAACTTAGAAATGGTTACCTTGTTGCATGCTAGTTCATTTAAAAAAATGTTCTTTCATAGTATTTCAATTCAAGTTAGAATGTATATACTTCTTCTATGATTGTGCTATGTATAAAACACACCTTGCTCTGCAATAAACTGATCAGGAAGACTATGCAAAAACGAATCATGCCATGTAACTCGTCTCGTGCTTGTATTGTCTTAAACTGCACCGTTTGATAACTTAGTATTATATGCCGTTTGGACATGGACAACTTGTGCACAAGCTTTCTAGTTCCTGCAGACGGTCGTCGGGGCATTATGACCGATCTGATCCAGAGGGAACGTTTTGAATAATCATCTGTTGGATGAAGAAATGGCATGTAGCGGGGCTCGCATTGCATACCATTTCTGTCCTATGATTATAACTTGCCCATTATGGCATCATGCCTGTGAATGCCTCATATATTTAAACTATGCAAGCTAACTATGTCTTCATGACAGGGAAGGTCATGGTAAGTATTTCGCAGGTAGTTCAGACGAGAAGGTAAAAGTCACCGAACAGTGGCATGTTTATTCAGTAAAACTTCCATATGTATAATGTTTGCTTATGAAATGAACTAAGGCAAGATAGAAAGTCCACAAATATAACTTGCATGCTTCATATAAACAACATGTTAATTAGTATAAGTTGGGTTAGCTCGCCTTCACTAGTGTATTTTGATATACTGACGCTCGTTGCAACAGGTTTCCCGCACCAAGAAGATCCTGCAAGAAGCTTAAGCAACTCCCAATCCAGTCCACCTACCGGCACGTCCTAATCGTGCCTTCGAAGAAGCATTTTGAAGTTCCAGGAGCTCGTGCCCATAACTTATGCAACTCTGTGGAAAGGCGATATCTTCGCCCGAAGGTGTCTATAGCTTTCGAAGTTTTAGTAAAAGGATGTAATATATAAGAAAATTATCTCATTTTGCTCCACTTTTGTAAGCCCGTGGGACAATTATCCGACTCGTTCAAGAGTTTGTAAAAGATATTCATTATCAATAAAGAGAACTTTTCCATGCTTCAATATTGTGTTTCGATTATCTGCGTACACTGACTATGTGCTCGTTATATAAAAATACCTTGGCCTTGTGCGATGCGCAACCTAGGCACGTACAACATCACGCCCAGGGAACGACTATCGATTCTACAGAATCGGGGCGTGACAAACCCAACCAACTTTGGCTCGTCACCACCAAAAGAAATTCTCCAATCGGCAGTGCCCTGAAGATATCGTAGAATCCACTTTACCCCACTCTAATGTACCCTCCCAGGATTGGAAGTAAACCTAGTAACTATTCCAATTGCGTGAGCGATGTCTTTCATCGTACACACCATATCATACATAAGGCCCCCTACAATGGAGGCATATGGAACCCGCTCAATATCTTTTTTCTCATCCTCGATAGATGGACACTGCTCCTAATTGAACTTAAAGTGAGCCACAAGAGGGTTACTCACTTTCTTTGACCCGTCTATCCCAAAATGCTGAAGTACCCGGTGAATGTACTTCTTTTGAGACAAGTGTAGCACCTTGGACTCTCTCTCTCTCTCTCTTGGCTGATCTCCATCCCAAGAATAGTCTTCGCTGCGCCCAAATCCTTCATGTAGAAGGTCGTGCCCAGTTGGCACTTCAACTCCGCTATCCTAGTGTCATTCCGACCCACCAATAGCATATCTTCAACATAGAGCAGTAAAATGATGAAATTATCATCGACAAAGTACCTCACAAATACACATTGGTCCGATGTCGTCCGTGCGTAATAATTCTCCCCCATAAATGACTCGAACTTCCTGTACCACTGCCTCAGAGCTAGATCCAGACCATACAAGCTCTTCCTCAACTGACAGACCAAGTATGACTTGTCCTTCTCACAGAATTCCTCTGGCTGCTCCATGTACAACTCCTCCTTAAGATCACCATGGAGGAATGTAGTCTTCATGTCCATTTGCTCGACCTCCAAGTCGAAACTGACTGCCAATACTAGCACCACCCGAATAGACGACTGCTTGATGATTAGCAAAAAGTTTTCATCATAATCTATGCCTTTTCACTAACCGTAGCCTTTAACTACCAGCCTCACTTTGTATCGAGGGAGAGTATCATTATCTGTCTGCTTCACTCTGAACACCCATCAATTCTTCAAAGCCTTCTTTTTCTTTGGCAACCGCACCAGATCATAAGTAGACTTTGCCTCCAAGAAACTCATCTTCTCCTGTATGGCCTACATCCACTCCTGCCTGTATTTGTCTTCCATAGCCTCTGCCAAACTTTTGGGTTCTCCACCGTCATTTAGTACCACATACTCACTCGGTGAGTATCTCGTAGATGGTCGACGCTCTCTATCGCTCCTCCTCAATAGAACCACTAGTGTTGGTTGTATACTAACAGCCTCCTCCTCGAAAACTTTCTCATCGGCATGCTCATCCTCTTGAAGATCACCCTGACCACCATCAACAGGCTGATGATCAAGGTTGAAAGCAACTTTATGTACTAGTACCACCATAACTGGATCCTCTGCGATGTCCTCTGGAAACTGTTCGAAGCAAAATAACTCTAACACAGCCAATTCCTTAGCCTCAGAAGTCATCTCAGAATCCTGAGTGTTGGTCATGGTTTGATCCTCGATGAATACCACGTCCCTGCTTAGGTAGAGCTTTCTTCGTACTGGGTCATAGAGTCTATAGCCAAACTCATCCTGACCGTAACCGACAAAGATACACAGTCTCGTCTCCGTCTCAAGTTTGGATCTCTCGTCCTTCGGTACATGCACAAAGGCCTTGCAAGCAAACACTCATAGGTGATTATATGACGGATCTTTATCGTACCATAATTTGTCAGGTACATCACCCTGCAAAGGAGCACTAGGATATAAATTAATAATATAAGCAACTGTGTAAAGTGCCTCACCCCAATAGCTACCTGACAAGTTTGTTTTTGAATACAAACATCGTACCCTCTCCATCATTGTCATGTTCATCCGCTCTGCTACACCATTGAGCTAAGGTATCTTTGGCAGAGTCTTCTAGTGTCGTATCCCTTGCTCTCTGCAGTATGCATCAAAGGGACCGATATATCTGCCACCATTGTCCGACCGAACATATAGCAGCTTCATGCCCGTCTCCCTTTCAACGGAGGCCTAAAACTCCTTGAAAGTGGGCAGAAGCTGATCCTTGGTATTTAAGCCATAGACCCATACCTTCCTGGAATAATCATCAATAAAATTTATAAACTAAGAAGCACCACTAATAGATTTTACCTTCATAGGACCGCAGACATCCGAGTGAATCAACTCGAGCAACGCTGGCTTCCTTGAACTTGGGTGACTTTGGAAAGACACCATATTTTTCTTCCCCACCAAACATTGCTTGCACCTCTCCAACTTTGTAGACTTGAGTCCTGGAATCACCTTCCTGTTCACCAAGTAGCTCATCCCTTTCTCACTAAGGGGGCTGAGACGCTTGTGCCACAACTCGGTAGATACATCAGTAGCTGCGTTCACCTCATGTGCCCCATGTGCGCTCCCTTCTATATAGTAGAGTCCGGACCTCTTATTTTCTCTGAAAATCACCATTGTACCTCTGGAAAGCTCTCGCTGACTGTTCCCGAAGAGATTGAAGAAACCAACGTTATCAAACCTTCCAACTGATAACAGGTTAAAACGAATATCAGGGACTTGACTAACATCTTTCAAAATAAGAACTGCACCCGTCTTTGTCCTCAAATGCACATCTCCAATGACAACTGCCTTTAACACATCTCCATTGCCCATCTTTAATACTCCACAGTCGCCTATTGTGTAAGTAGCAAATAGTGCCATGGTGGAAATGGATAGTTGTGATAGAGCGAGGTTTAAATCAAAGGCTAGGATTTAGTATGAGTTGATAAGGATGAATAGTGACATGCAAAAGGGAGGAGAGAGAGAGTGATGACCGATCATATGACCCAAAGAGGTTCTTCATTTGTTTTGCACTAATAGGAGGTTGACACCTTGTATTACTTTTGTATTTGGGTCCCTTAAAGTTTGGGGTTTACAAATGAAAGAAAAAGGGTGAGAATTTAATGTGGGAAATTGGTGTTCGATATTTTGTAGGAAGGAGAGGGTGTTGGATATTTTGTATGAGCCTCATGATTATGTGTGAGGGTTTAGTTGGGATTAAGTTCAGTCGGTTTCACCAAATTAAATAATTATTGTATCATAGGTGTTCTTAAATAAAATGAGAGTACATGGGGTCTCAATTGAGAGTAACACAAATATCATGGACGTTGTAGGCTTGGTATTAGTCTTGGACCCTTTAATTGGTTAGGCAAAATGGGTTGAGTTTGTGTCCCCAAATCGATGGCAACGACATAGGTACAAGGCATAGGATTAAAGAATTAATTTTTGTGACTAAAACGTTGTGCAATTAAATTATAGCACAAGAGAGTATATTTGTGAGTGACAGAAATGTCCAGTACCTCGGTTGGCTCGTCTAGGTCAAGAGTGCAAAATTTTGTTGAAAGGTAAAGGCTAGTCTTATGCTCCAAATACTACAGCAACGGTAAGATGCACCAAGAGTTTAAATTAAAGAACCAGTCTTGATAACCCTAATTTCTAATTTTTTAAAAACCTTAAGCTAAACCAAAATTTTCACCATACCTGGTTTACCTAAAAAAATTGTTGAGAGGGTTTACATCATTCCCAACTTAGAAGAATTTTGCCCCCAAAATTAATAGCAAGAATGAATAAGAGTTGCGAGAACTAAAAAGTTAATAGGTAATTGAAATACAGTACATAAATTCGTAACTTGGTCCTCAAATAAATGAGAGAAACGTTGTCGAACAAAATCCTCATACTCCCAGGTAGACTCTCGCAGCGAATGATGCTTCCATGCAATCCTGACCAGTCGAATAGTCTTTCCCCTCAAAACCTTCTCACTACGATCGAGTATCCCTACTGGCTGCTCCATATATGATAAACTGGGCCTGACTATAATCTCTGAATAATCGATCACGTGGCTAAGGTCCGCCACGTATCTTCTTAACTATGATACATGAAATTTATAGTGCACGCCTTCTAATGACGGAGGCAATGCAAGACGATAAGCTACTTCGTCAACACGCTCCAAGATGTTAAAAGGTCCGATGTACCTCGGACTCAGCTTGCCTCTGCTCCAAAAATATAATGGTACCCCGAGTAGGCAATATCTTCAAAAATACATGACCACCTTCCTTAAATTACAAAAGTTTACGGTATGTATCTGCCCAATGCTTCTACTTGTCATGTGCTGCACGGAGATGGCTCTGATTCTGCTTCACTTTCTCTACTGTCTGAGTCACCAACTCTGGACCCAGTATCTGGCATTCTCCTATGTCACTCCAACACACCGGAGACCTACACTTCCTTCCATATACTGCCTCAAACGGTGCCACCTGGATGCTTGCTCGGGTAGCTGTTGTTGTAGAAGAATTCTACCAAGTGTAGATTGTCCTCCCAAGATCCTCTAAAGTCGATCATGCACGCTCTCAACATATCCTTTAGTATCTGAATCGTGTGCTTTAATTGACCATCAGTCTGCAAATGATATACAGTGCTGAATTTGAGGCGAGTTCCTAGACTCTCCTGCATACTCCACCAGAAATATGACATGAATCTGGAATCACGATCCGATACAATGCTGATAGGAACTCCATGTAGTCATACTATATGCCTCATGTACATGTCAGCCAATATCTCCGTGGACTGCCCAACTCTAAAGGGCAAGAAATGCACCGACTTGGTGAGTCGGTCCACGATAACCCAGACTGCATCCTTCCTGCTAGGGGTCCTCAGAAATCCCGTAACGAAGTCAATGGTAATGTGCTCCCACTTCCACTCAGGAATGAGAAGCGGCTGCAATAGTTCTGTAGTCCTCTAATGTTCGACCTTGACTTGCTGACAGACCAAACATCTTACCATGAATCTTGCAATCTTCCTCTTTATTCCATGCCACCAGTAGTGTTGTCTCAAATCTTGGTATATCTTCGTACCCCCGAGATGAATAGAATAAATTAAACTATGGTCCTCGGTCATCAACTTTTGGCATAGCTAGCCACTTGGAACATATAGGCAATCTCCATACCTCAATATTATGTCCTCATGAATCTGGAGTCCCATCTGCATGTCGGCCTCTGTCCTCTCTCGCAGTCGTTGGAATCTCGTATCGGTAGGCAAGGCTTCCTTGATCCTCTCAACCAATGAAGGCTGAACCTCTAGACTGGCCAACTGTCCATCCATGCCTGGTAATACAACCTCTATCCCGAGCTCCTGAAGATCCTCTAACAAATGGCGTTGAGTCATCAAGAAGTATGCCATGGCTTCCCACTTAAGGCATCTGCTACAACATTCATCTTGCCAGGGTGGTACTGTAACTCGATATCATAGTTTGTCATCAACTCTAGCCAACGCCTCTGTCTCATGTTGAGCTTCTTCTGAGTGTAAACATACTTCATATTTTTATGATCTATTTAAATCTTAACCCACTCTCCATAAAGGTAGTTCCGCCATAGATTTAGTATAAATATCACCGCAGCTAGCTCTAGATCGTGCTACATCAGTACACATCCTAGTCTACTCCCAAACGTATTGCTATATACCATAAATTCTCCATATCCATAAGAAAGTGTCAGGATCTGTGTTGTCGTTAAACGCTTTATCAACTCATCTAAGGCCGTCTAACACTCCTCATTCCAGATAAACTCCTTGCCCTTACGCGTCAACCGCATCATAGGCGCAGCAATTATCGAGAAGTTTTCCATGAACCTCCGATAATATCCGGCAAGTTCGAGAAAACTCCTAACCTCCGTAACTGATGTAGGGGTAGGCCACGTCTCCACTATGACGATCTTCTCTGGGTCAACTGATATTCCATCTCCAGTGATTATGTGACTAAGGAAAGGTATCCTATCCAAGCAGAACTCGCACTTGCTGAGCTTGGCATACAGCCTCTCATGCCTCAGCATCTCTATCACGATCCTGAGATGCTCCCTGTGCTCCTCCAGGCTCTTGGAATACACCAAGATATCGTCGATAAATACTACCACAAACTTATGCAAGTACTGGTAAAAAACCTTGTTCATCAGGCTCATAAACACAGCCGACGCGTTAAACCAAATAGCATGACTAAAAACTCATAGCGCCCGTACTTTGTCCGAAAAGCTGCCTTCGGATTGTCCTCCTTTCTCACCTTGATCTAATGATAGCTGAATCTGAGATCGATCTTCGAGAATACACATGCGCCACTCAACTGATCAAATAAATCACTGATACGTGGCAGAGGGTACTTGTTCTTTATCGTTACAATATTAGCGCCCTGTAATCGATACACAAATGTACCTTCCCATCCTTCTTCGGCACAAATAAGATGGGTGCTCCCCATGGAGAAATACTAGCCCGAATGAAACTCTTGTCTAAGAGATCATCTACCTGGACCTTTAACTCAACCAGCTCTTTCGGTGCTAGTCTGTAGACGGGGGGAGTAACAGGCTCAGCTCCGGGAGTCAACTCTATAGTAAACTCTATCTCTGTGTCTGGTGGCAGGCCTAGAAGATCCTCGGGAAATATATCCTCAAACTTTGATATAATGCGAGGGTACACTGGTTTAATTTATGTAATGTGTGATACGAAGGTAGGTTGGGCACCATGATCTCGGGCTCCCCGAAGAATCACAAACTCAGGGTGATCCGGTGGTCTAAATATAAAGCATCCACGTCGGCAATCTAGCATCGCAAGGTATTGGCTCAACCAATCCATGCGTAGGACAATGTCATAGTCTGGCTTTGAGAAGATTAAAAATAGGACACGCATCTCTCGCCCGCAAATAACTACTGATAAAGATCTATAAGTGTCACTAACAAGTATTATTCTACCTCCCGTAAGAATCTTCTTAATCTTTAGAAGGGGTACAGTTGCTATTCTATAGGTGGCCACGAAACTAGCAGCTATGAAAGAGTGTGTAGCACCAGAATCAAATAATACTACTGCTAGTAATGACTATACTAAAATAGTACATGTGGTCACCTCTACAGTGGTCTCTGCCTCCTCAATGGTCATCGCAAAGACCTACCCCTGCCCCGGTGTTGGTGCCCTCGGCTGTTGTCGAGCCTGCTGGAAATGAACTACCTGTGGGGCCAAGGGACTCCTTTGAATTCCTTCTTGTGCTGGTGGTCGCATCGCCCCATCTCCTGCGTAGAGCGGCCTCGGTCCTGGAAAGATTGGCCTGGGAGGCTGCTGGTAGGGCCTCGGTGCTGGTAAGAGTGGTCGATGAACCATCAGTACTTGAATCCTCTGCTCTGGTCAATCCCTGACTGCATGCTAGTCAGATCCACATCTCATGCATACTCCCAACCTCCGTCGACAATCCCTCAACATGTGTCCCCTCTTGTCGCAGTAATGGCAAGTGGGAATCACTGGTCCCTACAAGGGTGCTGCACTCTGCTGTTGTGGTACCATAGGACTTTTTGCAGGTCCTTCCTGCGTTTCTCAAACTAACGATGATGCACAAGAGCGCTTCAGACTGGCCTCCAACTTGTTGATGCGATCCTGGCATGGAGCTGCTAACAGAACCTCGGAGTAGGAGGTGGGGGCTATAGATCCAATAAACCTCTGTGTCTCAAAACTCAATACTTCGTAGAACTTCTCGGCCTTCTTCTCCTTAATAGAAATCAAATACGGGGCAAAATGGTTCAACCGGAGGAACTCACCAATGTAGTCCTTAATGGTTGAACTGTCGTGCCTGAGGTTTTGGAACCTGTCCCAAAGTTTCATACTAGTAGTGGAAGAAATAAATATCTTCTAGAAGAGCCTAGATAACTCCTCCCAAGTGACCTGATCGGGACCTAAACGCTCCTCCTCTGAAAGCCACCAGTGATGAGCATTGCCGGTAAGCTGCATCCTGACAGCGATCATCCATTTATGTCTCGGGAGATCGGTGGCCTCCAATTGTTCTTGAATGTTGGTAACCCATGCATGTACCTCCGTCAGCTCCTCCATGCCAGCAAATGATAGTGGTATCTTACGACGGAAGTCTATGACAAACCCCATCGTCGATTGGCGAGCTGGTGGTGGCGCATGTTCCAAAGTCGTCACAATACTCAATCTCTCAAAGACTCAGCCTGGCGCTGCTGGGCATGCTGCTAAGCCTGCTGCTGGACCTGCTGATGGGCCTATATCATAGCGTAGATCAATTGGAACATATAAGGCCTATCCATGCGTTGCCCTGGTGGGAAGGTCATGTATGGCATCTGTAGGGGAATTTGAGGTGGTGGGGGCAACTGTTGCTCCTCCTATCCTACGGCCCGCTGGCCCTCATGATCTGCCAGGTACGGAGACTGGTGCCCATCTGGAGGCATCTCTGGATGTCCAGATGACTGTCCCTAGGGATCTGGGGTCAACAGAAGAACCTGCCCCAGTACCGGTTCCTTAGATGACCCGGCGTCACGGGGGACATCGCCCGACTATACGACACGTCTGCTACGGAGATTCATACCTCTGAAAGAAGTCATGTTTAAGATCAATATTTAGGAATTAAACATGATGCAAATTGGCAAAATAAAATCAAAATAGAGGTGTTATGTGAAGTACTCAAGCATATAGATAAGATTCTAATATCTATTCCTAATTGCAGGCTCGCTTTGCACAGTCAGGTAACCTATACGATTTAATTCGGACCTGCATGGGCCACCACAAAAACCATATCATGCCCCAGTTCCAAATATAAGGAACTGAGCCACAAGGCATTGGCCAACAGGTACACTCCGATGGGCATCCCAATCTAATGGACCCGATGCAGTGCACCTAAGCTGTAAAGTACAATGATATAACCCAATATTTAAAATATAAGCAATGTAACTAATCTCATCCACAGACATAAGAATATGAAACACATAGAGAAAACAAGTCTACTAATGTGCAAAAAGAAAATAAGTCTAAAAATATATCATAATACAATACAGATAGAGTCACATGGGGACAAATACGCTAATACAAGTAATGAATGGAAGAAAGCAATAAGATAACTATGACTGATATTTGCTAACTAGATAATGATACCGGACCCAAAGTGAAGCCACTACCGGTGATCAAGCCAAGTCATCGGGAAGGATCTTGTCCTCTGCTATAAGTCATGCTCCTGGATATACACCCAATCAGTACTCCTCCGGGTAGTCCTCCTCGCGTATGCCTGGAAGGGAACCAGGTCCTCAGAGGGACGTAACAAGGTAAAAAAATAATATGCCATAGTAAAACAGAAAGAAAATATGTGATACGCCGGTGTAATATAGAAGAACCACCTAAGTGAGACACAACTTGAAGACAATGTTGGACACGTGGGCTTTCCAAATATAAATTCGTAGCTCTGAGGCACAGAGACACACGGTGCGTACCTATAGCTCAGAGCACAGAGACACACAGTAAGTAAGTAATACGACTTCGGATACATAATCTCTACGTAAATAAGGATATATATATATATATATATATATATATATATATATATATATATATATATATATATATATATATATATATATATATATATATATATATATATATATATATATATATATATGTAGTGTATATGAAGTAGCCCAAGCGTCTACTAACTGTCTTCCCCTCTCAATATGGTTAACAAGACGCATCCGCAGCTTGCTGAGCCTGAGCTTCTATCTAAACAGTCTCGTCATACTGAAGTAACTAGCACCAATCACGATCCTATAGTCATCACAGGTTCTGATTATGCTGACACTATCACGATACAGGAAGTCTGGCATAATGACAGTTCTGAATGTGTCCTAGGGTTCCGATGTAACTAAGTAGATACATAAAGGTATCAAAAAACATCTAACAATCGATACTAGACGTTATCGACGAACGTCTGCACCCGGATATGACCCAAACGCTAAGTAACAATTTTGATCCAAAGCGCACACAATATTTAGATGAAATAAATAAGTAAAACTGGAACTGAGTTACAGTATGTCAAGGTACACTTGCCTAGATCCGGATGCTGAAGGCAGGGCTCCAGTGCAACGTCCAAGTCCGAGGATCCCAAAGTACCTAGAGAAGATATAGAAATTAATTAATAATCTAGCTTGAAACTATCTTAATGAAGAGATGATATCATAGACTAATATGGGTTTTTGTCTTAGTTACAAAACTCAAGTCTAAGTTACTAACTAGAGGGTTGACTAAAGTTGACTAGGAAAACATTACATCAAGTACGAAATCACCAAATCGCATAACGTTCACAATACTAGTATTCATCAAGTGTTGATTTGGTCATCTATAAATAATGTTCATATTCTCATCCTCAATCATATCATTATTACTATCTAATAAAATTACATTGGCACAATACCATCAAGTCTACACATGCAAAAATACTTAGGTCTGAAATTATATTCTAATCATGTCATGATTTCAAACACTAAATCAATAACGTTTATCATGTTTACATTCCTCAAATATGTATTTAATTAAACATGGGCTAATCACCAATCCAAAATTTCATAACTCACTATTCATAACGCACACAATACTTTATTACGTAAACACTTTTAGCATGTTATTGACCTATTTCTAGAACATAATCACATCCTCCTCATGCATCACATAACCATATAACCCTTGACATTAACGTTAGTATTATGAAAATATCTTTTATCTAGCGTTATTTAACAAGTGTTAGCAAGAATTTATTAATAAAAATAATGGAGAGAATCTAAACCTAGCTAGGTGATCATAAGCAACATGAAAAGTTGATAAAAAAGAAGTATAAGAAGGAGAAGAAGTTACCAAGGTGGGGGGGTGGCTGTTGGTGGTGGCAGCGACGTTACGGTGGCTGCTGTCAGTGGTGGTGTTGAATGTGGTGGTGGTGCTAGTGTCGACAGTAGTGGTAGGGGGTGGTGCTCGATGGTGGTGATGGGAATGGTGATGGCGGCTGTGGTGGTGAGGGTGGTGCTTGATGGTGGTGATGGTAGTGGTGGTGGGAATGGTGGTGTTCGATGGTGATGTTGGTGGTGGTGATGGGGAATGGTGATGGCGATGGTGGTGGCGTTTACATTGGTGACAACGGTGGTGATGTTGGCTGTAGTGGTGATGGTGGTGGTGTCGTTGTGTGGTGTTTGTGGCGGCTGATAGTGGTGTTCGGTGTGGTATTGGCTGGAGGGAGGTGAGGAAGAAGAAGAAGAAGAAAAAGAATAATGGAGGGAGGTATCGGCTGAGAGAGTGAGGGGAGGAGAGTGAGGAAAGAGAGATTCCTAGGGATTAGGGCCGGCCTAGAGATTGAGGGTGTGTGTGTTAAAATAGGGGGAATGGGTGGTTGTGATAGGGGGTTTAAATCAAAGGCTAGATTTTAGTATGAGTTGATAAGGATGAATAGTGACATGTAAAAAGAGAGAGAGAGAGAGTGTGTGATGACCGGTCAAATGACCCAAAGAGGTTCTTCATTTGGTTTTCTCCAATAGGAGGTTGACACCTTGCATTACTTTTTTATTTGGGTCCCTTAAAGTTTGCGGTTTACAAATAAAGTAAAAAGAGTGAGGATTTGATGTAGAAAATTGGTGTTTGGTATTTTGTAGGATGGAAAGGGTGTTGGGTGTTTTGTATGAGCCTCATGATTGGGTGTGAGGGTTTAGTTGGGGTTAAGTTCAGTCGGTTTTACCAAATTAAATAATTATTGTGTCATACGTATTCTTAAATAAAATGGAAGTACATGGGATCTCAATTGGAAGTGACACAAACATCATGGACGTTGTAGGCTTGGTATTAGTCTTGGGCCCTTTAATTGGTTAGGCAAAACGGTTTGAGTTTGTGTCCCCAAATCGATGACAACGACAAAGGTACAAGGCATAGAATTAAAGAATTAATTTTTGTGACTAGAAAGTTGTCCAATTAAATTTGAGCACAAGGGAGTATGTTTGTGAGTGACAGAAATATCTAGTGCCTAGGTTAGCTCGTCTAGGTTAAGACTGCAAAATTTTGTTGGAAGGTAAAGGATATTGTTGTGCTCCAAATACTGTAGCAACAGTAAGGTACACCAAGAGTTTAAATTAAAGAACCAGTCTAGATAACCCTAATTTCTAATCTTTAAACAACCTGAAGCTAAATCAAAATTCTCACCATACCCAGTCTACCTAAAAAAAATTGTAGAGGAGGTTTGCACAATGTTTCCAGCCGTGACAAAATAATTAATAAAATAACTTTATAAATTTGGATATTTCAATACAAGTGTTGTATGAAGAGAGCCTTCTTATTCTAAACAAGTTGGTGAGTTATGTACTAGTTAGTCTGCCCACATGTATATAGTTTGTAGTATTTGTCAATATTGATCCGATACGGTCGATATTATATGTCTACAAGAAAAATGGCAACTCCAAGATGCACGTTCACATGTCTGTTCATCCTTGAATAAAATTTTTATACAATGTTAACAGTAGATATACAACATGAATGCTTGATGTTTTGTTTATAAGATTTTGAGATTTGAGAAAAATCACACATAATGTGAGAAGTCCAGTCTGATCACACAACATTTTGCGTGCAGTTTTTCAACCATCCAATCCTATTAAAGGCTAATCAAGTATCAATTGCTTAAAAGTGTTGAAATAAACAACAAAATGGGCACATCAGTGGAAATATGCATGTTAAGACAATATAATTAGCTAATTGAGAGAGAGAATATCTGCTCTCTTTTACCTATTACCACCAAAAGTACTAAATAGTTGACTGGCACAAGTGATCGGGGATTAGGCAGATGAGATGCTCAGAGTATCAGACACCAACGATAACGAGAGAAAGGACCTTGAATTTCTAAAAAAAGGAATATATGAAAGGTGCTCCAGCAATTTTGAATCTTAAAAAGTTACTTCGATAGTGATAATAAATGCAGAGCTCAACATAAGAATTTAGAAGAAAAAGAAGTAAATGAGTGTGAAAGAAAAAGTAAAACAACTATATAACAATTAAGAACTCTGCTTGCCAGGAATAATAATGATGCTTTCAGTTCAAGCATGTACTTGAGTATTTGTTTTGTAGTAAATAAATATTAGCATGATATACATCAAAATAGCAACTATATATGGAATATACTTACTAAGCTATCAACAATCTGAAAAACTAATAAATCATGAGTGTCAATGTCTACAACAGATATATTACTTATCGGTTGCATAAAGAAATCAAAATATCCTTGAGACAGTAGAAAGTTTTTGGGTAATAATATCAAAATTCAGCAATTACATTTTAAAGATATTATAGCCTAATGTTGAACAAATTCATAAAAATATCCAGAATGTCTAACCTTGCTATAGGAAGATACTAAATATCAACACTTACTTTTTAAAAATACTACCAGAATAAAGCAAATTAGCGACGCAGGAAAGCATCGCCAAATGTCAAAAATACGTTGCTAATACCGAGTAGCAACGTATTTAGCGATGTTTGGACTTAGTCGTAAAAAACCTAGTCGCTGATCAAAACAACGTCAAAAAATGTCGCTTTAGCGGCATAATTTAGCGACATTACAAAGTTGCAAAAATGGCGACTCTAAGCATCGAGTGTCGCCAAATTTGTGACATTGAAATTTGGTCGGTATTGTCGTTAAATTTAACGACGACCTGCGACAGAATCAACGATGAATAGCTGACATGGCCAAAATTGTCATGTCAATAATATTTAGCAACGTGTAGTGACGATCAGCGACGCCATGAGAAAATTTAGCGACACCATTAGTGACGTATAAGGACGTCACTAAACGTCGCTAAATATCGCTAATATTACCATAAAATAAAAAACTAAAATAAATAAATGCCTGTAATATCACAGTATAACATGCCTACAGTATCATATTTCAAATAAATAGACAGACCCAGGGCAACCCTCTGTTGAATTCCCTGGGTTTGCCGACCCCTTCGATGGATCACTTAACACTGGTACAATCATACAACAATAATGATTAAATAAATCAATAAAAAGATGACTCTAAGGCCCGAATGTAATCAGACAATATCTAGTCACACAATAAAAATGTACAAATAAGTCACACAATAAAAGTGTACAAATAATAAGTACAAACTTTCATGAATGGGCTAATACACACGTGTCAAAAAAAACTACTACTGATCAGGAGGAGGAGCCGCACCGAATCTGATTTAATAGAGCGTCAAACTTCTCATGTGTAAGCGTCACGGAACCCGATGCAGGAGTTGATGTAGATGACGATGCAGGCGGACCAGGAGGATGTCGCTTCTCCAACTCTGTTAGTCGATCGTCGCAAGTATCCATGACAGATAACAACCTCCTAGTACTATGCTCCACTCGCTCACCCATCTTAACATGTGACGCCTGCATCCTCGATAGTAAAGATTTCACGGTCTCCACTCGCTCGCTCATCTCAATATCTGACGCCTGCATCCTCGATAGTGTAGCGCCCACGGTCAACTACTACTTATGCAGCAATGTCACGTTGCGCTCTGTCGACGTGGCCAGATCCCTCAGCTCTATGATGCTACCCTCCAGCGATTCAAAATGTGCTATAAGCATCACATCGTCCGTCTGCTACTGCCGCTGTACCGTAATCCTCTACATCAACTCGTCACGCAGAGATGCGATCTGAAGGTCAACTCTCTCCTGGGCTCGCTGTGACTCTTGGGAGAGCTGTGGGTTATGCACATCGGCAAAGGGTATCCTAGTGGACTATGATGCAACATAGGCGTCGTAGGATCCCATACGTAGTATGTACCCCTATGTAGACCACCAACGACTCTCATATATAGCTCGTCATCCGACGGAGTTAGGTGGGCCGGGGGTTGCGAGGAACTACCCCCCACTCCCTATGTGGGTTGGGTCGACTCTTCGCAGAGCCTCCTATACTCATCCTAGAAAAATACGTATCTATCGATAAGCGTACTACTTACTATATATCTTAGGTACTTATTACTAATTAGATATATTTTTTGCTAATTTATTTCAAAATTAGCAAAACATAAGAGTAATACTTACGTAGCTCTTTGTCGACCTATCATCGATAAGTTGTTCCCCCTTCCTATGAGTAGCGAGGAACATTGTGACCACGTTTGCGTCCTTACCCCTCTGGACCTGTTAAGAAATATATTATGTGTTATTAAAGTAAAAAATTAGACCACGATAATCAAAAATTGTACGTATACAATGAAAGACGTACCAAGCGAGAAAAATATTCCGTTATCGGAATCGACCCACCGTACCACTTTTTTGCCCTCTACCGAGCCACCTTGGCCTTCTCCGACTTTTTTATACCTATTCTCATTGAATCTAGCCCTCATCGCAGTCCACTGCTCAGTCGTGATCCAACCATGGATTGGTTGTCCTAATCGATCATGATTCTTCTAGTTATTGATCGCATCCTGTATCATCTTGGCGGCGACGACAGGAAACTGTTGCTTGATCTGTGCGGCCCAGTGTGGTGAAAAGAAATATGTTCTCTACAAGAAGTACAATAGTAAGTTATAAAATATTAATATAAAAATATTGCTGATGTTAAAATTAAAAGTACTTTTACCTTGAAGTTCCCAAACCAGAACGTCTTTCTCTCTTCCGAGGCATCCGAGTAGTTTATCCATGGCCCACCATATTTTTGCCTCAGAAAATATCCCAGCGCTCTCTTTACCGTCGGAAGACGATATCTATATATACATTGATAATTAAACTCATTAAAAAGTAAATATATATATATATGTATATATATAAGAAACAAATAACTAATTAACTTAATTTGTAGGGCCATCGGCCCAAATCTCCATTCTCATCTCATTCGGCGAAGCGCACAAAGGATCGCTCTGATATGGAGACGGAGTTGGCTCGACCGCCATCTCATCCGCTGTCTCCATTGTACTTTCAGCAACAGGATCACTGGACGGAGGAGGAAGACTAGACGGGATACTCTCGGGCCTGGAATTGCTAGTTCTAGGAGTACTGCCACGTGAGGTCGTCCCAGTCGGAGTCTGAAGTGCTGCTGGTCGATAGTGTGCGGTCATCGCAGTCACAGTCTGAGGTACTGCTGGTCGATAGTATGGAGTACTCGAGGATGAGGATCGGGAAGGAGTATTCGTGTCCAGAAGAGGACAATGTCCAGATAATCTACAGCGGGAATGTGATCTGCGTTGTCTAAACATATCTGAGAACAACATATAATGATAAAAAAAATATACAGAGATATTTAGATTACATGAAAGAAAAAAATACACAGAAGTTATGAACTAGGCCACAATAAAAGTCTAAATGATAAAAGTGTCACCATCACAAAATATAAGGATCATAGAACTAGGTCGCAAATACACAGAGATATGTATGTATCACAGTCACAAACATAAGTATCACAGTACTAGGCCACAAAAAAAGTATCACCATCAAAAAACTAGGCCACGATAAACGTATTAGAAAATTAGGCCACAATGTCACAAGTCTAAATAAATTTTATTTAATTTTTAATCATCATCAGAAATTTATTTTGTTCGTCTTCCTCCTCCTCATCCTCTTCCTCGTCATCTTCACTTTCATCTACTTCGTCATCGTCTTCTGATACTTCAACCTCTTCTACTTGATGAAACATGTCATGAGTAACTTCTGTTGAGTTAATATCTACAATATTTCGAACAAGAGGTAGGTCGTCTTCCTGATAAGCTATTCCGTCAACGTCAAAGATATTTCTAGCTTTAGTCTTGCAGACTGCCCACCAATTCGACCTCTCGGTTTCTTATTTATGATAAGTTATGAAGTACACTAGTTGAGCCTGACTTGATAGAACAAATAGTTCATATCTATGATATCGACACCGGTAGTTTAAATCCACAAGACCATGCTTGTCAATTTTTTAACCTTGATCTTGGATCGGATCGAACCACTCACACTTCAATAATATGATCTTAGCAGGATCATTGGCATAATTATATGCAACTCCATAATCTCTCATAAGACGCCAAAGAAATCAGTGCCTGGATCGATGTCTTTGTAGTTCGAAGATTTGATACACAAACAGCTATTTTTTGACTAGAACCTAAATCCATTCACACAATAAGTTGGCCAAATCTTGACGGCATAAATTGGCCCCTTCGCTAGAGTTCTAATAGATTTATTCTCAAGTGTTGCCTCTGGATGATCGACCTAAATATCAAATAAGCGATATTAAGTCTAACATTAATTATTGTGCAAGTATACATACACAAAAAGTAATTACCAAGATCCTTACATATGCTGTCAACCATGAAGGAAAATAAAGTCTTATTTCCTGTTCTACTTTTTCATCTGTTATGTATGGTCTACTCGACCTTACCGCATCGTTATATGTGTTGACACACGACGAATCATAGGAAGATTAGTGTAATAATTATATTGAGATAATGTAAATATCGACGTATTAATTACTTATCCCTCTAGCTTCTCCACTTTATCCAAGTCGTAGTTGAGTAATACATACAACTGAGCAGCCCTAAGCTCGTCATCATTCAGATATCTCTTTATTTTACCCGAGGGCTTTCCGAAAGCATTGAATACTTTCAGTATTGCCTCATTAAATTCCTGATACCCATCGTCATTTCTGGGACCTCTCGTTTTATTAGTAGCAATATGAGACTTGAAATACATTGAACAAAAGATTGTAATCTCCTTGAGAACATAGGTTTCACAAATAGAACCCTCCACCCGTGCCTTAATTTTTACCATCCTCTTGAGGTGGTTCAGATATCGCTCGAACGGGTACATCCACCGATAACCGACAGGTCCACCAACGTGTACCTCACAGGAAAGATGAATTGGCAAATGCTACATGGAGTCGAAGAATCTAGGAGGGAACACTCTCTTAAGCTTGCAAAGTGTTACCATAATGTCATTCTCCTATTTTTTTAGACGATCGACGAGCAACTTAGTAGAACAAAGATCTTTGAATAATATCCTAAGCTCTATTGATGGATCTCAAACTACCTGAGGTAAGAATTCCCAAAATGCAACCATAATTAACCTCTTCATAAATACGTGACAATCATGGCTCTTCATACCCGTCAGTTTATTCTTTTCGGATCAACGCATCTGCTCATATTTGACACATACCCGTCTAAAAAATTTAGGCCCTGGATTCACCTACAAAGTCTTCCTTTGTCCTCCTTGTCCAATGAAAAAATTGACTTAGGCTGCATCACCTTCCCAATCCCTTCCACTATTAAATGCAATGCAGGGCTTTTTCATATTTTTTCTAAGTCCAACCTGGCCTTAGGATTGTCTTTTATCTTTTTTTTTATGTCTATCACAGTATTAATTATGTTGTCAAATATATTCTCCTCGATATGCATAACATCAAGGTTATATCTGATCATGTTGGTGCTCCAAAATGGCAGGTCCCAGAATATGCTCATCTTCGTCCAGTTATGAGTTCGACCAAATCCATCACACTTGTACCCCCTTGTAGGATCTTCGATAGCACATGAAAAATCTCTGAGCTCCTTCCATATAATGTCTCTGGACCACCTTGGTAGTGGATCGACCTTCTCCACAATGCCGACATGGAATGCAGTCATGTTCCTCCGGAATGGATGATCTTTCAGCAGAAACTGTCGATGGCAATCAAAGAATCACGATTTTCCTCCGTGTTTTAAACGAAAAGCCATAATATTGTCCATGCAATACGTACATGAGAGATGACCATGAGTACTCCATCCCGATAATATTATATAGGCCGAAAAGTCATTGATGGTCCACATAAGTGCTGTCCTCATCTGAAAATTATGCTTTCTGAAAACATTATATGTATTGGTGCCTACTTCTCACATTTGATTCAACTCATCTATCAATGGTTGTAAGTAAACATCAATGTTTCTCTTGGGATTATTCGGACCCAGAATGATAACGATTAGAAACATATACGAAGTCTTCATGCACATCCAAGGCGGTAAGTTGTATGGAGTGACAATCATAGGCCAACACGAATACTAGGAGCCTAAAAGTATAAATGGGATAAAATTATCGGAGGAGAGCCCCAATCTGATATTACGTGGATCCAAAGCAAAATCAGGATACTCTCGATCCAAGTACTTCCATTCTTCTCCATCGGATGGATGATCGAACACTCCTTCAATCTGTTCCCGCCTGTGCCAACTCATGTTTTCGGCAGTCTCCTTCAAAATAAATAACCTCTGCAACTGCGGCATAAAAGGGATATAGTGCATTGAATCGGTCAGCTTTCTTGCACCGAAAGTCTTTCCAGTACTAGTTGCCTAGTAGCGATCATCACCACATAATTTTCACATGGCTTCATCTTTGTCTTGTACAACATGCACCCGTTGTGACACGAATCAATTTTCTTATATCACATCCATAGCAATCTAACTATTCTCTTAGATCGGTAGAAGTCTGTAGGTAACTTGGCACCCTCCGATAAGATCTCTATAATCAACTCGATCAGTCGGTTGTAGCATTCTTGCGACATATTAAAATTAGAGTTTATGCTCAATAGACTATGACTACTTCTAACGGTGAATGATCCTCACAACCAGGATACAATAGATTCCTTGCATTCTACAACGACTCCATAAACTTTGTAGTATCGGTATTTGGTGCCTCCTCAGCTGCTTCATGATTGTCCGGATCAAAATTAGGCCCCGCAGCATTAAAAATCATGTTCACGTACTCGTTGTCGAAATTAGCATGCTCATGGACATTCATATATGGCTCCACATAAGGCTCATGCTCCGATGCTAAAGGCACAAGCTCTCCGTGTGAGGTCCACTGATAGTAATTCAGAGTAAAATTCCTCGAGTAGAAATGATATGTCACATCCACTTTTGGATGATATTTCAAGTTACAATATTTCACACACGTACACTTAATTTTTGTGTCGTCCATGTACTCAAGGAACGCCTTGACGAACTGCAGGAACTGCTGTACTCCCTCTATGTATTCATTTCGCACAACGCACATGTCATCAGGATGATGGTTGTATATCCATGAACGATGATGTATGTAGTAATTCAGATCTATTTTTAGATTCTTCTGCAAAGATGAATAGACATCGTTCAAGTATATTATCTAAATGTTCATCAAAGTGAGTATTTAGGTGATATCTTTAGTATTCGAGTTGTGATGTGTATCCATAAAATAAGTAAATAGATAAGTTTGATATTGATTTCCAAATCTAGTAGACATGTGGACAACTTTGATTTGAGGATATGGGTATCGTCACGTATTTCTTATGAGCCATTCATGTGGATATCGCATACCATGGTACATAATATCACATATTGATACTCTTTTGTATCTTGACACTAGGACACAGTTTTAAATACTCATGGCATAACTTGAAACTCGGTCTCTAGGTCAAAACTTGGTTATTTAAGTCAAACTCGAAAAGCCTCAAAAGCCTTGCAGAAGTAAAAAAAACCCAAAGATATGACTCACAAGGAACACGTGGACACTATAACCACCATTTTTCAGGATATGAGTATTTATGTCATTTGGTATTATTATTTATTGATATATCCTTATTTAATAATAATTTATATATATATATATATATATATATATATATATATATATATATATATATATATAGAGAGAGAGAGAGAGAGAGAGGATGGTGCATGATTAGCCTTTAGTTAGACTAGTTGCTAATGAACCCAACTAGACTTGTCATGACCCATAGTGTAATCCATTTAATTAGTCTTGGTTAACTAGTTAAAATAGAGAGAATGATTAGGATATCTCATTCATTTAAGTTAGAACTTACATTAGTTAAACTCTTCATGACAAACCTTGGAGGGCATTTTGGACTTTTTAAACCAACCAACCCTAACCCTAGAGTGGTCGGCCCTATATTGGTAGAGGGAGCCCCATCTCCTTCATTATTAGTTTAAGAAGAAAATCCTAAGTTGAGTTCTTCCCCAAGTGTTACGACCCACACCTGGTGTTGGAATGCAAGTAGTGAACAACGCCCAACCTATGTCACAACATCGACGGTAGAACGATGTTCGGGTAATCTATCTATCTAACAACTAAGATATAAATATGCCACCAATGTAATATGAATACTCAATCACAGATCTATAAGATGAAACAATCGCACAAAGAAGATAAAAGAACTGAAGAGTCACAATATAACTCACAAGACCAAAATAATATCTAATGAGTCAAAGAAATACTAATAACAATACTGGAGACAAATCCAGTAGAAAAGATCTAACTACTAAGCTATAAGTCTTGGGTCATCTGTCTCATTCGGGATGAGACCCTCCTGAGCCAAGGTCTCTGGCTCTATGCCAACCATGTCCTGAGGCCCGTAGTGAGTAGGGTACCACTCCTCAGTGTCATCTGAAAAAATATATCCAGTCAGAAAAAAGAGCAAAGTACATCTCTAACAGCAGTTCTAATAAATAATATAAACTATATAACAGTAAATAGATGTGAATATACGATATACAATATATAGATACAAAAAATATAAAATAAAGGAAATATTGAAAATAAATACAAGAATAAGCAATATAGAAATGAACAAGAAATACCAATAACTAAGAGAGTGAGTACCAGCTTTAACATGTGATCGGCTTAGGAACTTGCACAAGGATTATGGCCTGCTTAATTATACGTGCGGTGTGTGATCAACACTCACAAGGAACAAGGCATGCACAAGGAGAGTATGATCATATATCTACACTAAATACTCTCCTTCCCCAACTGGTATAGTGGATCCAACCATGGTACGTAGGACACAGGTTTCCACAAGAAGGGCGCTACTCTTCTCATGAACCAATATATGTATTTATACAAGAAGAACAAGGAAACAAAGCTTGCACAAGATACACCATAAATATCGAGGAATAACATCTCATGACGAGATCCGGATATACCAATCCGTGTAACCATCGTGTCAAGAAATCTAGGATATCTACACTAGATAAAAAAGATATAGAGGATATCATAAATGAGAAACTATCAGTGAATGTGCTCGTCTAAAATCCGGTAAACAATATCAAAGATGTCCGGTACGGTGCCTCGAAGACCTAAATATGGAATATTATATCAATACAAGGTTTTGGAATAAAAATAAGTTAAACTAGTCAACTTCTAGGTCATAAAGCTATTTCTAAGTCAAAACAGTCAAACTAGGTCAACTATAGGTCAAACTAGTCAAACTTGGTCAAACTAGCTATTTCTATATTGTATGAGTCCATCTCTAGGATATTGGGTTCATACACTATGTAACTAGGTCATACTAGCTATACTAGGATAGTAGGAAACCAACAAGATACCGCATCCTAAGATACGCAATTTAGTAGATATAAAAGTATTATAATATGTATAAAAACAACAATATATAATACTCCTAACTAAACTAATGCTAAGTGGATACATTGGCTTTGAACCAAAAGCTGTATCACACCACTTACACTCTCATCTTGCTGTTCAAACCCAATACCTTGAATAAAATCCAATACCTTGATATTACCTAGGTATCACAAGATAATTCAATATCTAACATATAACTAATACCCATAGACCTCACTATACATTAATATGTATTTAAACTTATAACAATACTATACTAAACTAATATCCTAATATACCCCTTGATATTTAATACACGTACCCAAGATATCTCACTCTCATTACCTTGGTGTACCCCAAGATAATCTAGAAATAATGCTAACTAAAGTTAACTAGTGTTTATGCATAAATAAATCTCATATATAATATATAATAACTTATTAACAATATATACATAATTACTAGCTTATTTATAAACTAATTAATATATATATATATATATATAAACTAACTAAATAATTTATCAATAAGCTACAACTTATTAAAAAGCTGATGCCGCTGCTTACTGCCGCAAATGCTTACTGCTTCTGCTGCAGCTGCGACTTCCTGCTTTTGCCGCTGCTAACTGCTGCTGCTTCTGCGGCGGTTTTTGCTGTTGCTTCTGCTTCTGCTGCTTATCTGCTGCTGCTTTTGCTGCTGCTTATTGGCTGCTTCTCTCAGCTTTTCTCCCACTGCTTATCATTGCTTTTCTCAGTGTTTCTATTATTTTCTCAGTGTTTTTTCATTATTTTTTCTTCCCTCAAACTCACACACATAAATACACATCATATATTTATATATATATATATATATATATATATATACACACACACCCCCCATATTAGAGAAGCATAAGAACTTCTACTCTCCTATGATCACCAACACATCAACATTAATTCTAATCAAATATATAAATATAAATATACATATATATATCACATAATAATTATAATTACAATATTATCATATCTATAATTGAATTAAATTACAAAGAACAAACACGTGAAGTGCATCACACACGTATCACACCAGATCTATGATACGCTTGCGATACGGCTCCACCACACAACCAAATGTATCCCAACAGACACGAGTAAGTCTAAAATAATAATTATGAATAATACGAAGAGCTAACCACTCATCTACGTATCCGTGTCAAAATATGACATGCTCAAACCCTCGTGTCGGAGAAAAACTCCAAAATCAACTAGTATCTCCAAATTGTCGGGATACGGCCTACATGTATCCAATTATGGATATGACACTATCCACACACAAGCAAACACATGTCAATTTGGTCTAATTGACCTATTAACAAATACAAGATGTGTCAATCTCGAAATTTCTCCAAAATTGACACAAAACACCACATAACTTTCTCCATAGGCCTCCTATGAACCCAATTCCAATTTCTATGGGTAGCCTTAGCATATGGTGTAGTTCCTAATGATTAAAACACAGATTTAGATTCTAATTAAACTTCTATGGGTAGCCTTAGCATATGGGGAAAAATTGAATTGTACCTATTGGAAGATGGATTGAGTAAAAAGAGCCTCCAACTTGTAGATTATTGCTCCTCCTTGTAGATCCTTGCTTCCTCCTTATAAATCATTGCTCTAATAGTCTACAATGATGATTAGGGAAGGAATTGAAAAGAAATTTGGGAAAATTTGATATAAAAATGAAGAAATTTGGAAGAGGAAATTCTAGATCTATATTTGAAATAAAAATAAAGAGAGAAATTTTTCTCCCTTTGAATAATAGGCCGGCCACATTCTCCCTTCCCCAAGCTACTATGTAATATCTAAAATACCCCTTGGGGCCTCTCATAAAGAAATAATTAATGAAGGAATGTTCTAGTCTAATTGGTTTAACTTAATTAATCATCATTCTAATGAATTGGCTTCTTATTTGGCTCAATTCTAACTAGAATTAAATGTTGGTCCATGGATCTAATCTAAACTAGTTAGGTCCACTAACACAAGTCCAAAATAAAAAACTAACATCTAACAATAAATAAATAATACAATAAATAATTATTCAACATGCATAATATTTAATTAATTATAAAATGATCAAAATATCCGTTCCTAGAAATTATGGTAGCGACAAGTCTACCCCCCTTAAAATAATTTTGTCTGTAAAATTCAAAGACGAAACTACCCCCCAGAAAATAAAATAGAACAGAATCAGGAAATAACATACCTCAAGGCACAAACAAATATGGGTAACGCTCTCACATTTCATCCTCTCTCTCCCAGGTAGACTCCCCTAGAGAGTGATGCCTCCATGCGACGCGTACCAAGGGAATAGTTTGGTTCGTCAGCACCTTCTCTCTTTGATCCATAATCTTAACTGGCTGCTCTGGATAGCTAAGAGTAGGTCCCATCTCTATTTTCGAGTGATCCAACACGTGACTAGGATCCGCCACGTACCGTCTTAACTGCGATACGTGAAACATGTTGTGCACTCCCTCCAATACAGGTGGCATGTATAGTCTATAAGCAACTGCACCTACCCTCTAAAGAATACTGAAAGGTCCGATGAATCGCGAACTAAGCTTACCACCTCCACCGAAACGAATCGTGCCTCGTGTCGAAGAAATCCTCAGAAATACCAAACCACCAACCTAGAACAAAACATAACCTTAAGAACTTAATCTATAACAAACAACCAATATCAAGCACAAAACAAAATCTAAAACTATACCTCAAACTCCAAAGGTCTCCGGTGGCTATCGGCCCAATGCCGTTGTTTGTCCTGCGCCACTTGAAGTCTGTCTCTGATCATCTTCACCTTCTCTGCTGCATCTACTACCATCTCTGGCCCTAGCAAGACTCTATCTCCAATATTATCCCATGACAAAGGAGTACGACATCTCCGACCGTACAAAGCCTCAAAAGGTGACATCTGACATCTCTATACTAGCCTGGTAGCTGTTGTAGTAAGCAAACTCTACCAAATGGATATGGTCCTCCCAAGATCTCCTGAAATCTAGTATACAGGTGCATAGTATATCCTCGAGAGCATGAATAGTCCTCTCTGAATGCCCATCTGTCTGGGGATGATATGCATTACTGAACTTGAGCTGGGTGCCCAAACTCGCCTGCAAACTCCTCCAGAAATGAGAAGTGAAACGACTATCCCGATCTGAGACTATGCTGATGGGAACCCCATGTATTTTGACGATCTGCCTTACATACATCTCTTCCAGCTTATCCGTAGACAAACCCACCTTGAAAGGCAAAAAGTGGGCCGACTTGGTCAACCTATCAACGATGACCCAAATCGCGTCTTTCTCTCTTGGAGATCGTGGAAGTCCAAAAACAAAATCTATAGTAATATGCTCCCACTTCCACTCTGGAATGTGTAATGCTAAAGTAAACCCCGTGGCATCTGCCTTTCGGCTTTTACCTACTGGCATACTAAGCATCTGGATACAAACTGTGCCACCTCCATCTTCAAGCCATACCACCACACACTCTTTCGCATATCCAGATACATCTGGTTGGCAGTTGGATGCATGAAATAATGAGAGCAATGTGCTTCCTGTAACACCTTCTCACGCAACTCCCTACTAGGCACACATAATCTAACATCATGCCGCAAAGAACCATCCTCAACAATGGTGAAATTATCCTCCATTTTGCCCTCACCTGATTTCTGATGCTTCTCAGAGATACATCCTCATACTGTGCTACCTTGATCCTGTCCATCAACTGTGAGTGCATCTACAACCCCTACATCTACATAGCAAAACCAGCAACTATTACCTCAATACTCTCCAAGTCCTCCAACAAATACAGATCCTGCGTCAATAATATATCTATCGGATACCTACTCAAGGCATCAACAACTACATTAGCTTTTCCAAGATGATACTACAAAGATATGTCAAAATTCTTCATCAGTTCCAGCCACCGACGCTGCCTCATGTTCAACTCATTCTGAGTAAAAACGTACTTCAAGCTCTTGTATTCTGTGAAGATCTCCACATGCTCTCCGTACAAATAATATTTCCATTACTTCAAGGCAAAGATGACTGCTACCAACTCCAAATCATTGGTAGGATAGTTCTTCTCATGAGAACGTAATTGCCTGGATGCATAGACAATCACTTTTCTATTCTGCTGAAGAACACAACCCAGACATTTTTCCGATATATCACTATAAATAGTGAAACCTCCAGACCCTGATGGCAACATCAAAATAGGAGCAGACATCAACCTCTTCTTCAATTCCACAAAAGCAACCTGGCACTCCTTTGTCCAAACAAACTCCGCATCCTTCCTGGTGAGTCTAGTCATCGGCTAGGCAATCCTCAAAAAATCTTCAACAACCTTCCTGTAGTAGACTGCTATACCCAAGAAACTCCTGATCTCTGCTACTGAACTCGGGGTCTTTCAAGACTTAACTGCTGCGATCTTTTTCGGATCCACTAAAATTCCATCACCAGTCACAACATATCCTAAGAACTCCACTTTGTCTAGGAAAAACTCACACTTGGAAAGCTTCTTCTTCCTCAGCAGATCCAACACAATCCACAAATGCTCCTCATGCTCCTCCGGTGTCTTCGAGTATATGAGTATTTCATCGATGAACACCACCACGAACTTGTCAAGGTACTGGTGGAACACCTTGTTCCTCAAATTCATAAATACTGTCGGGGCATTAGTTAACCCAAACAACATCACCATGAACTCATGCTGGCCATACCGAGCCCTAAAAGCACTCTTCGGAATGTCCTTCATCTTCACTTTCTCCTGGTGGTAGTTTGATCTCAAGTCTATCTTGGAAAATACCTTGGCGCCACTCAACTGATCGAACAGGTCATTAATCCATGGAAATGGTTATTTATTCTTGATAGTAAAATTATTCAATGCCATATAATAGATGCACATGCGCACCGAACCATCCTTCTTTGATACAAACAATACCGGGGCTCCCCACGGTGAAGAACTGGATCTAATTAACAATGTATCCTATAACTCATCCACTTGCTTCTTCAGCTCGACCAGCTCGCTGTTGTTTACTCTATAGAAAGATTGTAAAATTGGTTCTGCACCTGACACCAAGTCTATAGAAAATTCAACATCTCGATCTGGCGACAATCCTGACAATTCCTCAGGAAACATATCCAAGAACTCTGTTATCAATGGATGCGACAATTCCTTGTCTTCGACCATAGCTCAACAGATAATATCTTCTTCCTGCTCTGCAGCTCCTCTAGCAAACTCAAACTCTGGCTCTACTGGCAGACCAAACAAACTCTACCTCCTCTACAATCTATACTCGTATGGTGCGTACTCAACCAATCCATCCCGAGTACAATGTCTTAGCTCGAAAGTGGCATTAAAAGTAGACACGCACTCAGCTCCCGACCTCCCAGAGTAACTCTACGATCCTTGCAAATATTACTAACCAGGATAATGCCTCCCCCGGTCATGATCTTGCAAGTCCTAAGCAAAGGCTCAGCTACTAAATGATGCTTCAAAGCAAAAGAAATAGATATAAAACTATGGGAAGCAACACTATCAAACAAAGCTAAGATGGAATAAAATCAAGAAGAACAGAATATGCGATGACATCTCTGGTGGGCTCGGCCTCCTCAACCGTCATAGCAAAAGCTCATCCCTGACGTGCACCTCACTGATGCTGGTGCTGGGCATAACGCTGCTGCTGGGTCGAAAGCTGCGGTCCCTTCGGCTGTACTGCAGGTGGCCTCGCCTGTGTCCTCCGAGCTGGAGCTGCTCCCTAAACTACACAACAAGGATTGAAAGGACACTCTCTCAGCTAATTTTCCTCCGTACCACAATACAAACAAACTCCCAACCTCTTCCTGCAAACTTCCCAGATGTGGTCGAGCTTCTTACAGAAGTGGCAAGGAGCTTGCTATAACTATCTCTGCTGCTGCCGTGCCTGGTGAAACAGTGCCCTAGCTGGAGTCTGGTGCTGCTGCGGCTGTTGAAAATGTCTGGACTGAAAATAAGGACGCTTAGCAGTCATTACGCTGCTACTAGCCCCTATAAAAGAATTATAATCTCTCTTGGGTTTCAAGCCCAACTCCCGCTTAACCTTGCATGCCTCTGCAAGTATCTCCGAATAAGTCTCATAGAAAGACAAAATGAGGATCTTCACCTCCCAGTTCAGACCCTCGTGGAAACGGATAGCTCGAACCTCCAGCTCCCTCACCAAATACTCCATAAAATGGCTCAGCCTACCGAACTCTGCAGCGTATTCCTCCACACACATGCTCCCCTGAGTAAGGCTCTCAAACTGCTTTCCCAAGTCCAACATGTCCGCTCGAGCAAAGAACTTCCTCTTGAATAGGTCCTTGAATACCTTCCAAGATTGTACTACATCAGCAAGAAGTGGCTCATTCCTGAACCAAGTACAGGCGATGTCGAACAGCTGAAGTCCTACTTCCTTAACCTTCAGATCCTCAGTAAGACAGGACACCCTCATGAGTCGCCCAATATCCTTGAGCCAATCATCAGTGTAGACAATGCCCTCCGTCCTCTTGAAGACCCGAGGTTCCATCTTCTTGAAGTCCTGGATATTGCCTGGCCGAAGTTGGAAAACCTGTGAAGCAACCTGGTGCTGGAACGAAAATCCTCTCTCTACTATGACAAGGGCAAGCTGATGAGCACTCTCAATTCTCTGTCGTAATACGTCGGTCTGCCTCTGGTGTGCCTCGGAATGATCTCTCTGAGCCTCCAACATCTCACGAAACAGTGTGAACACCTGAGTCGCATCTGTCGGTACGGAAGGTGGAGGTGGAAGTCCCTCAGATACAATTGGAATAGTCCTCTAAGTTAGAGGTGGACCCCCGAACGCAGCTGATATACCAATTACCGAAGAAATGACTGATGTAGGCCCTCGAAAAGTCACAAATCTCTTAGAAATTGCTCCCTCCTGCTGTGATCTAGTCTTAGGCGGTATCCTGAGGTAAAGTAAAAGGAAAGAATCAATATGGTACATGATATAAGGCATTCAAAGAAGGACAGTTAAAGATTAAATATTAATATCAAAGAAGAACAGTTGAAATAAATCAATAGAGTTTTTCCTAGATGTGATTGAGTATTCTCAGCCTATATCCTATATCCTAAAATAGGCTCGTAATAGCACTCAATTTAGAGCACCACTACGAATAGCATTAATTGCGACCTCGAAGACCTGCATGGGCCACCACTAAAAATATGTTACGATCCGCACCCGGTGTAGGGATACAAGTAGTGAACAACGCCCATCCTATGCCGCAGCATCGGCGGTAGAACATTGTTCGGATAATCTATCTATCTAACAACCAAGATATAAATATGCCACCAATGTAATATGAATACTCAATCACAGATCTATAAGATAGAACAATCGCACGAATAAGATAAAATAACTAAAGAGTCACAATACAACTCACAAGACCAAAATAATATCTAATTATTCAAAGAAATACTAATAATAATACTGGAGATAAATCCAGTACAAAAGATCCAACTACTAAGCTATGAGTCATTGTCATGCCCCAGTCCCAAAATATGTAGGACTAGGAATACGTGACACGCCAGTCGTATGTATACGAACTCCATTATATGGAAACCATATACATACGTACGCTGTACATGAATATCCAATCCACCAGTGGTAATATACTGTCTCAACAAGTCACACGCAAACTATATCTCATCCACGACACAAATAAAGAAATATAGGAAATAAATAATTGAATATCAAAGATGAGTATCAAAGTATGATAGTCGGATGGAAACAAATCCACTGCAAATCAACTATACTAAAACTACTAAAAAGAGAAGAGAATCAACTCTAATATAAGAATAAATGTCTCTAAAAGAATAGCAACAGAATCTCTAATAGCTGAAATGGATCAAAGATACTCCGAAGGTAAGACCTCCTCAGTCTGATAAGTAGCGTCAGGTCCAGGTCCATACTCCTGTGGATACTCCTGCTCGTCTATATCTGGAAAGGTACCAGGTCCTCAGAGGGACGTAACAAGATACATATAAATATGCCAATAAAGTACTGGAAAGTAAACATCCAATGGGGTCGCCTGACCGTCTAAGTGAATGCAATTTGAGAACAACTTTCCACCAAGTGGGCTATCTGGCTAAAATGGGATTGGCATGACTCTCTTGGAGAATCAGGGGCCTAAAAAGCATGTCGTCTTTTGAACGGCAGAGGCCACCAGATAATATATAATATATAAGGGTCATCACCGCCCGTATCTCCAGCGGAGCTTCCGGATTACAAAAAGGAAAGTGCAAAGGAGCCCAAATGCCTTACTTGTTGTTATTCCCACCCCATGCTCTAAGCAGGTCACATCCATGACATGATAAAACCTCTAAATAACTGCCAGGTCTACTAGCATGCAAAGTTTCTATCGGCAGTTATCCCTATCCGTCGTACGACCTATACGTACCAGTTGCCAGCCGAGTACGCAAGTTCGTGTCCTATATGTGACTCACACTCGTATAAGAATAGTGTCATAGCCAATAAAATATAAGAATGCCTCATGATAATGGGGTAGTCTTATAAAGTAGGTCCAATGCATATACATAAATAAAAACAGAACACGACGACACCGTCGTTGCACCCAAGTTTCCTTGGACGCACAATTTATATAGCAGTTAAAATAATGAACTAAAGTAAGTAGAAATAAAACATGCATGCATCATATGGAATGTAAATACAGTACAATGGCAAGGTATACTTGCTTGGCAAGCAATCTGTAAAGTGTAAGCATCCAAATGTTAAGGACACGGGATCAGGAACTAATACCTCCAAACAAACGTCTCCGGATGCTGAAATAGACATCACCAAAGTTTCCAGAATCAGTAAGATAGCTAGAAATTATTACCCTTTCGTTCAATTTGGACATAGGGGCAAAACGATAATTTTGGGTCAAAATTGTAGTGCCTCAAATCCCGATCCGACCGGGATGTGCACTACGTAATTGGGCTTGTGGCTAGTCCGTCTGAGTCGTAGCTTAGATCTTCGGCATCTTCTTGCCACGGACGAAATGCGATAATCCTTTCCAACTCATGGAAAGGCCTCTATTGAAACGAGTCCAATAGCTTTCGTGTTTGGTTGCTTGGTTTTCTTGATTGCCGCTTTGGAATTTTGATTTGGTGTTGCTTTCGATTTGCTTGGTTTTTGCTGCTGGTTTTATCGTTTGGAGCTTTGATTCTTGGGGAGTTCGGCAAGGAAGGATAGGCAAGAATTCTAATTGGTGCTCGTGCTGTGCAGGTCTGCGTAACTGACGTTTGATCGTCGCTAGGCGGAATTCGTGTTTCAGCTACCTTTTCCTTAACCAGTGAGTGGTTTGGACCCTTCTTTCCTACTTCTTCACGCCCACATCTCTAATGTTTTAAACGTTCACTCGATGATGCCCGGTTGGATGCCTAGGAAATCCTTGCCACAATGCATGCCAGCCACTAAGAAAGGAACATGGGATTTGTAGACTAATTTTACTATATGCTTGCACACCTTATAACTTGAGTTGTTTATAAAGGGAATTGGTTGTTGGTGGCGGCCTAGTGCCTCGGATGGAGTTTGGACCTATGGGATACCAAAATCGGAACACCGCATTGAGAAAATATGAACTGTTGCATGAGATATATATTGCTGCTTTACTTCTTTGTTTATTTCGATGCATTATATGATAATATAAATTATTCATGCATTTGCATGGTCTGGGACAACTTGTGCACAAGGTTTGGCATTTTCTCGAAACGGCTTTCTGGGGCGCTGGAACCGTATCGATCCGGAGGGAAATATTTGATTCGTGCTCGTCACGATGTATTGCGGGACCTCCAGCAGGGCTTGCTACCCGGGCTGATCGGGCATGCCGCTAATGCTTGAAAGATGTCCCTAAGGTGTCGATCACACCAATGACCGCATAGAATAGAACACATGCTAATTTATTGTCTTGTACAGATGGTAAGTATACTTGTGTTTCATTGCAGGGAAGGCGTGCATCAGTTGAGTAAGCAATCGATGCACTGGTTGGATGCTATGTTATTTTTATTCCTATCAAAACATGTAACTGATATGAATTGAATTCACTTGCTTCTTTATAGAAGTCATCTTAATGCATGCTCGCCCCTAATAAGCTAGTGTCGATTTAGTCGAGTGGGTTCATCCCGCTCACCAGTACAAGTTGAGTACTGACCCACGTTGTGGGCAACTATTTCAGGCACTCAGACGGTGCAACGCTAGTGGATAGACGAGGAGGCGTTAGGAGCACCTCTATTTTAAAGTATAATTGGAGTCAGATCATTTTGGAGGCTTGGACTTTCAACCTATACAAGGGCGTAATGTATGAACGACGTGGACTATCTGATGGAGCACACCCTGCCTTTTGAGTTATCTTTTGTAATGCAAATCAAGTAGCCGAGAGGCGCATCAATGTAAACTCTATGTAAATAACTCTGAATTATCAATGAAAAAGCATGTTTCTTCCTGCACTGTGTTCAAATCTCTGTGAATATGTTTTCTAAATTGTGTTTCAAAATGGGTTCCTATAACTGCAAGTTCTTGCCTTGTACGAGCGCAACTCCAGGCTCGTACGACATCACGCCCCAACGAGGACGAATCGGTTCCGTGAAGGATCCAGCGAGGACGATTGACCCTTTCGGGATGGGGGCGTGACATATTGGTATCAGAGCCTAGGCTTTACTTCCATGGGATTTTAAAAGATTATAAAGGAGTTTGATGTGCCTCTCAATTGAGTTGCATTCGGCGTCCGCTGCATGAGATGAGTCGCCTATACAATGAGCCCATAGATACAAAATCTATTATTTTTGGAGTGTTAACAAGCTACTCTCTTTTGTAGCCATGGCAAAGAAGAACACTGCAACTGCCAACAGTGCTCAACCCATTCAGAGTGATCCAGCAAGCTCTGGAGAATCCGGGGGAGCGGGTTCAACCGGTTTGGCGGAACGGCTTATGCACCTCATGGAGGCGCAGCAACAACAAGCTGTTACCTAACAAGCTAACATACAAGCACAGTTTGCTTCTCAACAGAAGAAAATGGATACAATGATGCAACTGATTGCATCCCTGGTACCAAGCAACGGGGCAGCCACAGGGAAGCCTGTCACGCCGCCGGCCGTGGCGGTAGAAGACGAGTCAGAAGAGACTCATCCTCCAGCAAGGAACTCCAGCCGTGCGGCAGAGTTCACTAAAATGCATCCGCCAACGTTAAACGGAAGAGCCGAACCGGACATGGTGATGGGGTGGATTGCTAAGCTGGAAGGACTCTTCAACCTGGTTGGCATTAGGGGATCCAAGCGAGTGGCCTGTGCATTGGTTCAGCTGGAACTGCGTGCGCATGATTGGTGGGAGGCCACGAAGCAAGGGATTTATGATGCCAATCCCAACTGTAAAATTACTTGGGAAATGTTCAAATCTGCCTTCATTGAACAATATATTCCCCAGGCCGTGCGTCAACAGAAGGAAGATGACTTCAGTAATCTGGTGCAAGGAAGTTTATCTGTTGACGATTACAACTCAGTGTTCGCTAAACTGGCTAAGTTTGCGGGACACTTCTTGCCTAATCAGCAGGCTTGGTGCTATCGTTTTCAGAAGGGTTTGAATGACGAATTGCGTAGGGACGTCATCAACCAAAAATGTCAAACATACAGGGAATGTTACGAAACGGCTCTGAATAGCGAGCGGATCTTTGGGCGCTATCCCCCAAAGGCCGAGATGCAAACCCCCCGTACCAACAACAATAAACGTCCTCATGAAACAGGAGGGTCTGGAGCACACAAGCGTTCGCATACGTCTGATAATAGGGGCCAATCCCAAGCACCGAACTGCAGCAGGTGCGATAAATCAGGGCATAAAGTGAGTGAATGTCAGGTTACTGGATGTTTTAAATATGGTCGTCTGGGCCACAAACAGTTTAACTGCCGAGAGGGCAAGCCGAATCAGAGCAACGGGAATCAAAACAAGGGGACCCCAGCAAGTGATGCCAATATTGTGCTAGTAAATCCACAACGCCAGGGTGCTCAAGGCCGAGTCTATGCACTGACTCGGGATGAGGCACCCATCTCTGAAACTGTCGTGACAGGTACTTTACTTTTCAAAGATTTGCCCGCTAGAGTCTTATTCGATTCAGGTGCTACACATAGTTTCATATCTGCTGATTTTACTGTTGAGCATAAATTTGCTTCTACTGCTTAAAATATGAACCTCTGTGTAAGTACCCCTTCGGGAGTGGATATGCCCGCCCATGTGATCTGTAGGGATGGTTATATTTGCATCGGAGGAAGGAAGCTTTCCTTAGATGTCATTGTACTAGACATCAAGGATTACGATATTATTCTCGGGATGGACTGGTTGGGTGCTTGCCATGCAACAATCGAGTGCGCGGAGAAGCGAGTCGTATTTCGTCTACCCGGTGAGGCAGACTTCTACTATTCGTACAGCACTGCACCGAAGACGGCAATGGTGATATTAGCAATTTCGGCTAGGCGTATGTTGCATTCGGGTTGTGAAGGGTACTTAGCTTCCGTTCGAGACACCCGACAGGAATGTGCAGATGCAGCTCAGGCTGAAGTCATCGCAGATTTCCTCGACGTGTTCCCAGACGAGCTGCCTGGAATGCCTCCTGATCGTGAGATCGAATTCAGCATTGACACTTTTTTGGATTCGCGACCGATATCAAAGGCACCCTATCGAATGGCCCCAGCAGAGCTTAAGGAACTTAAGGTTCAGTTACAAGATCTGTTGGACCGAGGATACATTCGTCTAAGTATTTTTTCATAGGGCGCTCCGGTGTTGTTCGTGAAGAAGAAGGATGGATCCATGCGGCTGTGTATTGACTACCGAGAGCTGAATAAGGCGACCGTGCGGAATCAGTACCCATTGCCAAGAATAGATGACTTGTTTGATCAGCTGCAAGGTGCAACAATTTTCTCTAAAGTTGATCTCAGGTCAGGGTATCACCAGTTGAAAATCAAATCAGAGGATATTCAAAAATCTGCTTTTAGAACCCGTTACAGACACTATGACTTTCTCGTGATATCGTTCGGTTTGACGAACGCCCCTGCAGCTTTCATGGATCTGATGAACCGCGTGTTTCGGTCGTTTGTGGATAAGTTTGTGGTCGTCTTCATAGACGACATACTAATCTATTCCAAGAACGAGACGGAGCATAAGGAACACCTAAAGATCGTGCTGCAGATACTACGAGACCATCAGTTGTTCGCTAAGCTCAGCAAGTATGAGTTCTGGTTGAACAGCATGGCGTTTCTTGGTCATGTCATCTCGACCGAAGGCGTCGCCGTAGACCCGAAGAAAATAGAGGCGGTGGTGGACTGGAAACAACCTACGTCAGCCAGCGAAGTTTGAAGCTTTCTGGGCCTAGCGGGATACTACTGTAGGTTCGTGAAGGATTTTTCTAAACTGGCCTCGCCTATGAGTAGCCTTACTCAGAAAGGGATTGCATACGAATGGGGTGATGACTGCGAAGCCAGCTTTCGGGAACTTAAGCGGCGTCTTGTTTCAGCTCCGATTCTTGCACTTCTAGATGGGGTAGAAGAGTTTTCAGATATACAGCGACGCTTCAGGAATCGGCTTAGGGTGTGTTCTCATGCAGAGGGACAAGCTAATATCGTACGCCTCCAGGCAACTGAAGTCGCACAAGAAAAACTACCCGACACATGATCTGAAATTGGCGGCAATTGTGTTTGCACTGAAGTTATGGAGGCATTATCTTTATGGTGTTGCTTGCAAAATCTTTACGGATCACAAGAGCCTCAAGTACCTATTCATCCAGCGGGAATTGAACCTCCGGCAGCGGCGTTGGCTAGAACTTATTAAGGACTATGACCTAACGATCGCGTATACACCGGGCAAGGGAAATGTCGTTGCTGATGCTCTGAGTCGAAAGCACGTGGGCTCGTTATCTATAGACAACCATTTACTTCGAGATCTTGAGGCTATGGGCATCGAGTTTTGAGTTCGGCACCAAGGAGTGCAGCTGGCACCACTCCATCTTGAACTAGGTTTACGGGATAAAATCAAATCAGCTCAGGAGGGCGATTAGTTCTTAGCGAAAGTACGCGGACAGATCTCGGCGGGGAAGACGTCTGATTTTGTGGCAGGCGAAGATGGGGCCTTACAGATGAAACGGAGGCTATGTGTTCCTAGCGACCCAGAACTCCGAAGGAAAATCATGGCGGAAGCACACTACGCAAAGTATTCTTTGCATCCTGGGAGCACTAAGATGTACAAGGACTTGCACGGGACCTTCTGGTGGCACGGTATGAAGCGGGATGTGGCGACCTTTGTGTCACAGTGCATGGCCTGTCAACAGGTGAAAGCTGAACATCAGAGGCCTGGCGGGGAGCTCCAGAACCTCGCTATTCCCGAGTGGAAATGGGACAACATCACTATGGATTTTATTGTGGGATTTCTGAAGACGCCACGGAGGCATGATGCGATTTGGGTCATAGTTGATCGTTTGACCAAATTAGCCCACTTTCTTCCTATAAAAGTTACTTGGAGCTTCGATCGGTTAGCACAAATTTACATAGATGACATTGTTCGATTACACGGAGTACCTGCCTCAATCATCTCTGACCGTGACGGATGCTTCTTATCTCGTTTCTGGACTAGTCTACAGGCTGCTTTGGGGACCAAGCTACAGTTCAGTACCGCATATCACCCGCAGACTGACGGACAGACAGAGAGGACAAATCAGATACTTGAAGATATGTTACGGCTGTGTGCTATCGATTTAAAGACTAGTTGGGACACGCATCTTCCTTTGGCAGAGTTTGCGTACAACAACTGCTACCAATCGAGCATCCAGATGGCACCGTATGAAGCACTATATGGGCGCAAGTATCGATCTCCAATCTGTTGGGACGAAGTCGGCGAGCGGCAGGTACTCGGGCCAGAGCTGGTAGAGCAGGCAGTTGAGAAAGTTTGCTTGATTCGGGAAAGACTCCGTACAGCACAGAGCCAACAAAAAAGTTATGCTGATGCACATCGAAGGCCTTTGTAGTTCATGGTCAGGGATCATGTCTTCTTGAAAGTGACGCCGATGCGAGGTGTGATGCGTTTCGACGTGAAGCGCAAACTGAGTCCCCGGTTTGTCGGCCCCTTTGAGATAATGGAACGAGTGGCAGTTGTGGCGTACCGAATTGCACTACCTCCCGCCTTGGCTGAAGTGCATGATGTATTCCACGTTTCTCAACTCCGAAAGTATGTGCATGACCCTAGTCATGTGGTTAGCTTCGAACAATTAGAATTGCGCACGGATTTGTCATACTCAGAGGAGCCGGCACAGATTCTGGATCATAAGGAAAAAGTACTTCACAACCGTACGATGTCCATGGTTCGCGTGCTGTGGCAGAACCATTCTGTTAAGGAATAAACTTGGGAGATGGAATCGGAGATGAAGGAGAAGTATCCTTCATTGTTCATTCAGTCGGAGGTAGGGCCTTGTTCTTAAGTTTCGGGTCGGCCTTGTTCTTAAGTTTCGGGTCGAAACTTTTTCTTAGTGGTGTATTATGTAGTACCTCAAATCCCGATTCGACCGGGATGTGCACTACGTAATTGGGCTTGTGGCTAGTCCGTCTGAGTCGTAGCTTAGATCTTCAGCATCTTCTTGCCACGGACGAAATACGATGATCCTTTCCAACTCATGGAAAGGCCTCTATTGAAACGAGTCCAATAGTTTTCGTGCTTGGTTGCTTGGTTTTATTGATTGCCGCTTTGGGATTTTGATTTGGTGTTGCTTTTGATTTGCTTGGTTTTCGCTGCTGGTTTTATCGTTTGGAGCTTTGATTCTTGGAGAGTTCGACAAGGAAGGATAAGCAAGAATTCTAATTGGTGCTCGTGCTGTGCAGGTCCGCGTAACTGACGTTTGATCGTCGCTAGGCGGGATTCGTGTTTCAGCTACCTTTTCCTTAACCAGTGAGTGGTTTGGACCCTTCTTTTCTACTTCTTCACGCCCACATCTCTAATGTTTCAAACGTTCACTCGATGATGCCCGGTTGGACGCCTAGGAAATCCTTGCCACAATGCATGCCAGCCACTAAGAAAGGAACATGGGATTTATAGACTAATTTTACTATATGCTTGCACACCTTATAACTTGAGTTGTTTATAAAGGGAATTGGTTATTGGTGGCGGCCTAGTGCCTCGGATGGAGTTTGGACCTATGGGATACCAAAATCGGAACACCGCATTGAGAAAATATGAACTGTTGCATGAGATATATATTGCTGCTTTACTTCTTTGTTTATTTTGATGCATTGTATGATAATATGAATTATTCATGCATTTACATGGTATGGGACAACTTGTGCATAATGTTTGAAATTTCTTCGAAACGGCTTTCCGGGGCACTGGAACCGTATCGATCCGGAGAAAAATATTTGATTTGTGCTCGTCCCGATTTATTGCGGGACCTCCAGCAGGGCTTGCTACCCGGGCTGATAGGGCGCGCCTCTAATGTTTGAAATATGTCCCTAAGGTGTCGATCACACCAATGACCGCATAGAATAGAACACATGCTAATTTATTGTCTTGTGCAGATGGTAAGTATACTTGTGTTTCGTTGCAGGGAAGGCGTGCATCGGTTGAGTAAGCAATCGATGCACTGGTTGGATGCTATGTTATTTTCATTCCTATCAAAACATGCAACTGATATGAATTGAATTCACTTTCTTCTTTATAGAAGTCATCTTAATGCATGCTCGCCCCTAATAAGCTAGTGTCGATTTAGTCGAGTGGGTTCGTCCCGCTCACCAGTACAAGTTGAGTACTGACCCACGTTGTGGGCAACTATTTCAGGCACTCAGACGGTGCAACGCTAGTGGATAGACGAGGAGGCGTTAGGAGCACCTCTATTTTGAAGTATAGTTGGAGTCAGATCATTTTGGAGGCTTGGACTTTCAACCTATACAAGGGCGTAATATATGAACGACGTGGACTATCTAATGGAGCGCACCCTGCCTTTTGAGTTATCTTTTGTAATGCAAATTAAGTAGCCGAGAGGCGCATCAATGTAAACTCTATGTAAATTACTCTGAATTATCAATGAAAAAGCATGTTTCTTCCTGCACTGTGTTCAAATCTCTGTGAATATGTTTTCTAAATTGTGTTTCAAAATGGTTTCCTATAACTGCAAGTTCTTGCCTTGTACGAGCGCAACTCCAGGCTCGTACGGCATCACGCCCCAGCGAGGACGAATCGGTTCCGTGAAGGATCCAGCGAGGACGATTGACCCTTTCGGGATCGGGGCGTGACAAAAATAGGGTCTACGTGTGGCCCACTTTGCAACAAAAAGCGTGCCAGGGGTAACGGTCTCTAAAAGGGACAAATTATAGGTCAAACAAACTCTAAAGGTCAGTACGAACTCAATGGTATGTCCAATTTTAAATTCTGGTGAGCCGAACACAATTTTGCCCAAAAAGTCAATTGTGGGGCCCGCCAATACGCGACTTAGTCAACTATCTCAAAATTACGTGAAAATAGGGTCACAGGACCAGCGCGATACCACGAGTCCAATTGCACAAGTTTTGTCGTATTCTGACGATCGTGCACTAAATGGCGCACGGTTTTGTAAAAGTCACGACATAGGAATTTTCTGTGGATACGTGCTGATTTTGACGCACACACACGTCCAAATCAGTTTTGCAAAATCCCACACGTCTGGGTATACTGTGCGCACCTTTTGGTACACTTGGTACACGACGGGGCAGTCCCGTTTGGCAGAGCACGCTCTGTATCGCAATTTCTGGAATATTGTAAAAAGTATGTTTTCGGGGTTTTCTAACTGATTTAATTTAACATACAGCAGTTAATAAATTATTGTATTTGACAAAAAATAAACTAGGTTAGGTGGTCCTCTCATACCAAAAAGAAAAACCGAATTTGGATCTTTGTGGAGGGAGATACGAGTCCGTGAACATAGGTAGTTACTACAGTTTTCTGCGATCCCAAAAGTTGTCATTTTTTGCCAACTTGGTCGCTGTTTTCTCCTATGTTTATGCGCTGTTCGAGGTAAACTAATGTACAATATTGGAAGAGGGATAGGTTTTGAACATATCGGTGAAGACGGTGTCGAGTTTGGTCAAGCGAGGGCATGCGAATCGAAGTGTGAAACAGGTACGCTGCAGTGTAATCCTGTTTTGGCGCGGGGTCGCGGTCACGGCGACGGGCGGCGCTGGTGGTCGGTAGTGGTTTGAGGCTGACGGCGGTCGCTGCTGGAGGTCGACGCTCAGATAGAAAGATAAAGATTAGGGTTAGGGTTTCAATGGAAGGTGTTATATATAGCGTATATATATATGACAGCGGGAGCGGATACTACGGGTCGCTCGCAGTCACTGTGCGGGTTTAGAAAGTTACTGCTGCTGCTGCTGAATAGTTATTAGCGGGTTGGGTCCTTAGGGTAGCGGGTAGGATTACATATAATTCTAAAAATTTATATTGGTTCATACAATAAATCTATCATTGTCCACAGGGTCTCCTACATAAAATTAATTAGAGTAAAATTTATAATTGCTCCATAAATCCCCTATTGCACAAACACTTAAAAATAAAAATTAACTAAATTCTAATTCCTCTAATTAGCTCATAATTACTATAATTCAATTAAATAGTTAATTAAAAAGATTAATACAGTGTTTAGAATTAGGGATTTTATATTCTACCCAACTTATAAAAATTTCGTCCTCGAAATTAAAATTAAGCTACGATAGAAGGTCAAGGTTGGTATAAGATATAAATTAACAAAGTAATTTTATACCTTGGTCAAAGAATAGGTTCAGAAAACGTTTGCATGTTGTCCTCACGCTGCCAAGTTGATTCTCCTTGTCTAGTCATCTGCTGAGCTGGCTTTGGTGCTGGAAGTGCTAGCCCCTGTACTGGCGATAGAAGTGTCAATGTCTGCTGCATTGGACAGTCTCTTGCCAAATGCTGTCCGAAATCATACCTTATACATTGTCCTAAGCAGTTTCGACAATCTCTCAAAATGTGCCCGCATCTCCCACAATAATTACATTGGGGCTTCTCCAGAATCTGGTACGGTCCTGCTCTGTGCTGGTACTGCTGTTGCTGAGCCAAAGGACGTCTGATATATCCTCTTTGTTGCATCCTTGCTGGTCCCTGCTGTGTCCTTGTTGTGTCCTCAGCTGACCTCATTTTCATCTGCTGATGGTCTCTTGCAATCTGGCTTCTGTCAGTAACTCGGCATAAGAGATCCGGGACTGTGAGCTAGTATAGTGTTGGAGCTCCTGAGTCAGTCCACGATGAAATCTCTTAGCCTTCGCCAAGTCATTCGGTATCAGGGAAGCGCCATATTTACTGAGGTGACTAAACTAGGCATCACACAAGTCAACTGTTCTATTTTCCTGCTCCAGGTGAAGAAACTGATCATACAATGCATCTCTGACGGTGTCCGGGAAGTACTTCCTTTCAAAGTACTCCAAGAATTGCTCCTGTAAATACCCCATATTTTCAGATTAATTTTAATATAATTTTTCCCGATCTTTTTCGGCATTTTGGATGAAGAACCAAAGTCATTATGAGTTAAAAAATTTTATAGGCGGTTTATTGGTGTTAAAATATTCTAGAAATAATAATTTATTGTGTAAAATGGAAAGCCGGACAGGTGGTATTTTTTGGGGAATTATTTGGACTTCTGAGTCGCGTTTAAAGCCTATAAAATGATTGGTTTGATAAACCGAACCAAACCCCGCCCCAAACCGAACTTGAACCAAATCGATATCGGGTCGGGTCCGGAAACCCAAACTCGAGCGGAACCCTAGCATCCGAGGGCTGCTGTTCCCCTATTTAGAGCCTCGGCGTTCGTGCCAGGCAGGCCGCCGCCACGAGAACCCTCAGAGCCAATCGCCCCCGTCGCCTAGCCGACCGACCCCGCGCTGCCGCCGCTCCCCGCGGGTGCTCAGCCGTCGATGACCAAACTAGAAAGCAGCGCCTCGGTCGACTCTGTCTCTGACCGGCGCCGAGCCGACTTCCCCCACCCCATCGCCAGGCCGCCGGACCATCCCGACCCTGAACCCTTCGACGTCGTCGCTCGAGCCGACTGCTCGACCAACACGTCTCGATCTTCGCTGCAGCAGCCGCGAGATCCTCCCCGCCGCTCGCCTCGACAACCACCGAGAAGCCCTAGCCGACCTCGAGGCTGACCCCCTGCGAGGCCCTCCGCAGTCAGAGCCCTAGTTCTGACTCACAACGGACACGAAGACGCGAACGGTGCTCACGGACACGCAGAATTCAGAACTCACGGGGCTCTGTTCAGGTACCATTTCCTTCCACCTCGTAACTTCGATTTCGATTCTGACAATTGCTATGCGTAGACTGTATAACCCTCTCGGTGTCCATGTAACTCGCTCGGTGCATCGCGTCCTGTAGTGGTCGTACACCGCGATCCAAAACAGGAGAAAACAATGCCCCATTTCAGCCCGGAATTAAGTGCGCCCCGCCAAACGGGACGACTTGGTCGCACGCGGTCTTTACCGAACCGTGCGCGTCGTTGATATGGTCGTGTGGGATTTCGCAGAAGTCGATTCGGAGGTGCGAGCACCCCGGAATCCACGCATATCCGCCGACGACACCCCGTATTCGACCTTTCTGGAATATGCTGTAACTTTGTGTACACTCGTCGGATCGAGACGAAACTTGTGCCATCGAACTCGTAACAATATGCTGGTCCTGTGAGCCAAGTTTGGTCCGATTCTGAGAAAATTGATAAAATCGCGTATCGTGGGCCCCACAGGCTCCACTTGACGGGCGATTTTGTGATCGGCTCATCGGAATCCAATTCTGGAAGTTCCGTTGAGTTTGTATCATCATTCCTGGCTTGTAGACACTGAGTTTGAGGAATTTGGAGACCTTTGACCCTGACACGCTTTTCGGTGCAAAGTGGCCCACATGTGGATCCCGCTTTGGCCGAAAATGACCTTTTCCCCTGTGTCCAAATTGGACGTAAGGACAGGCGTTCCTAGCAGTTTGATACCTTCTGAGACTGTTGGTGACGTTTATTACAGCTTTTGGAGTAGCACCTACCGGATCCACTGCTACAGGGACAGTTGTTGACATTCAAACATCAGGCAAGTGTACCTTGCCATCTCTGCAGTATTATTACCTAGTTTTCTTACTTCATATATTTACTGTGCATGCTTAACCTAGGACCGTTTGACATACTTAGCGTCCGATTATCAGTCGGGTGCCCACATCGTACGCGGTGTTGGGTAATGTCATTTAGATATGGACATACGTGACACTTTATATTCTCGTACTTGTCTTACCAAGTACACTTTGACCCAGGACACAGGACACTGATCATGAGACAGGATCTTCCCGAGATGTTCGAGGTGACTCTGTATAGGACTTGGCATAGATTCTATATTCTAGATACATTATGACTTGTGCATTAGTATGACCCCGCTGACATGGACGTGAGACGTTATGTTCATGATTTGTGTGGTTACATTGGGTGGGGAGAGACACACAGACTACAGGCTGATTATATATATACACCCCTACTATTGTGAGGCCCAAGACTCTGAAGCCCGAGCTTGGCCCATTACTCATTACTACTGCTGCTACCGGCTCCCCTAAACAGAGCTTGTAGTATGCTTCAGCCTGAGTTCTAGTGCTGCTCTCATCTTGCATATCACTTAGCTGGTTATTCTAGTATTCCCTTATTGTTCCATCTATTGCTGGATAGATTCACAGGCTACAGGTTGATTATGTTATGCCGGCTACTCAGTATCCTGCTGAGCTAGACCACCTCTTGACACCACTACTACCGGCTCCCCTACACAGGGCTTGTAGTTGTTTCAACCTGAGTACTATTGATATTCTCTCTTGCATTTATACAGATGTTACATACTTACCCTGCTTATCTCATTATTTGCTGCACTATTTATATTCTGGCTTGTATTATTTTCTGTACCTTGCTATGTCCCCTGAGGACCTGGATATGGATTATGTCCCCAGGATTTGCAGACGAGATCTATCCCGAGGTTTACGGGACCGCAGCAGGAGGAGCCGATCCAGGAGCCGTACCACCATCTGAGGATGAGGTGTTAGCCGAAGACTTCTCCTGAGCATCCATGTTCATGCTCAGTATTTATTTATTTATTTCAGTCTTTTATATTCTGGTCTGTTGAACCATTGTACTAGATATTTATCGGGTTGTTCCCCGAAGTACTTTGTGAGACTTGTTGATGATTTACATTCCTTATTTATTCTGTGGATCATATTTTATATCTTGTGTGGATGGGATTAGTTGTGCCATGATTGTCGTAGACTGGTTTTACAGCTTAAGTATGCCCTGATGGATCCATTATATTGGGTTGGTCCATCGGTGCGTACTGCTGGCCATTGCCACGTGTCCGGTCCCACAGTATTTTGGGACTGGGGCGTGACATGGTTTCTGTGGTGGCCCATGCAGGTCAACGACTAAATTGTTCGGTTTCAACTTAGGGACCGAACCAGCCTGTCCTAAGGATAGAATAAGTTCTAGGATCTCATCCATTATTTAACCCATTGTTGAACTCTATATCGAACTCGAAATTGTTATTTAAACTGCATCTTGTATTGATTCCTCTGTGCGTTCTTACAGTTTATCTTTTGGTTGCAGAGAAATGGATCCCAGGAACAGAGATGAGATTCCATTGGATACGCCACATAACGCTGTGGTTACTTATGGAGACGGAGTGACTCCAGGGAGTGGAGGACCAGCATCGCAGAGCGATCAAACTGGTCAGCCTAATCCAAGGTTTCGGAGAGATGACATCCCACCTCCACCACAGTTCACTCCCCAGATGCCAGCTTTCCCGCCAGGACAAGCCATGGACGGGCAACAGATGTTCCAGATGATGTATGCTATAATGCAAGCACAGCAATAGATTCAGCAAGAAGCTCAACGTCAGGAGGCCGAGAATCTGAGAACCAGCCTGGTATCCGCATTGGAGCAGGCAAATCCACCAGCGAGGCGATCGACGACTGGATCTATCACCGACTTCCGTCAGCTCAAGCCTCGTATATTTTCTGGTAAAGAGGGGCCAACAGAAGTTCATGAATGGCTCACAAACATTCAGCATCAGTTGGAAGCCGCTGAACTTCCTAGAGAGAAGTGGATGACTGCAGTCAGAATGCAGTTAACTGAGAATGCACATCACTGGTGGTTAGCAGAGGAGAGGAGGCTCGGACAGGATCGAGTCACATGGGAAGAGTTCTCTAGACTCTTCCAAGAGATGTACATTCCAGCAGTTGCACGATCAGAGCTCAGAGACAAGTTCAACCGCCTCATCCAAGGCAGTATGACAGTGGAAGAATACAACGCGGAGTTCATTCGCCTTAGTCGCTTTGCCCCAACCTTGATTTCGACCGAGGAAGAGAAAGCTGAGAAGTTTTTTGATGGGCTAAAGTTTGAGCTGCAGAGATTGATTGGCTCAGTCGCACCTACATCTTATACCGACGTTCTCGCAGCAGCACGATGCATGGAGCGCGTCACTAGAAGAGAGTCAAACCTGAAGAGGCCTATCAACTCAGCACCAACCAGGACAGCACATGGAGATTCAGCAAAACGGACCCAGAGGAGCTTGCCAGAGAGGACAGCACACAGGGCCATATCTCTCCCTACTTGTCATCACTGCGGCAAGATAGGTCACATTGAGAGAGAATGCAGACGTAAGTTGGGACTCTGTCTAGCTTGCGGTTCCAACCAGCATCAGACCAGAGACTGCACCGAGCGCAGAGAGGGAGCACCGAGATTAGCTTTGCCTGCACCACGACCAGTTTATCCAGCCGTAGGAGCACAGCAGGCAGGAGTTGGTGGAGTCAGACCACCAGCCCCAGGAGGGAACCAGCAGAGACCACCCCTGGCACCACAGGCAGCTCTATTTCAGCAGGCTCAGCAGCAGAGAGGCCAAGCTCAGGGACGAGGCCAGGCATTCACTTTAGCTGTTGAGGAGGAGGCTACAGTAGGCGAGGTCATCGCAGGTACTATTTTAGTAGCTTTATTATCAGCTGTAGCATTGTTTGATTCTGGAGCATCGCATTCATTTATAGCAGCTAGCTTTGTAGCCACACATAGAGTAGCTACCGCACCCCTTCCGAAGATGAAGAGAATTCTTACGGGAGGCAGAATTATTCCGGTTAGTGACGTCTGTAGATCATATTCTGTAGTAGTTTGTGGCCGAGAGATGCGAGCTCAATTCCTGATATTTTTTATGCCGGACTATGATGTCGTACTTGGTATGGACTGGTTAAGTCAGTACCATGCGACTCTTGATTGCCGACTCGGGCGGGTTATATTTAGACCGCCAGGACATCCAGAATTTGAGTTTCTCCGAGGAGCAGTAGAGCAAGGAGTTCAGCCTACTCTTAGGGTATTATCTGTAGAAGAGGAGACAGGTTATCCAAGAGTCATATCTGAATTTGTGGATGTATTCCCCGATGATCTTCCAGGCTTACCGCCTGATCGGGAAGTAGAATTCACAATAGACTTAACTCCAGGAGCAGAGCCTATCACTTCATCAGTTTATCGACTGGCACCTAAGGAGTTAGTAGAGTTGAAAGCGCAGGTTGACGACCTTCTGGACAAAGGTTTCATTCGGCCCAGTGTATCACCTTGGGGAGCACCCATATTATTTGTGCCAAAGAAGGATGGAACAGTACGGTTATGCATTGATTACAGGGCACTGAATGCTGTGACGATCAAGAACAGGTATCCCTTACCACGCATTGATGATCTATTCGATCAATTGAGTGGTGCAAGGGTATTCTCGAAGATTGACTTAAGATCCGGCTATCATCAGATCAAAGTAAGGAAGAAAGATATCCCGAAGACCGCATTCAGAACCAAGTATGGGCATTATGAGTTCTTGGTAATGCCGTTTGGTTTAACGAATGCACCAGCAGTGTTTATGAGCTTAATGAACAGAGTCTTTCATCAGTTCTTGGATAAATTTGTAGTGGTATTCATTGACGATATTCTCATATATTCCAAGAACCATGAAGAGCACGAGGAGCACCTCAGAATCGTGTTAGAGACCTTGAGGCAAGAAAAGTTATATGCCAAACTCAGCAAGTGTGAGTTCTGTATGGACAAAGTACCTTTCTTGGGACACATCATATCAGGAGAAGGACTTTCAGTAGATCCGAAATAGATTTCGCGGAAAACCAGCTATATCCGATCTTGGTTGGCCTTTCACCCCTAGCCACAAGTCATCCCCGTATTTTGCCAGAAAGTTGCGGCTATAGAGACTTGGCCTACACCCACATCAGTTGCAGAGGTAAGAAGTTTCCTCGGACTCGCGGGATATTACCGAAGGTTTGTAGAAATTTTTTCGAGGATTGCAGAACCGATGACGAAGCTGACTCGGAAGGACCAGGAGTTTATATGGACAGAAGACTGCCAGAAGGCCTTCGAATAGTTGAAGAGAAGATTAACAACAGCACCTGTCTTGACTCTTCCTTCAGGGTCAGGAGATTTTGTTGTTTACAGCGATGCATCAGGTAGTGGACTGGGATGTGTTTTGATGCAACATGGCAAGGTCATTGCTTATGCATCGAGACAGTTGAAGGTTCACGAGAAGAACTACCCAACACATGATCTGGAACTAGCAGCAGTTATATTTGGATTAAAGATTTGGAGGCACTACCTTTATGGGGAGAAAGTGGACATCTTTACAGATCACAAAAGTCTGAAGTATGTATATACTCAGAAAGAGCTTAACATGAGGCAGAGGCGTTGGCTGGAATTGATGGTAGATTTTGACATAGAATTGCAGTATCATCTGGGAAAGGCGAATGTTGTTGCTGACGCACTCAGCAGGAAGCCTACTGCGTATTTCTTGACGATGCAGCCCGAGCTATTGAGAGATTTACAGGAGCTACATATAGAGGTCATTTTACCAGGACAGAATGGCTTGTTGGCTAATCTCGAGATTCAGTCATCACTTGTGGAGAAGATTAAAGAGGCATTGCCCACCGATTCTAGATTCCGAAGACTCAAGGAAAGAACGGAAGCGGGCATGCAGACAGGACTTCGCATTCACGAAGACGGGACATTGAGGTTCAGAAATCACCTGTATGTTCCAAATGGAGAATTGAGACAGGAGTTAATGGCGGAAGCGCATAGCTCTATGTATTCTGATCACCCGGGAGGAACCAAGATGTACCGAGACTTGAGACAGTATTACTGGTGGCACGGAATGAAAAGAGAGATTGCAAGATTTGTGGCCAAATGCTTAGTCTGCCAGCAAGTAAAGGCCGAACATCAGAGGACTGCAGGTATGTTACAGCCGCTTCCGATACCGGAATGAAAGTGGGAGCATATCACGATGGATTTTGTCACAGGATTTTCGAGGAGCCCCAGCGGAAAAGATGCAGTATGGGTGATAGTGGATCGACTCACTAAATCGGCACACTTCTTGCCATTTAGAGTTGGACAGTCCACAGAGGTACTAGCCGACATGTATATGCGACAAATCGTCAAATTACATGGAGTGCCTGTTAGTATCGTAACGGATCGAGATTCGAGATTTACATCTCATTTCTGGAGAAGCATGCAAGAGAGTCTGGGCACCAGGCTCAAATTCAGTACGGCATATCACCCACAGACAGACGGCCAATCAGAGCGTACCATTCAGATATTGGAGGACATGTTGCGATCTTGTATGTTAGACTTCGGAGGATCTTGGGAAGATCATTTGCACTTAGTAGAGTTCTCCTACAACAACAGTTACCAGGCCAGCATCCAAATGGCACCATTTGAAGCTTTATACGGAAGGAAGTACAGATCGCCTATATGTTGGAGTGACGTTGGTGAACGTCAAATACTGGATCCAGAATTGGTAACGCAGACAGTGGAAAAGGTGAAGCAGATTCAGAATCATCTACGATCAGCTCAGGACCGACAGAAGCATTGGGCGGATACGCACAGGCGTCCCCTAGAGTTCAAAGAAGGTGATCACGTATTCTTGAGGATTTCTCCCACTCGTGGTACTATCAGATTCGGAAGCAGAGGCAAGTTGAGTCCAAGGTATATTGGGCCATTTGACATCCTAGAGCGTGTTGGCGAAGTAGCTTATCGTCTTGCATTACCTCCATCCTTAGAAGGAGTGCACGACGTATTCCACGTCTCACAGCTGCGCAGGTACGTGACCGACCCAAGTCACGTAGTTGACCATTCAGAAATCGCAGTGGGCCTAAGCTTGAGATATGAAGAACAACCGGTTGGCATTCTCGACGTCAGTGAGAAGACATTGCGAGGACAGACAATCAGACTGGTCCGAGTAGCTTGGAAACATCAATCCCCTGGAGAATCGACATGGGAACGAGAAGATAGTATGCGCCAGCGCTACCCCCACCTGTTTGAGGAGACAGTTGTAAGCTAAGCAACCTTGTAATTCCATAAATCATTCTTTTGACAGCTTATTCTTTGATTGCGAGGACGCAATCCTTTTAAGGAGGGAAGATTGTAAACACCCCATTTTTTCAGATTAATTTTAATATAATTTTTCCCGATCTTTTTCGGCATTTTGGATGAAGAACCAAAGTCATTATGAGTTAAAGATTTTTATAGGCGGTTTATTGGTGTTAAAATATTTTGGAAATAATAATTTATTGTGTAAAATGGAAAGCCGGACAGGTGGTATTTTTTGGGGAATTATTTGGACTTCTGAGTCGCGTTTAAAGCCTATAAAACGATTGGTTTGATAAACCGAACCAAACCCCGCCCCAAACCGAACTTGAACCAAATCGATATCGGGTCGGGTCCGGAAACCCAAACCCGAACGGAACCCTAGCAGCCGAGGGCTGCTGTTCCCCTATTTAGAGCCTCGGCATTCGTGCCAGGCAGGTCGCCGCCACGAGAACCCTCAGAGCCGATCGCCCCCGTCAGCTAGCCGACCGACCCCGCGCTGCCGCCGCTCCCCGCGGGTGCTCAGCCGTCGACGACCGAACTCGACAGCAGCGCCTCGGTCGACTCTGTCTCTGACCGGCGCCGAGCCGACTTCCCCCACCCCGTCGCCAGGCGGCCGGACCATCCCGACCCTGAACCCTTCGACATCGCCGCTCGAGCCGACTGCTCGACCAACACGTCTCGATCTTCGCTGCAGCAGCCGCGAGATCCTCCCCGCCGCTCGCCTCGACAACCACTGCGAAGCCCTAGCCGACCTCGAGGCTGACCCCCTGCGAGGCCCTCCGCAGTCAGAGCCCTAGTTCTGACTCACAACGGACACGAAGACGCGAACGGTGCTCACGGACACGGAGAATTTAGAACTCACGGGGCTCTGTTCAGGTACCGTTTTCTTCCACCTCGTAACTCCGATTTCGATTCCGACAATTGCTATGCGTAGACTGTATAACCCTCTCGGTGCCCATGCAACTCACTCGGTGCATCGCGTCCTGTAGTGGTCGTACACCGCGATCCAAAATAGGAGAAAACAACGCCCTGTTTTACCCCAGAATTGAGTGCGCCCTGCCAAACGGGATGACTTGGTCGCACACGGTCTTTACCGAACCGTGCGCGTCGTTGATACGGTCGTGTGGGATTTCGTAAAAGTCGATTCGGAGGTACGAGCACCCCGAAATCCACGCGTATCCGCCGACGACACCCCGTATCCGACCTTTCTGGAATATGCTATAACTTTGTGTACACTCGTCGGATCGAGACAAAACTTATGCCATCGGACTCGTAGAAATACGCTGGTCCTGTGAGCCAAGTTTGGTCCGATTCTGAGGACGTTGATAAAATCACGTATCGTGGGCCCCACAGGCTCCACTTGACGGGCGATTTTGTGATCGGCTCATCGGAATCCAATTCTGGAAGTTCCGTTGAGTTCGTATCATCATTCCTGGCTTGTAGACACTTTGTTTGAGGAATTTGGAGATCTTTGACCCTGACACGCTTTTCGGTGCAAAGTGGCCCACATGTGGATCCCGCTTTTGCCGGAAATGACCTTTTTGCCCCTGTGTCCAAATTGGACGTAAGGACAGGCGTTCCTAGCAGTTTGATACCTTCTGAGACTGTTGGTGACGTTTATTACAGCTTTTGGAGTAGCACCTACCGGATCTACTGCTACAGGGACAGTTGTTGACATTCAAACATCAGGCAAGTGTACCTTGCCATCTCTGCAGTATTATTACCTAGTTTTCTTACTTCATATATTTACTGTGCATGCTTAACCTAGGACCGTTTGACATACTTAGCGTCCAATTATCAGTCGGGTGCCCACATCGTACGCGGTGTTAGGTAATGTCATTTAGATATGGACATACGTGACACTTTATATTCTCGTACTTGTCTTACCAAGTACACTTTGACCCAGGACACAGGACACTGATCATGAGACAGGATCTTCCCGAGATGTTCGAGGTGACTCTGTATAGGACTTGGCATAGATTCTATATTCTAGATACATTATGACTTGTGCATTAGTATGACCCCGCTGACATGGACGTGAGACGTTATGTTCATGATTTGCGTGGTTACATTGGGTGGGGAGAGACACATAGACTACAGGCTGATTATATATATACACCCCTACTATTGTGAGGCCCAAGACTCTGAAGCCCGAGCTTGGCCCATTACTCATTACTACTGCTGCTACCGGCTCCCCTACACAGAGCTTGTAGTATGCTTCAGCCTGAGTTCTAGTGCTGCTCTCATCTTGCATATCACTTAGCTGGTTATTCTAGTATTCCCTTATTGTTCCATCTATTGCTGGATAGATTCACAGGCTACAGGTTGATTATGTTATGCCGGCTACTCAGTATCCCGCTGAGCTAGACCACCTCTTGACACCACTACTACCGGCTCCCCTACACAGGGCTTGTAGTTGTTTCAACCTGAGTACTATTGATATTCTCTCTTGCATTTATACAGATGTTACATACTTACCCTGCTTATCTCATTATTTAGTTGCACTATTTATATTCTTGCTTGTATTATTTTTTGTACCTTGCTATGTCCCCTGAGGACCTGGATATGAATTATGTCCCCAGGATTTGCAGACGAGATCTATCCCGAGGTTTACGGGACCGCAGCAGGAGGAGCCGATCCAGGAGCCGTACCACCATCTGAGGATGAGGTGTTAGCCGAAGACTTCTCCTGAGCATCCATGTTCATGCTCAGTATTTATTTATTTATTTCAGTCTTTTATATTCTGGTCTGTTGAACCATTGTACTAGATATTTATCGGGTTGTTCCCCGAAGTACTTTGTGAGACTTGCTGATGATTTATATCCCTTATTTATTCTGTGGATCATATTTTATATCTTGTGTGGATGGGATTAGTTGTGCCATGATTGTCGTAGACTGGTTTTACAGCTTAAGTATGCCCTGATGGATCCATTATATTGGGTTGGTCCATCGGTGCGTACTGCTGGCCATTGCCACGTGTCCGGTCCCACAGTATTTTGGGACTGGGGCGTGACAGCTCCCAAGTCTGGTATGTACCCAACTAGCGCTCCATTGATTCCCACCAGTGATGGGCAATACCATCTAGTAGCGTCCTTACGCCTGTCATCCATAGGTCTACAGGTAGCTGCGATGCTCCCAATAGCTTCTGAGTGTGGGTGATCTAGTTTGTAGTCTCCTCTGGGCTCTCAATGCTTTTATATGGCATCGGACCAATCTGTATAAAGTCCTTTACTGAACCAACTCTAGCTCGAGGTGTTGGAACTAGTGCTTGAGCTGGTACAGTAGTCTGTGCAGCCATCCTCTCAAGTGTTGCCAGAAATTCTTGCCTCTGCTCTGCTGCTTGCTGCCTCTGCTCTACAGCTAGTGTGGCTGCCTATTGTCTCTGTTCCTGCATTATCATATGGAAGAATTGGAACAGTTGTGTCTGGCCATCCTGCGGTGCTGATAAAGTTGGAAGGCTCCCATTAGGTGAAGCAGGAAGATCAGATAGAACTAGATTGTGAGTCTGTCCATCTGGCCCCGGAAGTCTAGGAATCATTGAGGTCCCTCCTTGAGTCTGACCATTGAATCCTGAAGTTGTGTCGCCATCGGCGATAGTACATCCATTTTGCGTATCCATCTCTGTGCAGGTGATGTAAGAAATGATTAGAAGAAGTACAGAAATCAAACAGGATGCAAGCATTAAATAGGATAGTTGAATGGAAGGATATGTTTTAGTCAAGCGTGGATGAGATCCTTATACTCTATTTCTATATGCAGGCTTGTTCGGCACAGTTACGTAACCGAGACAATATATTCTCGACCTGCATGGGCCACCATAAAAATATGCCACGCCCCAGTCCCAAAATACGTAGGACTAGGAATACGTGACACGCCAGCCGTATGTATACGAACTCCAATATATGGAAACCATATACACACGTACGTTGTACATGAATATCTAATCCACCAGTGGTAATATACTGTCTCACCAAGTCACACGCAAACTATATCTCATCCACGGCACAAATAAAGAAATATAGGAAATAAATAACTGAATATCAAAGATGAGTATCAAAGTATGATAGTCGATGAAAATAAATCCACTACAAATCGACTATACTAAAACTACTGAAGAGAGAAGAGAATCAACTCTAATATAAGAATAAATGTCTCTAAAAGAAGAGCAACAGAATCTCTAATAGCTGAAATGGATCAAAGATACTCCGAAGGTAAGACCTCCTCAGTCTGATAAGTAGTGTCATGTCCAGGTCCATACTCCAGTGGATACTCCTGCTCATCTATATCTGGAAAGGTACCAGGTCCTCAGAGGGACGTTACAAGATACATATAAACATGCCAATAAAGTACTAGAAAGTAAACATCCAATGGGGTCGCCTAACCGTCTAAGTGAATGCAGTTTGAGAACAACTTTCCACCAAGTAGGCTATCTGGCTAAAATGGGATTGGCATGACTCTCTCGGAGAATCAGGGGCCTAAAAATCACATCGTCTTTTGAACGACAGAGACCGCCTGATGATATATAATATATAAGGGTCATCACCGTCCGTATCTCCAGCGGAGCTTTCCAGGTTACAAAAAGAAAAGTACAAAGGAGCCCAAATGCCTTACTTGTTGTTCTCTCTACCCCATGCTCTAAGCATGTCACATCCATGACACGATAAAACCTCTAAATAAATGCCAGGTCTACTAGCATGCAAAGTTTCTATCGGCAGTTATCCCTATCCGTCGCACGACCTATACGTACCAGTGGCCAGCCGAGTACGCAAGTCCGTGTCCTATATGTGACTCACACTCTCGTAAGAATAGTTTCATGGCCAATGAAACATAAGGATGCCTCATGATAATGGGGTGGTCTCATAAAGTAGGTCCAATGCATATACATAAATAAAAACAGAACACGATTCACTGTCGTTGCACCCAAGTTTCTTTAGACGCACAGTTTATATAGCAGTTAAAATAATAAACTAAAGTAAGCAAAAATAAAATATGCATGCATCGTATAGAATGTAAATACAGTACAATGGCAAGGTATACTTACCTGGCAAGCAATCTGTAAAGTGTAAGCGTCCAAATATCAAGGACACAGGATCATGAACTAATAGCTCCGAACAAACGTCTCCGGATGCTGAAATAGATATCACCAACATTTTCGGAATCAGCGAGATAGCTAGAAATTACTACCCTTTCGTCCAATTTGGACACAGGAGCAAAACGGTAATTTTAGGTCAAAGTGGGGTCCACGTGTGGCCCACTTTGCACCGAAAAGCCTGCCAGGGGTAACGGTCTCTAAAAGGGAAAAATTATAGGTCAAACAAACTCTAAAGGTCAGTACGAACTCAACGGTATGTCCAATTTTGGATTCCGGTAAGCCGAACATAATTTTGCCTAAAAAGTCAATCGTAGGTACCACTAATAGACGACTTGGTCAACTGTCTCAGAACTGTGTGAAAATTGGGTCACAGGACAACGCGATACCACGAGTCCAGTGGTGCAAGTTTTGTCATATTCTGATAAGCGTGCACTAAATGGCACGGGGTTTTGCAAAAGTCACGACATGGGTGATTTTTTGCGGATACGGGCTGATTCCGACGCGCACACGCGTCCAAATCAGTTTTTGCGAAATTTCACACGTCTGGGTATACTGTGCTCACCTTTTGGTACACTTGGTACACGACGGGACGGTCCCATTTGGTGGGGCGCGCTCCGTATCAGAATTTCTGGAATGTTGTAAAAAGTATATTTTCAGGATTTTCTTACTGATTTAATTTAACATACAGCAGTTAATAAATTATTATATTTAACAAAAAATAAAATAGGTTAGGTGGTCTTCGCATACCAAAAAAAAAACTGAATTCGGATCTCTGTGGTGGGAGATACGAGTCCGTGAACATATGTAGTTACCGAAGTTTTCTGCGATCCCAAAAGTTGTCGTTTTTCGCCAACTTGGTCGTTATTTTTGCCTAGGTTTACGCGTTGTTCGAGGTAAACTAATATACAATATTGGAAGAGGGATAGGTAGTGAACATATCGATAAAAAAAGGATCAAGTTTGGTCGAGCGAGGGCACGCGAATCAAAGCGTGAACACAGGTACGCTACAGTATAATCCTGTCAGGTCGCGAGGTCACGGTAACGGCGACGGGCAGCGCTGGTGGTCGGCGGTGGTTCGAGGCTGACGGCAGTCGCTGCTGGAGGTCGGCGCTCAGATGGGAAGATGAAGATTAGGGTTAGGGTTTCAATGGAAGGTATTTATATATAGCGTATATATATATAGGACAGCGGGGGCGGATACTGCGGGTCGCTTGCGGTCACTGTGCGGGTTTAGAAAGTTACTGCTGCTGCTGCTGAATAGTTATTAGCGGGTCGGGTCCTTAGGGTAGCGGGTAGGATTATAAGTGGTTTGGGTTTTGTTCCATAAACTAATTTGTATTCATTTCCTTTTTCCTTTTTTTTTCTTATTCTTCCTAATTTCTTTTCTAATTCTTTTATTCTATTCTTTCCTTTTTCTAATAATAAACTTTATATATATATATATATATATATATATATATATATATATATATATATATATATATATATATAATACTAAAAATTTATATTGGTTCATACAATAAATATATCACTGTCCACAGAGTCTCCTACATAAAATAATTAGGATAAAATTTATAATTGCTCCATAAATCCCCTATTGCACAAACACTTAAAATTAAAAATTAACTAAATTCTATTTTCTTTAATTAGCTCATAATTACTATAATTCAATTAAATAATTAATTAAAAAGATTAATACGATTTTTAGAATTAGGGGTTTACAGTCCTAGGTTATCTGTCTCAGTCGGGATGAGACCCTCCTGAGCCAAGGTCTATGGCTCTAAGCCAACAACGTTCTGAGGCCCGCAGTGAGAGGGGTACCACTCCTTAGTGTCATTTGGGAAAAATATATTCAGTCAGGAAAGAAGTAAAGTACATCTCTAACAGTAGTTCTAATAAATAATATAAATTATGTAACATTAAATAGATATGAATATACAAGATGCAATATATAGATACAAGAGATATGCAATAAAGGAAATATTAAAAATAAATACACAAATGAGCAATATAGAAATGAACAAGAAATACTAATAACTAAATGAGTGAGTACCAGCTTTAATATGTGATCGGCTTGGAAACTTATATAAGGATTATGGCCTGGTTAATCATACGTACGGTGTATGATTAATATACATAAGGAACAAGACATGCACAAGAAGGGTATGATCATATATCTACACTAAATACTCTCCTCCCTCGATTGGTATAGTGGATCCAACCATGGTACATTATGACACGAGTTTCCACAAGAAGGGCGCTACTCTTCTCATGAACCAATATATGTATTTGTACAAGAAGAACAAGGAAACAAGGCTTGTACAAGATACACCATAAATACCAAGGAATAATATCTCATGATGAGATCCGAATATACCAATCCGTGTAACCATCGTGTCTAAAAATCAAGGATATCTACACTAGATACAAGAGACATAGAGGATATCATAAATGAGAAACTATCAGAGAATGTACTCGCCTAAAATCTGATGAACAGTATCAAAGATATCTGGTACAGTGCCTCGAAGAGCTAAATATGGAATATTACATCAATACAAGGTTTTGGAATGAAAATAAGTTAAACTAGTCAACTTCTAGGTCATAAAGCCATTTCTAAGTCAAAACAGTCAAACTAGGTCAACTCTAGGTCAAAGTAGTCAAACTAGCTATTTTTAGGCTGTATGAGTCCATCTCTAGGATATTTGGTCCATACACTATGTAACTAGGCCATACTAGCTATACTAGGATACTAAAAAACCAACAAGATACCATATCCAAAGATACGCAATTTAGTAGATATGAAAGTCTTATAACATGTATACAAACAACAATATATAATACTTCTAACTAAACTAATGCTAAGTGGATACCTTGGCTTTGAATCAAAACGGTATCACACCATCTACACACTCATCTTGATGTTCAAACCTGATACCTTGAATAAAACCCAATACCTTGACATTACCTTGGTATCACAAGGTAATTCAATATCTAACATAACTAATACCCATGCACCTCACTATACATTAATATGTATTTAAACTTATAACAATACTATACTGAACTAATATCCAAATATACCCCTTGATATTTAATACCCGTACCCAAGATATCTCACTCTCATTACCTTGGTGCACCCCAAGGTAATCTAGAAATAATGCTAACTAAAGTTTACTAGTATTTATGCATAAATAAATATCATATATAATATATACTAACTTATTAACAATATATACATAATTGCTAGCTAATTAATCTATATATATATATATATATATATATATATATATATTAACTTAATAACTTATCAACATGCTACACCTTTTTGAAAAGCTGTTGTCGCTACTTACTGCCGTTGTTGCTTACTGCTTCTGCTGCAGCTACTGCTTCCTTCTTCTGCTTCTGCTTCTGCTGCTTATCTACTGCTGCTTTCTGCTGCTTTTGCTGCTGCTTATTGATTGCTTCTCTCAGCTTTTATCCCACTGCTTATCAATAGTTTTCTCACTTTTTTCTATTATTTTCTCACTATTTTTTTATTGTTTCTTCTTCCCTCAAGCTTACACACATAAATACACACCTCATATATATATATATATATATATATATATATATATATATATATTAGAGAAGCACATGAACTTCTACTCTCACATGATCACCAACACATCAACATGAATTCTAAATCAAACATATAAATATACATATACATATATCTCACATAATAATTATAATTACAATATTATAATATATATAATTGAATTAAATTGCAAAGAATAAATACGTGAAGTGCATCGTACATGTATCATAGTAGATCTATGATACGCTTGCAATACGGCTTCACACACAACCAAATATATCCCAACGGATACGAGCAAGTCTAAAATAATAATTATAAATAATACGAAGAGCTAATCACTCATCTATGTGTCTGTGTCAAAATATGACATGCTCAAACCCCGGTGTCAGAGAAAAACTCCCAAATCAATCCATATCTCCAAATTATCGAGATACGGCCTATACGTATCCAATTATGGACAAGACACTAGCCACACACAATCAAACACATGTCAATTTGGTCTAATTGACCTATTGACAAATACAAGATGTGTCAATCTCAGAATTTTTCTAAAATTGACACAAAATACCACATAACTTTCTTCATAGGCCTCCTATGAACCTAATTCCAATTCCTATGGGTAGCCTTAGCATATGGGGTGGTTCCTAATGATTAAAATATAGATTTAGAGTCTAATTTGAGTTTTACCTATTGGGAGATTGATTCCCATTGAAACTTCCAAATTGAGTGAAAAGAGTCTCCAACTAGTAGATCCTTGCTCCTCCTTATAGATCATTACTTCTTTCTTATAGATCCTTGCTTTAATAGCCTCCAATGATGATTAGGGAAGGAATTGAAAAAATAATTGGGTGAAATTTGATGTGGGAATAAAAAAATTTGGAAGAGGAAATTCTAGATCTAGATTTAAAATAAAAATGAAGAGAATTTTTTTCCCTCCGTTTGAATAATAGGCCAGCCACATTCCCCCTTCCCTAAGCTACTATGTAATATCTAAAATACCCCTTGGGGCCTCTCATGAAGAAATAATTAAGGAAAGAAGGTTCTAGTCTAATTGGTTTAATTGAATTAATCATCCTCGTAATGAATGGGCTTCTTATTAGGCTCAATTCTAACTAGAATTAAATGTTGGTCCATGGATCTAATCTAAACTAGTTAGGTCCACTAACACAAGTCCAAAATAATAAACTAATATTTAACAATAAATAAATAATATAATAAATAATTATTCAATATGCACAATATTTAATTAATTATGAAATGACCAAAATACTATTTCCTAGAAAATATGGTAGTGACACCAAGTATTCATTCCTCCACCAAATATTTCCAAATCAATTCCAATTTCTCTCATTTTTATCCCCAAGGAGAGCAAGAAGCTTGAAGGTTGGAAATCCATCTCCCAATAGGTAAAATATTATTTTTCTTGTCATTAAAACTCTAGAATGGTGTAATAAATCCATAGGAACCCTTCCTTGGTTTAAGACTACTTATAGGAAGAAGAAATAGCATATGAGGCCAATAGAAAAAGTTACTTAGAGTTTTGTGTCCATTTGGAGAAAACTCCGAGGTGGCACACCAAGTGTTTGATGAAATACCGAATGGGTCATTCCTTACTATTTTTTATTACTTATTGGTATTTTAGATGTGTCATGATAATTTGGTTATGTTTGGGAGTGATTTGACTGAGTATCACATGAGTATCAAGGTGTGATATCCATGTGTGGCTTGATGCACACCAAGTGTTTGGTATATGCATTGAGGGTGTGTTCCTATATATATATATATATATATATATATATATATATATATATATATATATATATATATATATATATATATATATATATATATACTCTAGTGACGGCCTAGTGGTAAGCCCCCCCCCCCTCCCGCACGCAAGAGCATAGCCGAACCCCACCTGTGTCCCCCCCCTCATGTACTCATGACCTTACCACTAGGCCATCACTAGAGTATATATATATATATATATATATATATATATATATATATATATATATATATATATATATACTTGGTGTTGTGTTTAGGCAAAGAAAGGGGGAAATTTCTGTACAAAGTGCACTATTATTACCATAGCAGCAGTAGTCATTGTGTGTGTGTGTGTGTGTGTTTTACTGTGATGTGTGTGTGTGTTGAGAGAACTATGTGCAGTGGTGTTGGGGTAGTGAACAGTGTCAGTGAACCGTGTCATTGAAACTGTGATGAGAGTGTAGAAGAAGTAACTGTAACGCCCCGCAACCGTATGGTGTGTTATACTGAGTCGGATTGAATAAAACAATAGCTGGTTATATTTGATTTATTGGATTTTGGGAATAACTATTGATTGAGTTGGTTTCATGTGAAAATGGCTAGCGGAGTTTGATGAAAATCAGGTGTTCGTTCAGAACAGTACTGAGATAGCTGGATAGGAGCGATAATGTCTTCTTCCTTAGTCCGATCGGTCGGATGATTTGGAGAGCATGGCCTGCTCGCACGGTCATAACAGTTGAGTAGATCGCTCTTTGCATCGGACAACGGGTTCAAGGGATTGGCCGTATCGGCAGGACATGATGCTTAACAGAATCAAACATTGTGAGTAGGCTCTTTCCCTTCTCCTCTACTCCTTCATGCCTAATAATATGAAAAACACGTAAAGGCTTGAACACTTGGGATGAAACTTGAGAATCACTACACTGAGGCGTGCATAGAGTGTACGTCGTTTGCTTGGATACGATTGTGGCTTGAATTGGTTTGCACATATGGCTAGTTGGAGCTAGAGTTGGATTATACACTTGAGGCAGTTGGTTGAATAATTGGGATTATGCTTGGACAGTTGGAATGATACATTGAGGCATTAGAAATATCGAGAATTCGGGCGAGCGAGCGTGCATCCGTGCACGAGTATCATTTGGGCGCTTTGTCTTACAAAGCGAGCAGTTGTGGTTCGAAACTGAACAACTGCGTCGGCGAGGGTGTTGTGCCACTGTTGGGGCATTGTGCCACTATTGGGGCATTGTGCCACGGGATTGTTCTGAGCGTGGGGTGTTGCATCCAATTTAAAATACTGTATTGAGAAGCGGCATTGTGCCTATGGGATAACTTGAGATTTGGTGCCTTGGGCTATATGTTGGAAGAATGGTTATGGATTCTTTGGTTGGATATTTTGGTTGGATATTTGGTTGAACGAGTCAAGGATCGCTTGGTGGGGCAAGAATATTCGATCCTCTCGTCATACCAACTTGGTGTCTGCATGTCACGGACAACCTGTATTGCACAGGGTTTCGTTTCCTCGAACGGGATGGACTCCGGGACACCGGGACCGTTAGGCCATGGAGGAGACAAGGGTAACGCGTCTTGGGTGCGGTGCCGGTAGTTTGACGACCAGGCGGGTTAGCTACCAAGCGCTGGATCGGGTAGAACTACCTATTGATTAGTCCGATCAATGTCCTTTATGGCTTGGCCAGTGACTTCATATAGATAAGAGTTGGTTTGCTTTACTTTGGTTGGTTTGTGCTTCGTGTAGGCTCGACCACCTTGCCTCGGCAAGAGTGTGCACTTTGAGATTGGATTGTAAGTTTTTGGTTGAGGAATGGATATTGAGGCTTGGTTGATGGTTCGATAACTTATCGTGTTGCTTGGGCTTTGAGTAGGACGGATTGCATGCTAGAATCCTTCGGGTTGGTTATGTATTGCTTGTCGATTGGCTTGAGTTGAATGCTTGCATGCTTAAACTGTTTTACAACTTTCCTTAATATGTCATCCCTATGCCATGAAATGACTTTAGGATTCAACTAGAAAGATCACCATATAACTGTTTGCATTCACTATTTACTTAGTGTCGGCTTAGACGAGTGGGTTATCCCGCTCACCAGTACGGCTGTGTACTAACCCACGTTTGTGGGCATTATTTTAGGTACGCAGGTGTAGTGGCACTGCTTGGATATACGAGATATGATGTATGAACTGTAAGTACCATTGTGGGCTAGAGAAAAGAGTAAGTGTATTTGATCGCCTTTGAGGCAATCGTCTTTGTGGTATTTTATTTGGACCCTATCGAGAGATTTTGCTGCGTATACTCTGATGTGTGCTTGGTACGCAATACTTGAATTTCGTTGCAACTTGGTTGTTTCAATGATAACTTTGGTGTTTAACAACATCTCCTTGTACGAGCGCTGTCACGCCCCAGTCCCAAAATACGTAGGACTAGGAATACGTAACACGCCAGCCGTATGTATACGAACTCCAATATATGGAAACCATATACACACGTACGCTGTACATGAATATCAAATCCACAGTGGTAATATATGTCACAACAAGTCACACGCAGTTCTATATCTCATCCACAGCACAAATAATAGAATAATGAAATCAATAAATGAATATCAAAGAAGCAGTCTCAAATAGTAATCTCAAAGTGTGATAGTCGGGTGGAAACAAATCCACTACAAATCGACTATAATAAACTACTAAAGAGAGAAGAGAATAAACTCTAATATAAGAATAAATGTCTAGAAAAGAATAGCAACTAGAATCTCTAAACAGCTACAATGAATCACATATAATCAGAAGGTAAGATCTCCTCAGACTGATAGGTAGCGTCAGGTCCAGGTCTATACTCCTGCGGGTACTCCTGCTCACCTATATCTGGAAGGGACCAGGTCCTCAGAGGGACGTAACAAGATACAAAAAGCACATGCCAATAAAGTACTGAAAATAAACATTCATTGGGTCGCCTAACCGTCTAAGTGAATGCAGTTAAGAACACCTTTCCCCACAAGTGAGCTATCTGGCTGAAAACTAGGATTTGGCATGGTTTTCTTTTGAAGATCCAGGGGCCCAAAGGCATGTCGTTTTTTGAACGGCGGAGGCCCGCCAATGTATATATATGGGTCATCACCACCCGTATCTCCAGCGGAGAATCCGGGCGTCACAGAAAAAGTGCAAAGGAGCTCAAATGCGGTACTTGTTGTTCTCCCCACCCAATGCTCTAAGCATGTCATGTCCATGACACGATAAACCTCTAATAACCGCCAGGTCTACTAGCATGCAAAGTTTCTATTGGCAGTTATCCCTATCCGTCGCACGACCTATACGTACCAGTGGTCAGCCGAGTACGCAAGTCCGTGTCCTACATGTGACTCACACTCGTGTAAGAATAGTGTCATGGCCAATGAAACATAAATGCCTCATGAAGATGTGGTAGTCGCATAAAGTAGGTCTAATGCACATACATAAATAAAACATAGTACGACGACACCGTCGTTGCACCCAAGTTTCCTTGGACGCGCAGTTTATATAGCAGTTAAAATAAATAAACAGAAAATAAACATGCATGCCTCATATGGAATGTAAAAATAGTACAATGGCAGGGTATACTTGCCTGGCAAGAAATCTGTAAAGTGTACGCGCCCAAATGTCAAGGACACTGAACCTGGAACTAAGGACTCCGAACAAACGTCTCCGGATGCTGAAATAAACATCATCAACGTTTTCGGAATGAGCAAAATAGCTAAAAAGCACATTCCTTTCGTCCAATTTGGACACAAGGGCAAAACGGTAATTTCGGGTAAAAGTGGGGTCCACGTGTGGCCCACTTTGCACCAAAAAGCGTGCCGAGGATAACAGTCTCTAAATGGGACAAACTATAGGTCAAACAACTCTAGATGTCAATAAGAACCCAACGGTATGTCCAAATGTGGATTCCGATGGGCCGAACAGAATTTTGTCCAAAAAGTCAACTATGGGCCCGCCAATTGGCGATCTGGTCAACCATCTCAGAAATGCATGAAAATTGGGTCACAGGACCAGCGCGTTACCACGAGTCCAGTGGCACAACTTTCGTCGCAATCTGACAAGCGTGCACAAAATACGCGAGAGTTCCACAAAAGTTGTGACACGGGATGTGTCCGCGGATACGGTCTGATTCCGGCGTGCACACGCGTCCGAATCAGTCTCCACAAATTTTCACGTGTCCGGTTACGCTGCTTGCACCATTCGGTACACTTGGCACACGGCGAGGAGGTCCCGTTTGGCGGGGCGCGTTCCGTTTTCCAACTTTTGAAAAACTGGAAAAAGTGGGTGCGCACAGTTTTGTGACGAATATAATTATGTCCACAGCAACTAATAGCATAGGATTATTTAACAGAAAATAAACTAGGTCAGGTATTCTACAGGTATCAAAAAGATTCACCGAATTCGGATCTCTGTGGTGGGAGATACGAACTCGCTAATTTAGGTGGTCATTCTGGAATTCTGCGATTCCAGAATTCTGTCTGCTCGTGCCGACTTGGACGCTGTTTTTCACCTAGGGGTACACATTTTTCGAGGTTGGCTATAAAACAAATATGGAAGAGGGTTAAGGGGTGATCATACCTATGAAGACGGAACAGCGTTTGGTTGAGCGAGTCGACGGAAAATCACTCTAGAGCGAAGGTGCTTCGAGTGGGATTCTGCAGGGCGCGAGGTCGGAGTCGTCGGGATGGTTGGATGGCTTGGTGGGGCTTCTCTGGCTGCGGTGATGGCTCTAGATGGGAAGAGGAGGTCTGGAGATTTAGGTTAGGGTTTGAGAGAGAAATATATATATATATATATATATATATATATATATATATATATATATATATATATATATATATATATATATATATATATATATATATTTATTTATTTATAATAGGGAAGAGAGAGGGTGTGAAGGTGGCCGCGGGGTGAAGGGGTCGGGTCTCCTGGGCTTAGTCGCTGAAGTGGGTGGTCATCTAAGTTAGCAAGCAAATTTGCTAGGAGTGCATTGGCGGGTCACAGCCAGTGATTTGCTGAGGAGTAGCAAACTTGCTAAGGGAAAGCAAATAGGGTGTTATTATTATTACTATTATTATTATTATATTCTTATTTAATTCTTATTAGTTAAGCTTATTTAGTTAATTCTTTTTTTAATCTTTTCTTTTCTTGTTAATATATGCATATATATATATATATTTGTATATATATATAATATATATACTCATAGAAAACTTCTAGATTAGAATAATGCACACCATTATGCTAGCAACTGCTCAAGGGGGTCTCCTACATGGAATAAATTCCGAAAAATTCCTGATGGTCCCATAAGTCATCTAAGGCCCGAACACCTAATATAAAAATTATTAAAAATCTAATTCTCCTATTTAGACCTAATTACTACAATTTAATTAATAATTAATAAAAAAAGGGTATATACGATTTTCTAGGAAGGGGGTTTTACAAGCGCAACTCCAGGCTCGTACGGCATCACGTCCCGAAGAGAACGATTGTCCTGCAGGAGAGCTGCAACGTGGTGATTCACGTTCAGCGGGGACTATTGAGCTTGCGAAAGATTGGGGCATGACAAATTGGTATCAGAGCGCCTGGTTCATTTCCTCGGACTTGGTCCTTCGTTTCATCACAAACTCTAAATAGCTTCCGCGTGTCGTTTAGCTCTTGGCTCTACTCGGTGCCACATTGGATATTTCATGCAATAAGTCTATATATTGCTGGTTGTGGTTGCATTTTGTGCTTCGTTGTGTTGCTTTTGTTGGTTTTCGTTAGATTGCTTAGCCTCGTTAGGCGTTGTTGCATTCGTACAGCAAGTTGGGTGGCATTGTTGCATTGGTGCAGCAAGTTGAGAGGGTGTCGTTGCTTGGCTTGTCATTTAGGGAGGTTCTGATTGCATCAGTGGATCAGTTGGTTGGCATACGAGATTTGGTTATGAAGCATGTTGTGAGTAGAAGCATTCGATAAGAATGGATCGTTGCACGATTTGCTCGTGTAGCGATTGTGTTGGATATAAGTTTAAATTTTGGCTGGGTGTATCAGAGAGAGCGTTGCACGAGTTGCTCATGTGGCGCATCGGTTGAGCAGGTTTGAGTTTGGCTTGGGAATATCAGGATAAGTTTGCACGAGTTGCTCGTACAGCAAATGTGTGGAACAGTTGGATATTGGGTTGGATTATTTGGAAAAGAGCTCGACGTACGGGATTGCTCGTGTTGCAAAAGTATCGGACGGTTTGAGAATAGCTGGAAGCATTAAGAATGGAACATAGCACAAGTTGTACAACGAGATTGATGGAAAGAATTGGATGATTCAGGCATTGGCTGAGTCTTGTGTCAGACTTGAGTTGGGAAAGGCAAGATCACGCATGAGGGATGGTTCGAACGGATCTTGGATCAGTGCAAGAAATCGTAATGCGAGTAGCGACTTGATTCGGAGTGGTATATGGGATACCATATAGTGAGCAAGGCATTAAAATATTTTGGATAGACATCAATGGGAATTGCCTCAACGGACTCGGGTAACAGAAATATAAGTTGGTTGGTGCACATCGGTTGAGTTGGGAAGAATAAAAAATGGAGCAAACGATTGTTGAGTTGAGCAATCGAGAACGAACTTGTACAAATAGAAGTATCGTTGGACTTAAGAGATGGACGAGATCGGAACGAACAGTTGGGAGACGCTTGAGCGAAGCGATGGGTTAATTGAAGGATAGCGAGCACGGACTATAATTTTTGGCAACACATTTGAGCTGTTGGTTGAGTAATGAAACACGATCTTGGTTTGGAGGGGCAATGCGATAGTTTCATACGACTTGAAGGATTTTGGATATTGCTGCTCGAGAAGTCAACTCAGGTTTAGCGGGAGTAGAATTGTGGGCAAAATGGTACAAAGATGGTAGACGAATTCTCCGAAAAGACATGAACAGATTGTGGCAACAACTAAAGGCAAAGATTGTGGCGGACAGACTTTTAAAGATAGCTAAATGTGGGAACAACAATTGAGCAAATTACTGTGCTGCTCGAGTAAGTTGGACGTGCATTGTGGGACGCGGCAAACGGATAAGAATTTGAGCAAGTCTCGAGTTTCGAGAATCATTGCAATTGGTAGTGCGAGTAGACGAACATGGCAATTCGGAAATTTAATGGATTCAGGGCAGAACGACGGATTTATGGAAGGCGGTTTCAACAAGCGCGGTTCTCGGATTCGGAAGTTCGCTCGGATGGAATGGTTGGATTTTGGTTCAGATTTGCAGATGACATATAACATGGTTCATAGTAACTGTCCATCGTGATGACTTACAATTATCGAGCGTAGCTTCGGGACAACTGACCCTAGCGACTTGACAGCCAGATCAGAGATGAATATTGTAGACCCATAGAACGACCCTTGCGGCGGCGCATTTGGGAATGCGTAGAGAGATGATATGAGTAGTGTATGTTGGAGATTTAGCTTATTGACTGAGTGTTGGATTTAAGAGACCCTTGGGATAGTCTTCAGCAGAAGATACAGCCGGAAGATTGGAGCGATGGTGGAAATAGCCTAGTCAACTGATGAGATTCAGAGTCGCAGATTTTTATCGATGGCATCGCCTCTGACTTATCATGCCCTGGAAGGGAATAGCATTCATATGAATTGACGACTGTGAAACTAGCTCGTAAAGTTAAAGCAGCGGCTCGTTCAGATCAAATCTTTGTAAATACTGGAAGGGACAGACGTGCCTCAGATTTACAAGATGCATCAGAACTTAGTATGGGAAGCGTGCTCGTTCAGAAGGCAAAGGTGATATCCTATGCTTCGAGGCAGTGGAAGCAGTACGAAGAACTATTCCATGTGCAACCTAAGAATTGTGGTGAGTATGTCCACATTGAAAACGTGGCGACACTATCCCTTTGGTGTGGCGGCAAGATCTTTGTGGATCACACGAACCTCAATATAGATGTTCACCCAGTGAGGTAATTGAGATGGCAGAAAAAGGTGTTGGACTGAGCTGATCTAAGCAAAGTTTGATATTTGGGTAAGTCACATAGCTGGGGTAGTATCAGTTGTGATGATCGTTCGGTACATGAGATATATTTGGAGATGTTGCTAGTGCGGATTAAGAAATAGTTGGATGGATTGAGTTAGAACACGAACTGATTGAGTCTGTGGAAAATCATCATATTTAAGAATAGTGCTCAATCGAATATGTTGGAATGGAAATCATGATTTGGGTTTAATTGGGAGTAAAGCAAATCGATGCCTCGGACATAAAGATACCCTTGTAACTTGTTCAAATTTGTTATCGCAAAGCTTGGCTGAAATGCATGTATTTTAGGGACGCCTTAAATAAGTGTACGATCCAAAACTAAGCGATACGAGAAATTCGTATTAAGATGCAAGAAGAATATGGGAATTTGGGAATTTGTACCAGCGTTCAGCAGTGCGAGATGCTGAGTCAGAATCGTGAGTATGAGAGTTGCATAGAGCAGAGTTATGAATTGGACAAGCGGCATGTGATAGGAATGAGTACCAGCACAGTTCGTGGATGAACCGAATTCTAAGTGGTATGTAATGTAACGCCTCGCAACTGCACGGTACGTTACGCTGAGTCGGATTGAATAAAATAATAGCTGGTTACATTTGATTTGTTGGATTTTGGGAACAAGTATTGATTGAGTTGGTTTCATGTGCAGATGGCTAGCGAAGTTCGATGGAATCAGGTGTTCGTTCAGAACAGTACTGAGATAGCTGGATGGGAGCGATAATGTCGTCTTTCTTAGTCCGATGGGTCGAATAATTTCGAGAGCACGGCCTGCTCGCACGGTCATAACAGTTGAGTAGATCGCGCTTTACATCGGACCACGGGTTCATATGATTGGCCGTATCGACAGGACATGACGCTTAACGGAATCAAACATTATGAGTGGGCTCTTTCCCTTCTCCTCTACTCCTTCATGCCTAATAATATAGAAAATACGTAAAGGCTTGAACACTTGGGCTGAAACTTAGAAATTACTACACAGAGGCGTGCATAGAGTGTACGTCATTTGCTTGGATATGATTGTGGCCTGAATTGGTTTGCGTGTATGGCTAGTTGGAGCTAGAGTTGGATTCTACACTTGAGGCAGTTGGTTGAATAATTAGGATTATGTTTGGACAGTTGGAATGATACATTGAGGCATTGGGAATATCGAGAATTCGGGCGAGCGAGCGTGCATCCGTGCACGAGTATCATTTGGGCACTTTGTCTTGCAAAGCGAGCAGTTGTGGTTCGAAATCGAACAACTGCGTCGACGAGGGCGTTGTGCCACTGTTGGGGCATTGTGCCACTGTTGCGACATTGTGCCACGGGATTGTTCTGAGCGTGGGGTAATTTATCCAATTTGAAACACTGTGTTGAGAAGCGGCATTGTACCTATGGGATAACTTGAGATTTGGTGCCTTGGGCTATATGTTGGAAGAATGGTTATGGATTCTTTGGTTGGATATTTTGGTTGGATATTTGGTTGAACGAGTCGAGGATCGCTTGGTGGGGCAAGAATGTTCGATCCTCTCGTCATACCTACTTGGTGTTTGCATGTCACGGACAACCTGTGTTGCACAGGGTTTCGTTTCCTAGAACGGGATGGACTCCGGGGCACCGGGACCGTTAGGCCATGGAGGAGACAAGGGTAACGCGTCTTGGGCGCTGTGCCGGTAGTTTGAAGACCAGGCGGGTTAGCTACCAAGCGCTGGATCGGGTAGAACTACATATTGATTAGTCCGATCAATGTCCTTTATGGCTTGGCCAGTGACTTCATATAGATAAGAGTTGGTTTGCTTTACTTTGGTTGGTTTATGCTTCATGTAGGCGCGGCCACCTTGCCTCGGCAAGAGTGTGCACTTTGAGATTGGATTGTAAGTTTTTGGTTGAGGAATGGATATTGAGGCTTGGTTGATGGTTCGATAACTTATCGTGTTGCTTGGACTTTGAGTAGGACGGATTGCATGCTAGAATCCTTCGGGTTGGTTCTGTATTGCTTGTCGATTGGCTTGAGTTGAATGCTTGCAAGCTTAAACTTCTTTATAGCTTTCCTTAACATGTCATCCCTATGCCATAAAATGACTCTAGGATTCAACTAGAAAGATCACCATATAACTTTTTGCATTCACTATTTACTTAGTGTCGGCTTAGACGAGTGGGTTATCCCGCTCACCAGTACGGCTGTGTACGAACCCACGTTTGTGGGCATTATTTCAAGTACGCAGGTGTAGTGGCACTGCTTGGATATACGAGACATAATGTATGAACTATAATTATCTTTGTGGGCTAGAGAAAAGAGCAAGAGTATTTGATCGCCTTTGTGGCATTTCATTTGGAACCTATCGTGAGCTTTTACTACGTATACTCTGATGTGTGCTTGGTACACAATACTTGATTTTCGTTGCAACTTGGTTATTTCAATGATAACTTTGGTGTTTAACAACATCGCCTTGTACGAGCGCAACTCCAGGCTCTTACGGCATCACGTCCCGAAGAGAACGATTATCCCGCGGGAGAGTTGCAACATGGTAATTCACGTTCAGTGGGGACTATTGAGCTTGCGGAAGATTTGGATATGACAGTAACAGTGCAGTGTATCAGATATTAAGGGGGGAGTCGAGTTTTTGTATCTTCAGTGAAGTATACTATATTATGAGGAGCATAACAGCAGCAAGAGTATCAGGGGGAGGCTTGGGTCAGTAGGCAGGGTGCAGTATGGAAAGTTGCTACTGCTAATTATTGATGTGGTTAATTGATGTATGGATGCACTGCAAATGATATGCATTCCTGCATATTAGAGCATCAGCAGCATGCTCATTTGACAGCAGTCCCCTTACACAGTTTGGAGAGTGATTTATGAATGTGTAGGAAGGGTAGTGACTAAGTGTCTATGATAGGTATGATATCAGTGTGTGTTCAGTAGGGTACCAAAGGGTGGAAGTAGGGTGTTAGGCTTGGAATTGTTATTCCAGTTGTAGTGGATACACTACAGTGGGTACATTTGGGAGTTGCTTGAGAGTGTAGGGAAATGATACTTTAGCATCAATCAAGTAACTGATGTCAGATGGGTGAGAGTCTTTAGGTATAGTATAGTGTATGTGCATAGGTATATGTCTGTGCATGTGTGTGTGTATGTGTGTGTGAGTGCTCGGGTTGGAGAATTAAGGCAACAACAACTGAGGTATCAGCGCAGTATATGAAGTTATTTTATTAACTATGGTTTTGGTAATGTTGTATTCAGTGGAGTAAGAGAGTTAAGCTCGGGTTAGTCTTGAATGAGTTGCAATAAGAAGCTTTAACAGTAGCAGTGCCAATTAGGACTAGTAACGGCAGTATTAGGAGTAATTTGGGGTAGTAATAATTGCACCATTGCACTAAATTGGGTCAATACCAAGTCTGTTCAGCTACTGGGAGGAACAACAAGCAGAAGTAGTAGTACCTACTGCTTGAGCAGCAAGAAAGAGGTGGAGAAACCAGTGTGCCAGGTTGAGCACATGTGTGTGGAGGTATACCTGGTTGGGGGTGAGTGGTTGACAATGTGTAAGAGTATGATACACAAGTATGTATTAGTGATTAGTTGTATAACGGTATCTAGTATGGTATTATAGTCCACTTGAGTATCAAGGGTACTTGGGGATTTATGAGAATGGGTTTCATGATACTCTAAGGTGTTGAGGATACATAGACTTGTAGTTATAGTAACTATATAAGCTAAGGGTTGTGGGCATCCTATGATTTGAGTATTAGATAACTAAGTTGAGTTTGGTGTGGATACCTAATGGTAATAGATATATTGTCATATCTAGTTAGTAGGGGTAAGGGTAAATTTAATGTAGCCTAAGGTTTTGAGTGTAGGCTAAGGGGTATTTACTAAACTAGGTATTAAGGAGATACTTTGGCACCATATACATATGAGATAGATCAAGTATTGTATCTTAGTATAGGTATAAGTACCAGTGAAGTGCATGTGTGTATCTTAGTATAGTGTATTGGTGTAGGTATTAAGGTATAGTTAAGGTTTTAGATATCTAGTGTCATGTGGACTAGTTAGATAAGGTATTGACTAGATTGACTAGTTTGACCCTAATAGTCAACCTTTGACCTACTTTGACTAGAGGAGCCTAGATTTGACTTAGAAATCCAATTTTAACTTATTTACACTTGTTTATCCCTTTATTACACTAAATGACATGATATTTCATATATAGATTTGTGTGATACAATTTCGGACACCGTTTCGTGTCATTTGCTCAATATCTCAGGCGAGTACATTATCTGTTAGTTTTCAGTACTTGATAGTGCATATATCATGTGTTCTAGAACTGTATTACTTGTTCTAACATGATGTTACATGGGCTGGTATTGTATGGATCAAATCAGAAGATGTTATTCATTGACAGGTGCATCGAACATTCTTTGTAATTTCTTATCGTGTACATCGTGTGTTCTATGTGCTCGTATCTATTCGTGGGCTACGCGTGCTCATACTCTATTCGTGTACTCCGTATGCTCATAACATATTCATGTACGTAATGTGTCATGATTGCATCCATGAATATTAGTCGGGGAGGGAGAGTAGGAGTCGGTTATATGATCACACCCTTTAGTGTATTCGTGTGCATGCCAATTATACAAGACACGTATAATTGAGTTACCTTAGTATATTCGTATGCAATCTAAACCTATCACATAATGAACTTGTACTCTAAAACACTTAGTAGTATCATCTGTTCCCTTATTTTATAGTTATCTTATTCATAGTTCATACCATGATTCATGTATCTAGTTTTCCAGTTATCATTGTGTTTATATGCCAACTGTATTTTCATTCCTGCGTACCTGTGCATCTTGTATTCTTTTCTATTGTTGTTATATTTTTTTACCATGTATATGAAACTACTTTCAGAGTTTGTACTTTTCTCCAATCCTGACTGAATATATTTTTCCAGACGACTATTTAGAGGACTGGTGTCCTACATACTATGGCCCACAGGACGGAGATCCAGCTGAGGTAGAACATGTAGGCCAGGATGATCTAGTACCAGCTGTCGAAGAGACACACCTAGCTACAGCAGACCTTTAGCTAGTATCTATTTATTGTACTAGATATGTCTCTAGCTTAGACAATGGCATATTATTTACATTTGAGACCATTTGTGTTTATTGTTAGACTCTAGACTTGGATATTGTTGTGACTTGTTATTTTCTATTCTCTTTATGACATCATGCCATTATCTGTCTCTAGTTTGGTGATTTAGTATTGATATATATATATCATTGCGTGAGTTATTAGATTATGTTGAGGACCTTTACAACATTCTATTGTCGATACTGCGGCATAGGCTGGACGTACCCCCGACTCATGTCCAATTTTTGGGTGCGGGTCGTGACAGATACTCACATACTCAATATACTCACTTGTATCTTGACCTAGCTAAAAACCTAATAAGAAATAGGCAAATGAACCTAGAAGCCATAAGACCTTTGGATCTGCCTTACACTCTGGTGCCGAAAGCCATGAGACTAAAATATGAAAGAGAAGAGAAGACTTATGTCTCATGGCTTCCGGTACTAGGGCGAAAAGTAGAGCCAAAGATTTCAAACTCCAGTAAATGGATGTTGGAGGGGAGGAGCCACGCGAGGGAAGCAGTTGCGCCGGAGGGGTTTATCAAGTCATTCTAGGTCAATACCTTACTATACTAGGTTTCTAAGTTATACTAATTAATTTAGACTATACTAGCTAATATATTTTATTATGTATCATATACTTAATATAGATTATATATAATAAATACCTTACAATATCATAGCCTAATACCCATTAGCTAGCTATATACTAACACATCATAATAATACTTTAACCAAATATCCATATCTCCCTAAAATCTTAACACTTGACTATAGATACTAAGATATCACTATCTAATTAGTTTTCACATATGCTACTAGCTATCAAGATACCTCAACACCAAGTGCCCAAGTATCCTATGTTAGCAATCTACCATATCACATTGCCTACAACCCTCAACCACACCCATGATATCTATACTAAGATATATCTTTTACCCCTTGCTAACATCTATACTTAAGCACCAACACTTGACACTCAACACTAGCACATAACTCTCTCAATACATAACTTTGCATACAAAGAAGAGCACTTACACCAATGCATATATATGCACTCTCAAGTCACACCCACAAACACTATACTTAATACTAACCCCTAATCCAATTTCACACACAACACACTCATCGACATATAGGGTAGGGTTAGTTTGTGTGTGTGTGTGTGTCCATGTCCGAGTTCCACCCACAATACCATCTCAGTGTGTGTGTATGTGTGTGTTTGTGTCCGTGTGTGTATTTATGTGTGTCCGTGTTCGAGTTCCACATACAACTCCTAATTCAATTTCACACACAATACCATCTCAGTGTGTGTGTGTGTGTTTCCGTATCCATATTAGGGTTAGTGTCTGTGTGTTTTCGCTTGTGTGTGTCCTAGTAAGGGTTAGGGTTTACCTAAGGAGGGTGTGGCCGGAGATGAGGGGGTTGACCGAAGAGGGGGTGTCCGGAGAGGAGAAGGAGGAGGAGCTCGGTAGAGGAGGAGCTCGATGGAGGAGGAGGAGCCAGGAGAGAAGGAGGAGGAGGAGCCCGGAAAGGAGGAGAAGGAGGATCTCGGTGGAGGAGGAGGAGGAGGAGGAGGGGGTGTCCGAGGTCGGAGGAGGAGCACAGTCGGCCCCAGAGCTGTGGAGCCGAAGGGGGTAGCTGGTGGAGGTCACGCGGGAGCTCAAAATTTTTGAAATTTTTTTCGAGAGATGAAAAAAATAAGCCATGTTAACCTATATGAAAATGTTAGCGACGTCATAAAGTGACGTCGCTAAACGTCACAGATTTTATAATATTTAGCGGCGTATGGAAAATAAAGTTGCTACACGTCGCTATAATAAAAATAATAGCAACGTCTGACGACAATTGGTGATATCTTATTCCAAAATATTATTAGCAGTCGCGAAACATCGCAGACAGTCGCTAACGGGGATGTTCTGTGACGTTATAAAATAACGTTGCTAAATTCATAAAATATAGCGACGTTATTGTTCGCCATCGAAAGTCTTTAAGAAAGAACTTGATTTAATTAACAAATGAAAAGAAAGTATAGAGAGGTCCTAGAAGACAATCTAAATAAAATTTTGTTTTCTAGGGGATGACGATGGAGGGTTAGGAGTGTAGCAACTCTCTTTACTCCGTAGAAGATCCGATGCAGAAGCTCTTCTCTCTCGCTTGAGTATAGGTTCGCAGATAGCCAGCCATCCCTTTGTATGGGTATGGTACCCTGCTATTTATAGTCATCCCTGGGCGTGCATATGTTCGGCCGCATGGATGCTGGAGGGTGCCACATGCCCCTTCTTGACAAGGTGCAGCTGTAACCGTGAGCATGTCGAGCTTCCACGTGGGCACTCCTTGGAATTTTTGATTGTTGAAGATCTGGGTGGTTCTCGTCCTTTGTGGGCGTGACTTGATCAGCTTGACACATAGTACGCACTTGGTTGGAGAGAATTACTCTTGTCGTAACAGCAAGATATGGTCTTCATGGAGTTTGAAACCTATGTGGTCAGAGACACATGGGACGCATAGAATCTGGGACACGTGAAGCCAGAGACACAGCGACCGCATGGAGTCTGGGATGCATGGGGCCAGATATGCACGGGACCATATGGAGTCTGGGACTCATGGGGCCAGAGACATACGGGCCAAACACGCATGGAGTCTGGGACGCATGGACCAGAGACGCATGGAGTCTGGGATGCATGGACGAGTGCTGCCTGGTCCACGTAGAATCTGGGACGCATGGAGTCTAGAACGCATGGGGCCAGAGACAAAGGGGACCACATGGAGCCTGGGCCGCATGGAGCCGCATGAGGCCAGTTGTGCTATACACGCGGTACTGCACATCCATCGAGAGTGAAGTTCTGTGCTGACGTGAGACTTCTGTCGTTAGTGTGTTCACATAATTTGAGGAAATCAAAAAATCTTTTTCATCGAAATTCTGTGTCAGAGATGATCCTGCTGACAGGATACCATATTAGGTCCTTCTGCGGCCAAGCTTCTTTAGCTGATTTGGGATGCATGGATGTTGTATTTTTGGGTCGCAGGGTGACTCTACGGCCTGATCTCTTCTGAATTTTTTTACTTTGGGGCACTGGGCTGCATTGATGCATATTTTTTATGCTTCTATAAGACCCCCTTCAAAGTTTTCAAACTGATTAGTTTGAAATACTTTGAATAAGAAGCATGGAGGAAGAAGCACTTTTGACCGCATGGCTGGAAGGTTGCATGGACGTCATATCGCATGGACATCGGGCCGCCTAGGTGTTAGGCCGCATGGGCGAGCACTTCCAGGCTGGCAAATCGTCATTAACTAACATATTTGTTTTGATCTCTTAGTGGATCTCCTTTGGGATTCTGCGCCATCTCCTGACGTAGGGCCCGAGAGGCAGCCATTTCAGGGAGATTAAAGTAGATCCAGTAAATCGAGGCATTAGGTTCATCCTCATAACTGTTTGGTTCATTGCCTTGATATCTTCACGCGGCTTTGAGGCTTATAAAATAGGCGGTGGGGATGAGAGAGAGAACTTTATCTTTATGCTTTCTTCTATAAGGGATGCTGAAGGCTGAGGCTCCTTTCATTGAGGGGTTGATCAAGGGCAGTTTCGATCCATGGCCCCCTGATCCTGCTATTTTGCTTGGAGGTAGGGCAATATTGTACTTCTCATCCTGGGCTGTAGAGGAATAGGCCCCAATACCCCATTCTGCTATAGGGATATGCGCAGACCTTTAGCGAGATTCTGTCGCCTTGATGGAGACTCATCTTGGACATGCGTAGACCTATTTTACAGAGTTCTATCTTTAGGACTAACACTCCTCTGTAACATGCGCGTCGAGCTTTGGCATGGCCGCATGGGTGGGGGGTCATCTGCGCAGAGCTTTATCTCTGGCTGTACCGCATGGATGGGATCTCCTCTTGTTTGTGCGCCCAGGCTTAGTCATACGTCGTTGGGCCGAAACAGCCGTATACGACAGTTTGTGCCTTTATGCAATATTCACTGAGACTGATGTGCGTCTTCTTTTTACAGGTTTTGTCCTTGCTCGTGCTGCTCATGGTCGAGCATGAAAGGATATCATAAAACTCGTCATTCGAAGAGAATGTCACCCTTATACGGCGGCTCCTCATCAAGAACTAATCCAGGAGACGAGGATGGTTCGCCGAGAACCGATCCAGCAGACGATGACCATTTGGCAAGGATTGAACGAGGAGACAAGGATGAACATCCTGCATCCCGCGCTAAGTCGTCCTTGCTCATGCAGCATGCTAGTTGCGTTTCTTCCCTTTATGTGGCTTTCTACCCATTGGGGGCTTGTGGCGGCATTGACACAATTTAGATTAATTGTCATTCCTGTGGTCGATCTTCCCGTCTAGTTGTAGAGCATCTACTCCGGCTCTTCTCTTGCTATCCATCAGTATAGATTCTTTTTTATATACTGATGTTTGCATTGTGGAGTGGTGATCCAAAAAGTATTGAGCTCTGCTGTTGGGCCAATTGTGTCCGTGGCAGAAACAACACGGGGCACCTTTTAATGGAAGAGGTTCTTGTTGGAGAGACTCATGGAAACCCTTACAAGGAATTTCCATCATATGTATTCAAGACCTTTAATATTAATAAAAACCCTTAAAATGTAACGAATTTTCATCATATGTACTCATGATCTTGAATAAAAGTTTCTCCTTTTTTGGAACTTCTTCCTGCATTTGTCGTGCTGTATATTGTGATTTTTGAATATCGTACCATAGGAAATATGGATGTAGTACGATACCGCAGTTTGTTGAGGACATAACGCTGGAGGAATTTTGGTGGACTTATTACTTGTTGCGTACATTGAGTGCAAATAATAAGTTAAAAAATAATCCCTATCAGAGGTAATATGGACGTGATAGGTTTTGTGAACCCATTACTTTTTGCGCACCGGAATGCAAGTAATAGATTTAGAATAAGTCCTGTCAGAGGTAATATGGACGTGACAGTTTTTGTGGACCTAAGACCGTTGGTGTACCTTGGTGAGTACGGGTGATAAGTGGGGATGACAACCGATATCAGAGGTAATACGGATGTGATGATCGATAGCCAAAACCCGGACGGTTTTCTCAGAGGTAATATGGACATGGCAAACTCAGCCAGGAAAAAATATTAGGACAGTAGTTAAGAGGTAATATGGACGTGAACCGATGTTCGAAAAATTTATTGAGGAGTGATTTATTGAGTGTGGTCTATCTTAACATGAAGATAGACCTGAGGATTTCTCCACTAGAGAGATTGGTGGGACGATAGCTCAGAGGCAATATGAACATGGCTAGTGTCTAAAGAGATTCGAGTGAGTAATTACTGCGGGAGTGTACAGGAGGACCTGAGGACTGCTCCGTTGGGGAGACTTTGAGGATCCATTATCTTTTGCGTATCCAGGGCTCCTAGATACCAATGATGGATTTTACAAGAATTTGTAAAGAAAGGAAAAATATTGCACACACTACTAAAAATTGCGGTATTAGCGACGTTTTTAGCGATGGTAAATTAAAACGTCGCTAATTCAGCGACCCCGAATATTAACGTCGCTATACGTCGTTGTTTGGCGACATATAGCGATGTTTAGCGACTATAATTTAGTTTTTTAAAAGAATAGTCGCTATAAGTTATCTTAGGTCGCTAAACGTCAATAAATTTTATAATTTAGCGACGTTTAATGACGTATTTAGCGACGTTTAAATTAAAAATATTTAGCAACGTGTTTAAAGACGTCTGTGATGTTGCTAAATATTTATTTTTGTGATATTTTTGTTTGACATCGCTGAACGTCGCTAAAATTTCATTAATTAGGGATCAGTTTTGATTTCCCCCCATATGTCGAATTTTTTGAATATTTTCAAAATATTTCGATTTCCTCTACCCCCCTCTGCAGCGACCGACGTCTCCATAGTGGCCTACTCCGGCATCCCCCTCCTCCTCCTCCATCTCCTCCTCTAGGTAAACCCGAACTCTCTCTCTCTCTCTCTCTTACACACACAGGACACATATGACGCTGACACTAACATGACACACACACGTGACAGATACTGACACAGACACGACACACACACACACACACGTGACACCAACCCTAACCCAAAACTGACACGACCTGGGATCAGGACCTAGGGTTAGGGTTAAGGTTAGGGTTTTTGACCTAGGGTTAGGGTTAGGTTTTTTGACCTCGGGTTAGGGTTAGGGTTTTTGACCTGGGGTTAGGGTTCCAAATTATACTGAGGAATCCTTATTAGAGCCTGACTGGATCCTTGATAGAAAACTTGTCAAGAAAGGGAATAGAGCTGCAATAGACCTTTTGGTTCAGTGGAAAGAAGGGGATGTCCATACTGCTACTTGGATCCCATATGATGAGTTTATCAGAACATATTCATACTTTTGCCTTAAGGCAAAGTCAAAATAAGGAGGAAGTAATGATACATTCCTATTCAATGTAGTATCAGTGTGCTAGAACAGCATGGTCCAAGTGTTCAAGTGCAGTGCAGTGTGCCTAATTCATCAAGTACAGAGTGTAATACTTTAGACTCGATATTTAGTATCAGCCTATGCCAGAGCTCAGTATCAGTATCAAGCCTATGCCAGAGCTCAGTATCAAGTATCAGCCTATGCCATACCTCAGTATTAATTCCCAGTTATAGTACTAATTCAGTTGCCAGAAGTTCAGTATCAGTATTAAACTCCTAGCATCAGTTAGTAGTCAGTATAATTAGTACTAGTTACTAATGTTGTAATTCATAGCTGAGTCAACACTGTAGTTAGTTGGCCTTATCCTAGCTTTGAAAATAATTTAATATTTTTGACTTTACAAACTGGCCTGTTGGCTATATTAATTAGTACATTACATGAGTTATATACTTAATATCAAATTGTTTATCAGTTATCAACTAGCAGCTACCTACTGATTAAACATAAGCAATATTACATGCAACTTGTCTGCAGGGATAGGGATAGGGATAGGGATAGGGATAGGGATAGGCAATATCTTACATATAATTATGTGACTACTTTGTGTAGATTGACAATTGTTCCAACTACCAAGTTCAAGTTTCTTGCAAAATGGAAAAGAATAAAGTGTCAACCAATTTGTCTCCCCCCTGTTATTGTCTTGCGCCTATAAAATTACGTAGTAGGCCCTTCTTGATGGTGATGCACAATTATAATCATATATATCCTACTTTGCTTCTTCTATGTGACTTTAAATATAGATTACCTAGCCAACTAATTGTCAGCTTCTTCTTTAGAGAATCATACTGTATATAATGATTTATAGGATACATACTATCATTTCTGGAGAAGTATCTAGAAATGGATATAAATTACTATATGCGTCATCATTCGTGGATGTACAACCGTCATCATGATGACTTGTGCGGTGTGCGGGATGAATTCATTGAGGGTGTACAGCAGTTTCTGTAGTTTGCCAAGGCGTTCCCTCAGTACATACCAAAATTAAGTGTCCGTTTGTGAGATGTCACAACAGGAAATATCATCCAGAAGTCGAAGTCACATATCATTTGTACTCGAAGGGCTTCACACCGAATTACTATTAGTGGACCACGCACGGAGAACTTGTGTCTCTAGCATCAGAGTCGGAGCCTTATGTGGAGCCGTATATGGATGTCCACGACCATGATGCTTACGACGACGGGTGGGTGAACATGGTTTTTGATGCGACGGGGCCTAGTTTCAATCCGGACAATTATGATGCGACGGGACCTAGTTTCAATCTGGACAATTATGATGCAGCTGAGAAGGCACCGAATACCGATGCTACAAAGTTTATGGAGTTGCTGGGAATGCAAGGACTCCACTATATCTTGGTTGTAAGGATCATTCACTGTTGGAGGTGGTTAAAAGATTATTGAGCATCAAGTCCGATTTTAATATGTTGCAAGAATGTTATAATCGACTGATCGATTTGATTATAGAGATCTTGTCCGAGGGTGCAAAGTTGCCTAAAGACATCTATCGATCTAAGAGGATTGTGAGACCGCTCTGGATGGGATACGAGAAAATTGATGCATGTCGTAACGGGTTCATGTTGTACTATAAAGACGACAAGGATGAAGATACGTGCAGATTCTGTGGTACTGATCGCTACAAGGCCCCTGTTAGAGGAAAGTCTATCGGTGCAAGGAAGCCTACCGATTCGATGTACTACTTGTCTTTGACACCGCGATTGCAATGGTTGTTTATGGTTAAGGAGACTGCAGATAACCTGAGTTGGCACAGGCGAAAACAGATCGAAGGAGTATTGGATCATCCATCTGATGGAGAAGCATGGAAGCACTTTGATCGAGAGTATCCAGATTTTGCTTCGGATCTGCGTAATGTCATATTGGGGCTCTCCTCTGACAGTTTTACCACATTCGAATTTTCAGGCTCCCAATATTCATGTTGGCCTATGATCGTCACTTCGTACAATCTACCGCCTTGGATGTGCATGAAGACTCCGTATATGTTTCTAACCATTATTATCCTGGGTCTGAACAATCTGAAGAGGAACATCAATGTGTATTTACAGCCTTTGATAGATGAGTTGAATCAGCTGTGGGAAGTAGGTGCCAACACATACGATGTTTCTAGAAAGAAGAATTTTTAGATGATGGCAGCACTTATGTGGACCATCAACGACTTTTTGGCCTATAGAATATTATTGGGATGGAGCACCCATGGTCGTCTCTCATGTCCGTATTGCATGGACCGTACTAAGGCTTTCCATTTGAAATACGGAGGCAAACCGTGCTTCTTCGATTATCATCGACAATTTCTGCCGAAGGATCATCCGTACCGGAGGAACAGAAATGCTTTTCGTGCGGGCGTTGTGGAAAAGGCCAATCCACCGCCAAGGTGGACTGGATACACGATATGGAAAGAGGTAAAAGATTTACCAAGTGCTATCGAAGAGCCTACTTAGGGGTACAAGTGTGACGGATTTGGTCGCACCTATAACTGGACGAAGATGAGTATATTCTAGGATCTGCCATATTGGAGCACCAATCTGATCAGACATAACCTTGATGTCATGCATATCGAGAAGAATATGTTTTATAACATAATTAAAACTGTAATTGAGGTAAAGGGGAAGACGAAAGATAATCCGAAGGCCAGGTTGGACTTAGAAGAAATATGTAGACGTCCTGTATTACATTTGATAGAGGAAGGGAATGGAAAGTTAAAGCAACCTAAGTCAGTTTTCTCACTAGAGAAAGAGGATAAAGGAAGACTTTGTAGGTGGATTCAGGGTCTAAAGTTTCCAGACGGGTATGTGTCGAACTTGAGAAGATGCGTCGACCTCAAGAAGAATAAACTGGTGGGTATGAAGAGCCACGATTGTCACGTATTCATAGAGAGGTTTATTCTGATTGCATTTCGGGAATTCTTATCGCAGGTCGTTTGGGATCCATTGACAGAGCTCAGCATATTCTTCAGAGATCTTTGTTGTACTAAGTTGCTCGTCGATCGTCTAGAAAAACAAGAGAAGGACATTGCAGTAACACTATGTAAGCCCGAGAAGGTGTTTCCTCCTGGATTCTTCGACTCTATGGAGCAATTGTCAATTCATCTTTCCTATGAGGCACGTGTTGGTGGTCCTGTCGGTTATCGGTGGATGTACCCCTTCGAGCGGCATCTGAATCACCTAAAGAGAAAAGTGAAAAATAAGGCATGGGTTTAGGGCTCTATTTGTCAAGCTTATGTTCTCGAGGAGATTACAAACTTTTGCTCGACGTATTTCAAACCTCATATTGCTACTAATAGAACGAAAGCTCCGAGAAACGACGACGGATATCAGGAATCTAATGATGCAATACTCAAAGTATTCAATACGTCTGAAAAGCCTTCGGGGAAAATGAAGAAGAGATATTTGAATGACGACGAGCTAAGGGCTGCTCAGGTGTATATATTACTCAATTGCGATGAGGGTGAAGTGGAGAAGCTAGAGGGGTAAGTAATTAATACGTCCACATTTATATCATCTCAATGTAATAGTATAAGCTACTATTATGCTACTAATCAACAGTTGCTTCATTGTTTTTCAGCACATATAATGATGAGTTGAGGTCGGTTAGACCCTACATAACAGATGAAGAAGTAGAACAAAAAATGAGAAGCCATTTTCCTTCTTAGTTGAGCGCATATGTAAGGTGCTTGGTATTTATTTTTTATTTCTGCACTTGCACCACAAATAACAAAAGGACGATCTACCACTTGTAAAAAATATTGTACATGTGGACTCAACAGAAGTTACTCATTACACGAGTAATAATATAGAAGATGTAGAATTATCCGAAGAGGAAGACGAAGACGAAGTAGATGAAAGTGAAGACGAGGAGGAGGACGAGGAAGGCGAACAAGATAAATTTTCTGAAGATGATTGAAAATAAAATATTTTACCTGTAGAATGTAACTATATTTTACTGTAGAATGTATTATTTTAACGAATATATGTATTATATTTTGACTGTAGAATACTGTAAGATATGCATCATATTTTGACTGTAGAATGTACTATATATTTGTGTTTTTCTTTATTCATCATATATTGTTATCAGGTATGACAGGACGACACGGAGGATTCGACAGGTCCAGAGGTAGACAGAGTGCTCCTCCGGTACTGCCTACTGTTGGTTCCGGATCGTCGTCGCCCAGTACTCCAGTATATCAATCAGTCACATCTCCGACTGCGACGATGTTACGTGGCATTACTCCCGGGATAAGTAGTTCCAGGCGTGATAGTACTCCCTCGTCCAGCGTTCCTCCTGCTGACGGAACCATGGAGACAGATGAGCATGTAGAGGAGGTCGTGCCGACGTTGTCCCAGCATCAGCAAGATCCTCCATGTGCACCTCCGGGGGAGACGAGGACAGAGATTTGGGCCGACGGTACAAAGTAAGTCAATTAAATGGTTTAGCAACATATATATCGTATATTTCTTTATTCATCATATATTGACTTTTTCGATCAAAATAATTATCTTTGTATAGATATCGTCCATCGTCGGTTCAGAGACGCCTGGGCCTATTTCTGAGGAACAACTACGGTGGCCCTTGGATCAACTACTCTGAAGCTCCAGAGGAGAGGAAGGCATTCTGGTTTACGCACTTCCAGGTAAAAGTATATTATATAAATCATCTAATTTATGCATATTATATAACTTATTCGTGATGCTCACTTACTAAATTATTTATTGTAGCAAACGTATTTCTATCCTCCGCACCGGGCCAAGTTGATCGAGCGGCTGTTTTCTACCGTTGCCGCCAAGCTTATCCGTGATGCTCTGGATGACCAGAAGGCTCGTGATCGTGCTGAAAAACCGATCCAAGGTTGGATCATGCCTGAGCAATGGACTACGATGAGGGCTAGATTCGACGATCCGAGCTACAAGGAAAGGTCTGAGAAGGCCAAGGCGGCTAGGCGGAATGCTGCCAAGTGGTGTGGTGGCTCGATTCCGGTGACAAAACATTTTTGTCATTTGGTATGTTTTTTATTTAAGATATATTATTTTAATGTAAGTACGATAAAATGGTAGTAGGAAAAAATGTTTAAGTTTAGTACTAAATAATATATTTTTAATAGGTATAGAGGGGTGAGGATGGAAACATGGTGACCGTCTTCTTGGCCACCCATCGCAAGGACGGAAATCTCATTGATGAGAGGGCCTCGTAGACCTATATGAGTATTACTTTACTTTGTGTTAATTTTAATATAACTTAGGCAATTATCGAGTTTTCAAACTTTTCTAGGCCGAGTATCTTAGGCTGCGTGAGCGGGCGACTGTTAGTGCACCTACAGTTGGAGAGGCTGGTACTTCCTCCCAGCCCGCTCCAGCTCCGTCGACGGACGACCTGTGGGTGACCGCAGCTGGTGGTCTCCAGAGGGGTACTTACTACGGTACGGAATCCTATGGCGCCCTAGTTGTAACGCAGTCATCTAGGGCCTCCCCGACAAATGCGCATTCCCCACAGCCCTCGCAGTCGTCGGCCAGAGTCCAGGAAGCCGTTGACCGTCAGATTGCATCTCTCCGTGATGAGTTCCTGCGAAGGATGGAGGAGCAGCCCCGGTCCCAGCCATAGGCAGACGATCCGATGCTCATCGCACAATTCGATATGCTCGACCGTAGCATCACGGAGCTCCGAGATTTGACAAATGATCTTAGAGCCTCAACAGAGCGCAACATGACGGAGCTGTAGACATCACAACTATCCATAGGCGAGAGGCTGACGATGATGCAGGATTCAATGGTTCATAGCAGTACGAGGTTGTTATCTACCATAGATTTTTATAACCAGCGACTCGCACACTTGGAGCGGATACGTCCTCCTGGTGCGCCTACATCGACACAGACTCCACCGACGTCACTGCCTTCTCCATCGACATCGGTGTCGATTTCACGGGAGTAGTATGATATGTTCTTATCCTTCATGCGCCAGTGGTCATCCTCCTACAGATCCGCAATAGTATAGTTGCTGGATATTTGTATTCTTTGTATTATTTAGGATGAGACTCATTATATGAATGTATATTTGTTGTATTCTTTACGATGATATTTGCTGGATGTTTTCTTTTCTTCAAATTTTATTATATTAATCATATTAAATATATGTTAATTTACCGGTGTTGAGTGTTCAACCGAAGGAGGTCAGCAAACCCAGAAAATTCAACGGAGGATTACTCCGGGTCTATTTGTATAGATTGTGAATTAATAAACTGTAGGAATAATAGTTTAAAAATAATTCAGTATTCATTTTTTTATTTTTTTACTGTACAATTAGCGATATTTAGCGACGTTTAGCAACGTTAATAAACTTTGCTAAATACGTCGCTAATTAGTGACGTTTCTACACATCGCTAATAACGTCGCTAAAAATGTCGCTAAAAACGTCGTTGTATGTCGCAACTTGCTGACATGGCAGTATTGCCAGGTCATTATAGACGTCACTGTAACGTCGCTATATAAGTCGCTAATTAGTGACGTTAAGCGACTGATGAGCACGTCGCTAATTAGCGATGTTGCGTCGCTAAACGTCGCTAATTTAGCGATGCATTAACGTCGCTAAAAAACGTCGGTACAGCGACGTTTAGCGACGTTTTTCCTTTCAGCGACTAGCTGATTTTCGACTTCTTCAAAATGTCGCTAATTATGTCGCTAAAAGTGATTAGCGACATTTTTTGTCATTTAGCGATATTTTTTTATGTCGCTAATTTGACTTTTTCTAGTAGTGACATAGGCACTTGCGAGGGATGAAGAACCAAGAGTGTAGAGATGTATATATAGGTTGTCCCGCTTGTGATGAGGAAGTACAAGTCTAGCTTAGACATAGTACTTTTTTAGGAACTTATCGTTGATAGGCATCATGAGCAAGTCGTCGTTGGGTTTCGCGAGTCAGTAGGCGCCATTGAGAATACCTATTCTATGATGAATGGGCCCTCCCATTTAGGCTAAAATTTGTCGGCCGTCTTGTGGGTCATAACCATCGGTCTCCTTAAGGTTAGGACAAGATCTTCCACTTGGAACATTCTTTCTTTGACCCGCTTGTTGAAGGCTCCAGAGAGACGTGTATGGTACAACTCAGCACCCTGTTGAGCTAAAAGTCATTTTTCGTCGAGTGCTTCCAACTCTTGTAGTCGTCGGCGATGGTTGTCGTCCACGGTTAGCTGATTGGAGGGAACCACTCGAAGTGAAGGGATTTGGATCTCGAGGGGAAGGACCGCTTCGCTTTCGTACACTAGAGAGAAAGGCGTATTGCCAGTAGCTGTCCTGACCGTTGTACGGTAGGTCCAGAGACATTCATCTAGCTTCTCGTTCCAGTTGTGCTTGTTGGATGACATAAATTTCTTGAGAAGCTTGATGATGGTTTTATTGAATGCCTCAGCCAACCCATTTGCCGCTGGATTATAGGCAGTCAAAGCCATATTCTGAATTCGATTTTTGTCGCAGAACCGGTAAAATGCATGACTTGTGAAGTGTGGACCATTGTCATGAATGATCCTTCATGGCAAACCAAAGCGATATATAATGTGATGCTTAATGAAGTTGATCACTTGGCTTTCGCGAGTGGTATTATTTTTGCCCACTTGGAGAAATAGTCGGTGATGGCCATGATGAACCAGTGCCCCTTAGACGAATGTGGACTTATTGGTCCGATGATATCTATTCCCCATGCCTCGAACAGCCAGGATGCTACCGGTGGGTGTAGGAACTCCGATGGATGGTGGATAAAGTCTACGTGGATTTGGCACGCTTGGCACTTCATTGCATAGTCGACGGCATCCGCTACCATTGTAGGCCAATAGTAGCCCAAACGCCGGAGACGGTCCTGCAGCTTTGGACCGGTTGGTTGATGCCGCAGATGCCATCATGGGCCTCCCAAAGTATATGTTTGGCTTCTGCATTCGATAGGCATCGTAGCATAAGACTGTCATAAGAACGACGATACAGCATTTTGGTGGGTGTGTCGTAATAGAACCGAAGGGAACGTCTTCTGATCGACGTGGCTTCCTTGAGTTCTCAGGGAAAATTCCATAGACCATATAGTCAATGAATGGGAGTCTCCAGTCCTGGGTATCAGTGTGTGCTTCCGCCACATGGTTCAGACATAGGCAAAGGTTATTTTTAGGGCAGGCCAACTCTTGACCGATCACCGTGATTAGCTGATGGGTGTTGTCTAGAACCTCCTAGGATGCAACGAGGCTGACCAGGGCGTCAGCCTTGACGTTCCACAGTCGAGGGATGTGCTTAATGAAGAATCCCTCGAAGGTTGAGATAATGCCGAGTGCAGCTTGGTGGTACGGAATTAGGTCTTCATTCCAGACATCATATTCGCCTCGGACTTGGTTGACTATAAGCTTGGAGTCACTGTATGTCTCTAAATAGTCTACCCCCACTTGTTTAGCAAGTTGGAGTCCAATAATGAGAGCGTTCTATTCTGCTACGTTGTTGGGACAGGGCTCCGTGAGGGAATAAGCTAGATTAATGACCAGATTATACGGGAAGATTAATACTATTCCAACTCCGACGATGATATTTCCCTTGGGCCCTGCTCTCGATGCACCGTCGAAGAACATCTGCCAGACAGCTTCGCACGAAGTCACGTTTGAGTTTGCCACTTCGTCTGTAATCTCTTCATAGAGTTTCAAGATTTCTGGCACCGGATGTGCTACGGGAAAGTCGACCAGTGCTTGGCCCTTGACGGCTTTCTGAGGGACAAACACCATATCGTTTGGAGACAATAGTATCGTCCAAGTAGCCAGGCGGGAACTGATCGCCCCTGGTTTGGTCATGAGAACTCTAAGAGGATTGACTCGTGAGATCACATGAATGGTTTGACCTGTCAAGTAATATCGAGTCTTCTGGATAGCAAATACTAGAGCAAGGCATTCCTTTTCGACGAGGGTGTACCAATGCTCCGCGTCAACCATCACTCGACTGAGATAATAGATGGCCTGTTCATAATCCGCACTACTATTCTGGGCTAATAGAGCGCCGAATGAGTGATCCATTGCACGCATATAAAGTAAGAAGGGCTTTTCCATGACTAGGGTCACCAGTACTGGAGGGTCTGATATGTATTCCTTGATGTCGTTGATCGCGCGTTGGCATTCTTCGTTCTATACAAAGGAGACACCTTTCTTCATGAGCTGGGTAAACGATCGACAACGCCCAAAGAGGTTTGATATAAACCTCCTAATGTATGACAAGCTTTCTTACAAGCCGTTGAGTTCCCGGAGGTTCTTTAACGACTTCATCTCCAGGATTGCTCTAGTTTTGTCGGGGTCTACATAAATACCCTGGAAGTGATGATAAAGCCCAGGAATTTGCCGCTGGAGACTCCCAGGAAGGATTTGGTAGGGTTCATCTTGAGATGGTGCTTACGCATGAGGTCAAACACAGTCTTTAAGTCCCTGAGGTGATCATCTTTGGAGCAGCTCTTGACAGCGATGTCATCAATGTAACATTCTACCGTCTTGCGCAGATGTTCACAAAAAATGGTGCTCATAGCTCATTGGGATGTAGCACCTATATTCTTCAGACCAAAGGGCATGACGGTGTAGCAGTATACTCCTATCGGTATTCTGATGACGTATGCTTCTCGTCTTCAGGAGATACCTTGATTTGATTGTAGCCAGAGAATCTGTCCATGAAGGACATACGCTCGAAGTTACAAGTGTTGTCGATCATAATGTCGGTGATCGGGAGAGGAAACTCGGCCTTAGGGCATGCCGAATTTAGATCATGGAAGTCGATGCAGATCCAGATTATCGTATTCTTTTTTATGATGGGCACGATATTGGCCACCTAATCTGGATGTTGTTCCTCGCGAACGAAGACACTAGCGATCAGTTTGTTGACTTCAGCTTCGGTTGCGTTCATAATATCCGGGTGAAACCGATATTGTTGTTGTTTGACAGGCATGGCGTCCGACAAGATATTAAGGTTGTGGAACACAATTTGGGGGTCCAGTCCTGGCATGTCTTCATAGCTCCAAGCAAAGACATCAATATATTCCCTGACAAGCTATAGCAGGGATTCCCAGTCTTCTTCGGACAGACTTTTGCTAATGAAGATAGGTTTTGGGGAGGATTCATCACCCATATTGACTTGTACGACTTTATCCCCGGTTAGAGGTTCTCGTTGTTCGAATCGCATCTCCCATTGTGCGTTTAGGCGTTGGGCCCACGGTTCTACTTTAAGGAGTTCCTGTGGATCTTCGTCGTCTTCCTCATGGTCAGCTGACACCATATTGGCAGACAATATTTGCTTGAGCATCTCTCCGATACTAATGTCGGAGTCCCAAGCAAAAGATTGCGAAGAGTGAAAGTGAACCTCATCTTCTTCATATGAACCTTCTGGGGTTGTAGGAGGCATTATGTACCCTAAGATATGCTTGATTTTATGGTAGTAATCCTCGGACTTGCCTGTAGGAGCAGGTAGACGAAGGGGCAGCCGTCGGCCCTTGCCGTAGTTTAACGCTCAATTATTTTTAAGATCATAACCCATCTTCTGGATGATATGTTTGGCTTGGCCGCTGAATCGATAGAGTTGTATTTTGCCGGTGTCGGGTTCTGGTACTTGTTCCTACAGGGTGAAGGACCGGGGGCATTCAACCATGCCGAAGATGATGGGTTTATCTCCCCTCCTCCTTGCTGGAACCGTGAACTAGGAACCTTGACTAGGGAGGATCTGGTTTATGGCGTAGGTTGTAGTCATCAGTGTTTGCTGATGAAGGCCCAGACCATGCTCCATAGAATACAAAGTGCTTATATGTGCAAGTTCGGAGTTGTCACGCCCCAGTTCTAAAGATAAGGAACTGAGTCACGTGGCAATGGCCAGCAGCATACTTCGGCGGGCATCCCAATCTAATTGGCCCGTCGGAGTGCATCTAAGCTGTAAAGTACAATGAATAACCCAACACATAACACATAGATAGTAAATCTAAATCTCATCCACAGGCAATAGATATAAGAGCACATAGAGGTAATCACAAAAACTAATGTGCAGAAAGGAAATGTCACAAGGAAATGTATTATAGTATAAATACTAGAATAGTCACACGGGAACAAACCCGCTAGTACAAATACTGGAATAAAAGTAAGCACTAAGATAACTAGGAACGGTATCTGAATCTGGATAGTAATACCGTTCCAAGGATAGAGTCACTACAAGAGATCAGGCGAAGTCCTCGGGGATGACCTCGTCCTCGGCAATGGGTCCTGCTGCTGGATACGTACTCGGACCGTACTCCTCTGGGTAATCCTCCTCGCCTAAACCTGGAAGGCAACCAGGTCCCCTGAGGGACGTAACAAGGTACAAAAATACAGCATGCCAAGTATAACAGAAAGTACAAGTGCAACGACGGGGGAATCTAGCATAACCAACTAAGTGAGACACAGTTTAAAGATAATGTTCGACGCGTGGGCTGTCCAAAATAAAGCCGTAGCTCCGGACACTAAAACACACGGGACGTACCGCAGCTCCGGGCCAAGAGTCACACGGGTGATACAACTACTCTAGATACAGGATCACTACAGAAATAATACATATATATATAAGCGCGTGTAGAGGAGCCCAAATGTCTAGTAACAGTCTTCCCCTTTCCAAGCGTTCAACGATTGTGCGCTGAACCGAAACCTCTATCTACCAGTCTCTTCATACCGAAGTAACTATCAACAAATACGACCCTAAGGTCGTCTCAGTCTCCAGTCATGATGTCAGTATCAGGATATAGGAAATCTGGCACGATAACAGTGTATGAATGTGTCCTGGGGTGACGATATACTCAGGTACATACATCGAGGTGTTATGAATATCTAGCATTCGTTGCAAGATGTTACGACGAACATCTGTACCCGATTGTGATTCGGACGCGAAGTATCGATCGTAATCAAATACTCGTATAATGTATATAATGAAATAATAAATATCTTGTAACTGAAATACAGGGTGGCAAGGTACACTTGCCTGCGTCCAGCTGCTGGTGACGGGGATCCAGTACCACATCCAAGTCCGTAGGTCCTGTAGTACCTAGAGATGAGATACAAACTAAATCAATAAACTATCACATGGCAAACAGGGATGTGACACACGTCTAAACATAGGTTCAACCTCAGTTACGACTCACAGGGACACGACGCTAGAGGGTTGACCAAGGTAGACTAAGGGTGTGTTACATCTGATCCAATTAAACATCTATACTATTTCATCAAGCAAATCCTCCATCCTATTATACTCATCACGGTGTTCATTGGTATTTCATGTATGATTATTCCTCAAATTTTACCTCAGTGTGCACCGAAGTTAATATGTACATTTACTGTCATCCTCAAAATAAATAAATAATTTATTTATTAAACCCTTAATTATATACAATCATCACCATTTCACAATAAACTTACTCCTTAATTTAATTCATTATTATTCCTCAGCTCTTAAATAATAATTATTATCTATTAAACCATCACAACCATTATTTAGTATTCAAACCCTTCTCACATATGCATAGTTCACAAATACCTATTTGTATTCCTCAATCGAGTTTGTCACTAATAATCAAATCCTCAAAATAAAGAACAACTTAATGATATCACACAGCATTTCACCATAAATGAGTTTTATCATTTACTCCAACGAGCCAATTGTAAACATCTATGTTTTCAGCTTTAATTATTTCAAAGCAATAATTCATATACGTTTCATTATAACATCTTGCAATATAGTCTAAACTACGTTAAAAATATTTTAATCTACATACTGATTTTAATTTTTGTTTAAAACATTGAATACAAAAAAAATAAGGCGATTCACTACTAAAAATTGTGGGGTTAGCGACGAAAAAAATGTTGCTAAATTGTAAATTTACGACGATAAAACGTATTAGCGACGTTATTACAGACATTTTATTTATGTCGGATCTAGCTAGTCGCTTATAGGAAATACGTCGCTATACCTCGCAACTAGCCACGTATCTTAGTGACGTATGAACGTCACCACTTTTTCACCAATTAGCGATGTGATGCATTGCAATATCGGTATATGAGAGACACAAACTTGGTCGTAAAACATCGCTAATATTTCTATACTTAGTGACATTTACTGTGTCACAAAACGTCGCTGACATTCCTCACTTAGCGACGTTTAGCACCGCAAATACGTCGCTACTATTTGTGAATGTAGCGACATTTAGCAACATATTTAGTTACATCTTGATGACGTGGTAGATATTTCTAAGTCAGCATATTAGCGACATTTAACGATATCGTGGTACAGGTGTAACAACATTTTGATACCTATTAGCAGCGTATTTAAACATCGCTAAATTGTTGTAAAAAATAAAATAAAATATGTAGATTGTTACATAATAATTTATATAAAAATATTCGGCCTGCAGTTTATACAAATATATTCACAGTTTATAAAAATAAACCCCTACGATGGAATGTCACACATAAGCAGATTGTTAAATACCGATAAATTCAAATCTAATGTCACTGTTGACCACTGTCATACAAATTCAAATATACATAAAATTATGAAATAAATATCCTCATGTCACTAAAAGAATATATACAATAGACCCAAAAATAGGCCAATGTCACACAAATTCCCAAAAATGAGCCAATGTCACACAAACTCACAACTATCTGTCCAACCTAGGACTAATGCTGATCAGGACGAGAAGGAGGAGGAAAACTGCTACGCAACTGTAATACGATATAGTCCAACTGGTCATGTTAAAGCGCCATCGATGTCGTACTAGGAGGCAGTATAGTTAGTAGAGTCGGTATCAATGCCGGCTAACCAGAAGGACGTATCCGCTCCAATGCTGACAGTCGATCATTATATGAATCCATGACACCTATAATCCGAGTGAAGAAATGTTGTGTCGATGACGCCAGATCCGTAATGTTCCACTATGTCACCTCGGTCATAGCCCTAAGCTCCAAAAAGTTTTGCTTGAGAGCATCAAAACGTACTAAGATCCTCGCATCGTCCATCTGCGACTGGGACTGGGACTGCTGTAAAATCCTTCCCATCAACTCAGCAAGCATAGACACAATCTGATGGTCAACTCTCTCCTGCTGGACTCGTACCGACTCCTGGAAAGGCTGTGGGTGTATGAACAGGGGCAGAGGGTATCCTAGACCACTACATCGTAAAATAGGTGTCATAGGATCCCGTGTAGTGCCTTGCTCCGTGTTGGCACTATGTACAATTGATATCGCTTTGTTGGCTCAAGTAGAAGCCTTCTTGAAGTGTTCCCCGATTGAAACACAAGACGATTGATCTAAGTGAGTGGGCAGAACTTCATTCTCGGATTCTTGCATTCCTTAATAATGAATCTAAATTTTTGAAATAATTGTTTGCTAAGTTGTTAATGTTCACATGAATGATAGAACGAGAACATGTATGCTTAACTAGAGTACTTGTATACTTGTCTAAGTAGAGAACCATTGCCATGCTAGTATAGTAAAGAATGTAGCATGCTTAGTACACTATCACTGCTATTGAACGAACCACTATCATGCTAATAAACAAGGGAAAAAGAATGTTCGTATGTTTCCATTATATGCTAAAGATGGAGTAGAACTGCATGCTTAGTTAAAGAGAGAGAATAACGGTGCCTTGTCTATTTTAATAGAGATCGCTTGCATGTTTTCCTTATGGATTTAAAGATAAAACTGTATAAAATACTTGAACTGTATCAGAGAGTAGGCGGCCAGTCCGCATAGAGAAGAGATGACGGCCAGCCTGCATAGAGATAGAGATGGCGGCATGTCCGCACAAAGAAGAGAAGAGACATATAATCTTCTTGTTTATTGAACTGCTGCATCCATATAGAGTTTATCTGATAGAGTTGTATTAATGTATTATTCTTTAGATAACTTGTGCATAAGGATAATCCAACGACCGGTTCCTGGGGCACTGGGGACCGTTCGCCTTGGGGGGGGTCAGAGGAATACCCTGAGGCAATAAAGTCCTCGCGATTAGAGGGATGTTCATGTCTAATAGATAGCTGGTTCATACGTCAAAGCAGCTAGTATGACTGTATACCAGTGTAGTGCTGGACCGTGATAACACCGCTACTAATCATGAGGAAGTAGAGTCATGGGCTATCATATAGTTAGGTTGCATGCTAGGATTCAGCCTTCTTTCTTACCTAACTGTTTGATGCAGATACGGACATAAACTAAAATATATGTGTTTATATAAATTATTTCTAACTTGTATGTCTGCTGCTATCATGTCCCAGTTCCAAATATAAAGATCTGAGCCACGTGGCATTAGCCAGCGAGTACACTCCGATGGGCAACCCAGTCTAATGGACCTGTTGGAGTGAACCTAAGTTGTAAAGTATAATGATATAATCTAATAATAAAATATAAGCAGTGTAAGTAATCTCATCCACAGACATAAGAATATGAAACACATAGAGAAAATAAGTCAACTAGTGTGCAGAAAGAAAATAAGTCTGGAAATATATCATAATACAATACGAATAGAGTCACACGGGGACAAATCCGCTAATACAGGTACTGAATGAAAAGAAGTAATACGATAACTAGGACTAATATCTGCTAACTAGATAATGATACCAGACCAAAGGTGAAGTCACTACTGGTGATCAAGCGAAGTCCTCAAAAAGGATCTCGTCCTCTGCTACAAGTCCTGCTCCTGTATATACACCCGGTCCGTACTCCTCTGAGTAGTCCTCCTCGCCTATGCCTGGAAGGGAACCAAGTTCTTAGGGGGACGTAACAAGGTACAAAAATAGTATGCCATAGTAAAAAAAGATAGGAAATATGTGATACGCCGGTGTAATCTAGAATAACCACCTAAGTAAGACACAACTTGAAGACAATGTTCGACACGTGGACTTTCCTAATATAAATATGTAGCTCCGAGGCACAGAGAATTATGGTGTGTACCCGTAGCTCCGAGCATAGAGTTACACAGTAAGTACTACGACTCCGGATACAGGATCTATATATATATATATATATATATATATATATATATATATATATATATATATATATATATATATATATATAGTACATGCGAATTAGCCCAATCATCTAGTAAATATCTTTCCCTCCCAATGCAGTCAATGAGACGCATCCGTGGCTCGCTGAGCCTGAACCTCTATCTAACAGTCTTGTCATACTGAAGTAACTAGCACCAATCACGATCTTATAGTCATCACAGGTTTCGGTCATGCTGACATTATCAGGATACAGAAAGTCTAGCACGATGACAGTATCTGATGTGTCCTAGGGTTCCGATGTAACCAATTAGGTACATAAAGGTATCGAGAAACATCTAACAATCGATACTAGACGTTACTAACGAACTTCTGCACCCGGATATGAACCAGACGCTAAGTAATGATTTTGATCCAAAGCGCACATAATTTATAGATAAAATAAATAGTAAAAACTAGAACTGAGTTACAGAATGGCAAGGTACACTTGCCTAGATCAGGATGCTGAAGGCGGGGCTCCGGTACAACATCCAAGTCCGATGATCCCAAAGTACCTAGAGATGATATATTAATTATTTAATAATCTAGCACAAAATAATCTAAAATGAGAGATGACATCATGGACTAACATAGGTTTATGTCTTAGTTACAAAACTCACATCTAAGGTACTAACTATAGGGTTGACCAAAGTTGACTAGGGAATATTATGATAAATACGATTCATCAATAGCATAACGCTCTCGACTAATATCTTCAAACCCTAATATTCATCAAGTGTGATTTTGGCCATCGATAAGTAATGATCATCCTCGACCCATGCCATCCCTGTAATCATAGTCATAAGTACATAAATCCAAATTAGTTGTCACCCCTAAATACACATAATGTTCACATACTCATCCTCAATCATAACATCATAGCTACCTAACCGAAATTTATTGGAACAATATCCTCATCATTCATGCATTTCACATATATATATATAATCCCAAACAATTACTATTAAACTTGGATATAAACTAAACATGGGTATTGCTCATGGGAACCTAAATCCTAACTAGGGTTTCTTTTAATCAAATAGGAATAATTATAACACAATGACAAAGGAGAAGAAGTTACCAAGGGTGACTGTAGGTGGTGGAAGCGGTGGTTTTGCGGCTTCTGTCAGTGATGGTGTTGACCGTGGGGGTGGTGCTTGTCGACAGTGGTGGTGGGGTTGGTGCTCGACGATAGTGATGGTGGAAGTGGTGGTGATGTGATGAAGGTGGTCCGGAGGGGGGTGGTGTTGGCTGCGGTAGTGTGAAAAAGATAGAAAAAAATGGAGGTAAGAAGAAAAAGAAGAAGAAGAATGGAGAGGAGAAGAAAAAGAAGAATGAAGAAGAAGAAGGAGAGTTTTGGCTGAGAGTGAGGGGATGGGAGGAGAGAGAGTGTGGTGTAGAAAAAGAGGGTTCCATGGGATTAGGGTCGGCCATATGGGGATGGGGCTGTGTGTGTGTGTGTGTGTGTTAATATAGAGTTAATGGTTGGTTGTGATAGGGAGAATTTGAATCAAGGGCTAGGATTCTATATGAGGAAGTAGTACAATGCAAGGGTGAAAGAGAGAATAAGGTGACCGATCATATGAGGTTGGGGGGTTGCTCCATTTTATTTGCACCAACAGGAGTGTGATACCTAGCAACCTCTTTGCATTTGAGTCCCTTAACATTTGGGTATTTACAAATAAAGAAAAAGTATGAGAATTTGATATGGGAAATTGGTGTTTGGTATTGTGTAGGATGGAGAGGGTGTTGGGTATTTTGTATGATCCTCATGAATGGGTGTGAGGGTTAAGTTGGGGTTAGGTTAAGTCGAGTTCCCCAATTTAATTAAATATTGTGTCATAGGTACTCTTAAATAAAATAGGAGTACATGGGGTCTCAATTAGGAGTAACACAAATATCATGGACGGTGTAGGCTTGGTGTTAGTCTTGGGCCCTTTAATTTGTTAGGCAAAACGGGTTGAGTTTGTTTTCACAAATCGATGGCGACATAGGTACAAGGCATAGGATTAAAGAATTAGTTTTTGTGACTAGAAGGTTGTGTAATTAAAATAGAGCACTAGAGAGTATGTTTGTGAGTGATAGAAATATCCAGTGCCTAGGTCAGCTTGTCAGGTCAAGAGTGCAAAGATTTGTTGGAAAGTAAAGGCTATTATTGTGCTCCAATTATTATAGCAACGGTAAAATGCACCAAGAGTTTAAAATTAAGGAACCAGTGTACAAAACCCTAATTTCTAATCATTAATCAACCTGAAGCTAAACCAAAATTTTTACCATACCAAATCTACCTAAAAAAATTGAGGGGGTTTATATCCTTCCCAACTTAGAAGAATTTTGTCCCCAAAATTAAAAGTAAAGCACGAATAAGAGTTGCGAGAATTAAGAAGTTAACAGGAAAATAAAATACAGTACGTAAATTCTTACCTTGATCCTCAAATAAATGAGGGAACCGTTATCGAACAAAATTTTTGTGCACCCAGGTAGACTCGCCTGGCGAATGATACTTTCATGCAACCCAGACCAATCGAATAGTCTATCCCCTCAAAATCTTCTCACTGCAATCGAGTATCCCTACTGGCTGCTCTATATATGATAAACTGGGCCCGACTGTAATGTCTGAATGATTGAGTATGTGGCTAGGGTCTGCTACATACCTTCTCAACTATGATAAGTAAAATACGTCATGCACATCTTCTAATAACGGAGGCAATGCAAGACGATAAGCCACTTTGCCAATACGTTCCAAGATGTCAAAAGGTCTGATATACCTCGAACTTAACTTGCCTCTGCCCCCAAATCTGATAGTACCACGAATAGACGATATCTTTAAAAAAATATGATCACCTTTCTTGAATTCTAAAGGTCTGCGGTGCGCATCTGCCAAATGCTTCTGCCTGTCCTGTGCTGCGTACAGGTGGCCCTGAATCTGCTTCACTTTCTCTACTGTCTGAGTCATCAACTCTAGACCAAGTATCTGACACTCTCCCACGTCATTCCAATATACCGGCGACCTACACTTTTTGCCGTACAGTGCCTCATAAGGTGCCATATGTATGCATGCTTGATAGCTGTTATTGTAGGAGAATTCAACCAAGTGCAGATGGTCCTCCCAAGATCCTCTAAAGTTGATCATGTACGCTCTCAACATATATTCTAGTATCTGAATCGTACGCTCTGACTGACCATCAGTTTGTGGATGATATACAGTAATAAACTTGAGGTAAGTTCCTCGACTCTCCTGTATACTCTGCCAGAAATGTGACATAAATCTAGAATCACGATCCTATACAATGCTGACAGGCACTCCATGTAGTCGTACTATCTTCCTAATGTACATGTCAGCTAATTTCTTCGTGGATTGTCCAACTCTGAAGGACAAAAAATATGTCAACTTAGTAAGTCGGTCAACGACAACCCAGACTGCATCCTTACCGCTAAGGCTCCTCAAAAATCCTGTGATGATGTACATGATAATATGCTCCCACTTTCACTTAGGAAGGAAAATCGGCTGCAATTTTCCTGAGTCCTCTGATATTAGGCCTTGACTTACTGACAGACCAAATATCTCACTACAAATCTCGCAATCTCTCTCTTCATCCCATGCCACCAGTAGTATTATCTCAAATTTCGGTACATCTTCGTACCCCCAGGATGAATAGACTAAATCGAACTATGGACTTCGGTCATCAACTCCTGGCATAGCTCGCCACTCAGAATATATAGGCGATCTCCATACCTCAACGTTCCCTCTTCATGAATTCGGAGTCCTGTCTGTATGCCGGCCTCTATCCTCATCTGCAGTCGCCAGAATTTTGCATCGGTAGGCAAGGCTACCTTGATCCTCTCAACCAATATAGACTGAACTTCTAGACTTGCCATCTGTCCATCCCTGCATGGCAATACAACCTCTATACCGAGGTCCTGAAGATCCTTTAGAAAATATCACTGAGTCGTCAAAAAATATGCCATGGGCTTCCTGCTTAAGGCATCTACTACAATATTCGCCTTGCCAGGGTGGTACTGCAACTCAATATCATAGTATGTCATTAACTCTATCTAACGCCTATGTCTTATGTTGAGCTCCTTCTGAGTGTATACATACTTCAGACTTTTGTGATCTGTGTAAATTTAAATCCGCTCTCCAAAAAAGTGGTGCCGCCATAGCTTTAGTGCAAAAATTATCGCAGCTAGCTCTAGGTCATGTATCGGGTAGTTCTTCTCAAGAACCCTCAGCTATCTCGATGCGTAAGCTATCATCTTGCCATGTTGCATCAGTACACATCCTAGTCCACTCCTAGACACATCGCTATACACTATAAATCCTCCAGATCCAGAAGGAAGTTTCAAGATCGGTGCTGTTGTCAGACGCTTCATCAGCTCATCGAAAGCCGTCTGACACTCCTCGGTCCAGATAAACTTCTCGCCTTTACGCATCAAGCGCTTCATAGGCGTAGCGATCCTCGAGAAGTTTTCTATGAACCTCCGATAATATCCGGCAAGTCCGAGAAAACTCCTAACCTCCATAACTGATGTAGGGGTAGGCCACGTCTCCACTACAGCCATCTTCTCCGGGTCAACTAGTAGTCCATCTTCAGTGATTATATGACCCAGGAATGGTACCCTATACAATCAGAACTCAGACTTGCTGAGCTTGGCATACAGCCTCTCCTGCCTTAGTGTCTCCAACACGATCCTGAGATGCTCCTCGTGCTCCTCCTGGCTCTTAGAATATACCAAGATGTCGTCGATAATTACCACCATGAACTTATCCAAGTAATAGTGGAAAATCTTGTTTATCAGGCTCATAATACTGCTGGCGCATTGGTTAAACCAAACGGCATGACTAGAAACTCATAGTATTCGTACTTCATCTGAAAAGTTGTCTTTGAAATGTCCTCCTTTCTTACCTTGATCTGATGATAGCCGGATCTGAGATCGATCTTCGAGAATACACATGCGCCACTCAGCTGACAAAATAAATCGTCGATGCGTGGCAGAGGGTACTTGTTCTTTATCGTTACAGCATTTAGCGCCCTATAACCGATACACAAATATACCATCCCATCCTTCTTCGGTACAAATAAGATGGGTGCTCCCCATGGAGAAACACTAGCCCGAATAAAACCTTTGTCTAAAAGATCATCTACCTGGACCTTCAACTCAACCAACTCTTTCAATGCTAGTCTGTAGATGGGAGAAGTAACTGGCTCGGCTCCGGGAGTCAACTCTATAGTAAACTCGTATCTCTCTGTCAGGTGGAACGCCTGAAAGATCCTCGGGAGATACATACTTAAACTCTAATATAGTGCGGGGGGACAGTGGTTCACCTTCTGCAATGTGTGTCACTAAGGTAGGTTGGACATCATGCTCTCGGGCTCCCCGAAGTAACTCAAACTCAGGGTGATCTGGTGGTCTAAATATAAAGCATCCACGTCGGCAATCTAGAGTCACATGGTATCATAGTCTGGCATAGAGAAGACTAGAAATTAGGCACGCATCTCTCGCCTGCAAACAACTACTGAACAATTGTTCTACAAGTATCACTAACTGGTACTATTCTAACTCCCGTAAGAATCTTCTTAATCTTCAGAAGTGGTACAGTTGCTATTTTATGGGTGGCCAGGAAACTAGCAGCTATGAAAGAGTGTGTGGCACCAGAATCAAATAATACTACTGTTGGTATTGAAGCTACTAAAATAGTACCTCCGATCACCTCTTCAGCTGTCTCTACCTCCTCAATGGTCATCGAAAAAGCCTAGCCTAGTCTCGGTGCTGGTGCCTCGGCTTTTGCCGAGCTTGCTGGAAATGAACTGCCTATGGGGCCAAGGGTGGCCTACTTTGATTTTCTTCTAGTGCTTGTGGTTGCATCGCCCCAACTCCTAAAGACTGGCCCGGGAGGCTGCTGGTTGGGCCTTGGTGCTGGTAAGGATGGTCGATGAACCATCGGTACAGGAATCCTCTGCTCTAGGCAATCTTGGACTGTATGATGGTCAGATCCATATCTCATGCATACTCCCAACCTCCGTCGACAATCCCTTAACAAGTATCCCCACTTGCCGCAGTAATGGCAAGTGGGAATCACGGGTCCTTGTAAGGGTGCTGCTCTCTGCAGCTACGGTACCATAGGACATTTCATAAGTCCTCCCTGTGGTGCTCAAACTAACGATAATGATGCATAGTAGCGCTTCAGACTGGCCTCCATCTTGTTGATACGATCCTGGCATCGAGCTACTAACAGAACCTCGGAGTAGGAGGTGGGGGATATCGATCTAATGAATCTCTATGTCTCAAAACTCAGGCCTTCGTAGAACTTCTTGACCTTCTTCTCCTCAGTCAGAATCAAGTACATGGAAAAATGGCTCAAACGGAGGAACTCAGCATTATACTCCTCAATGGTCAAACTACCATGCCTGAGGTTTTGGAACCTATCCCGAAGTTCCGCTCTGGCAGTGAAAGGAATAAACATCTCCTTGAAGAGCCTAGAGAACTCCTCCTAAGTGACCCGATCGGGCCCTAAACGCTCCTCCTATGAAAGCCACCAGTGATGAGCGTTGCCGGTAAGCTGCATCCTGACAACGGTCATCCATCTATGTCTCCGGAGATCGTTGGACTCCAACTGGTGTTGAATGTTGGTAAGCCATGTGTGTACCTCCGTCAGCTCCTCCGTGCTAGCAAAAGGAAGTGGTATCATATGACAGAATTCTATGACAGACCCCATCGTCGACTGGCGAGCTGGTGGTGACGCCTGTCCCAAAGCCATAATAATACTCTCTCAAAGACTCAGCCTGGCACTGTTGGGCCTGCTGCTGAGCCTGCTGCTGGACCTGCTGCTAGGCCTGCATCATAGCGTAGACCATCTAGAATATATGTGGCCCATCCATGGGTTTCCCTGGTGGGACGGACATGTAAGGCATTTGTAAGGGAATTGGAGGTGGTAGGGGCAATTGTTGCTCCTCCTATCCTGCGGTCTGCTAGCCCTCATGATCTGCCTGGTGCAGAGATTGGTGCCCGTCTGGAGGCACCTCTGACTGTCCAGATGACTGTCCCTGGTGTCACTACCATATTTTCTAGGAAAGGGTATTTTAGTCTTTTCCTATTTAATTAAATATTGTGCATGGTAAATAATTATTTGTTGTATTATTTAATTATTGTTAGATATTATTTAATTATTTTAGACTTGAGTTAGTGGACTTAACTAGTTTAGTTTGGACCCATGGACCAACATGAATTAATTAGTTAGACTTAGCCCATTTAGAAAGCACATTGTTAAGGAGATAGATTAAATTAATTAAATCATTAGACTAGAAGCTTCCTTCCTTAATTATTTCTTCATGAGAGGCCCCAAGGGGTATATTGGACATTTCATAATTACTTGAGAGAGAGGTAAGGGCCGACCTATTAAAAGAGGAGGAAATTTCTCTCTCCTCTCTTTTTCATTCCAAATCTAGATCTAGAATTTTCCACTACCAAATTTCCTTCATTCCCATTTCATTTTTCTACCAAATTCATTCCAATTCCTTCCTAAATCACCATTAGAGAGTTGAGAAGCAAGGATCTAGAAGGAGGAAGCAAGGATCTACAAAGAGGAGCATGGATCTACAATTTGGAGGCAATTTCATCTCAATTGGAGGTTTCATTGGGAATCCATCTCCCAATAGGTATAATTCAATTTTTCTCCTTAAAATAGCTTCTAAATCTGAGATTTAATCATGGAAAATCAACCCATATGTATGTACTAACCAGAGGACTTGGTTTTGTGTTCATAGGAGACCCATGGAGAAAGTTATGGTACTTTTTGTGTCAATTTTGAGGGAATTCCGAATTGACATTTTGTTGTGTATGTTAATTGATCCTATAGATCAATTGGGCATGTGTTTATGTATTTGGGCTAGTGTCGTATCCACAATTGGGTACGTGTAGGTCGTATCCCAACAATTTGGTGATACGTGTTGTTTTGGGGGTTTTCCCTCCGACACGGGACTTTGTACATGTCGTATTTTGACACGGACACATAGATCTATATTTGACACTTTGATTTGTTCATAAATAATATTTATGACTTGCTTGTGTCCTTCTGGGTGCAATTGGATGTGTGTTGGACTCGTGTCGCATGCGTATCCTAGATCTAGTGGGATACGGTGTGATACTCTCCATTTGTGGTATGTTTATGTGTAGATATAATTATTTGTGCTTTAATTCTTGAATTATAATTAAGTATATATATATAGATGTTATATATTTATTATAGTGTATTTATTATGGTATTTATGGTAGCATAGATCTATGTATTATATGTGTACTAATATAATATATAAATATATATGTAGCTTTCTTCTACATACATTTATATATGTTACAAATTATGTTAGAAATATAAAATATATGAAAATGTTTTATAAAATATATATATATGTGTTTAATTAAGTATTATATTATTTATAGTTATTATGTAATTATTTATATATATGTGTGGATGTATATTTATTAACATATTTATGTATGTGTACTTTTAACCATGTTGTAGTATGTATATTAGTACATAGGATGTGTTTTATAGCTATTGGTATTTATTTATATAGATGTATATAATATATATGTGTTGGATTATATATATATAGAAGTATATATTTTAATTATTGATTTAAATATATATATTGATATTTATATATATATTGATATATATATATATATATAGGTTATATATATATATTTACTATTTTTTGTGACAGTAGGATTAATGACAGAAGAACTGTCATTATTAGAGGCGATTACAGCAGCAGCCGCTGTAACAGTGGCGGCGGGAATTAATGACAGAGCCGCCACTGTCATTAATAACCGCAGGCAGCAGCTGGAATTCGCAGCAGTTGTGACGGAGACTTTGGTGACAGTTGAAAACTGTCACCAAAGGGGTGGCAACAGTGCAAAAATGCAGCAGCAGTAGCGACGGCGATTCAGTGACAGCCTGAACTGTCACTAAAAGTCTGTTTACTGAAAAATCAGTATTTTTCAATACTGCTTTCAGTGACAGCTAGACAGTTTTTTGTATATAGTTTATATGTTATATTTATATATATATATATGTATATATATATTTATGTATTAATTGTGAGATATAATACTAGTATTGTTATGTTTCTTAATTGTATAATATTAGTATATATATTATATTATGTATGAGGGTAATTACTATATCAAAGGTATTGAGTATTACCTTGTGGAAACCAAGGTAAGTGGGATACTCAAGATACGGGGTTTGGGTATCAAGTTTGTGACTTTGTGTGGATAGCAAGTTGGTTCAAAACCATGGTTCCTATTTGTTTGTAATTAATATTCTATATTATTATACATTATGGTTGATATATGTGTATTGTGAGGTTTACCTTGGATTCACGTATCCGGAGATACGGTATCCTAATATTTTATGATGTGGTTCTATGACTTAGATTTTAATATCTTGACCCTAGATTTTTGTGTTAGACTTGTGCAACCTAGAAATAGATAGTTGACCTTGGGTTGACAATAGTTGACTTTTGACTTAGAATTGACTTATTGACCTAGAAGTTGACAAGTTTAAAATTATTCTCTTTTCGGGATCTTGTATTAATGTTGTATTCCATATCTAGGTCTTCGAGGCACCAAGTCAGACATCTATGAGACTATTCATTGGACTTCAGGCGAGTACATTCTCTGATAGTTTCTCATTTATGATATCCTCTATGTTCATTGTATCTAGTGTAGATATTCATGTTCTCTTGACACTGTGGTTACACGGATTGGTATATCCGGATCTCATCATGAGATGTTATTCCTTGGTATATTGTGTATATGGTGCAAGTATTGTTTCATTGGTTATCTTGTACATGTACAGACACCGATTCTTGGGAAGACTAGCTATCTTCTTGGGGAATCTCGTGCCATAGCATACCGTGGTTGGATCTATTATACCAGTCAAGGTGGGGAGTATTAGTATAGATATGTGATCAATATCCCTATTGAATAAAGTACTGATTACTGAATAGTATTGATCTTACACCGCACGTATGATTAGCCAGGCCGTATTGCATCTTGCCCAAGTCGATCACATGTTAAGCTAGTACTCACACACTTAGTCATTAGTATTATTGTTTTATTGGCATATTGTTCATTATTGTATTTATTTCTAGTATTTTTTTATTGTATATATATCTCTTGTATCTATTGTGCATCTTGTTTATCCACAGCTATTTACTGTTATATAGTTTTTATCATTAATTAGAACTGCTGTTAGAGATGTACTCTGCTTCTTTTCTGACTAGATATATTTTTCCAGATGACACTGAGGAGTGGTACCCTACCTATTATGGACCCCAGGATGTTGTGGGTTTAGATTCTGAGACCATGGCTCAAGAGGGACTTATCCCAACTGAGACAGTTGACCCTGGAGTTGTAGCTTCGTAGTATTCTTTGTACTGGATTTGTCTCTAGCTTATTTTGTTACTTCTTCAGACTCATTGATGTATTATTTTAGACTCATGAGTTGTATTGTGACTATTCTATTCTTTATCTGATTTGTGCTCATTTCTATCTTAGTTCTGTGATTGAGTATACTATCATTATTGGTGGTTCATTATATTGTTAGATAGATTATCTAGACAGCGTTCTACCGCCGATTCTGCGGCGTAGGCTGGGCGTTGTTTCCCACTAGTACCCTTACACCAGGTGCGGGTCGTGACACATTTTTGGTGGTGGCCCACGCAGGTCTAACTTCATAAAGTATGTGATGTGGTAGTAGTACGACAATTTAGTTGTACTACTGCGAGCCTGCGATAGGATATAGGATATAGGCTGAGATACTCAATCACATCTAGGAAAATTCATTTGATTCAACTATTCTCCTTTGATATTGATACTTGATCTCTAAACTGTCATTTCTTTGATGTCTTACATCTTGTGCCATATTGATTCTTTCTTTCGCTTTGTCTCAGGATGCCGCCTAAGAATAGATCGCAGCAGGGGAGAGCAATTTCTGAGAGGTCTGCGATATCCCGAGGGCCTGCACCAGTCACTTCTTTGGTGATTGGAGTGTCAGCTGCTTTCGGAGGTCCACCACCTACTCAGAGGACTGTGCCAGCTGTATCTGAGGGGCTTCCACCTCCACCTCCTGTGCCAGCAGAGGCGTCACAGATGTTTATACTATTTCGTGAGATGCTCGAGGCACAGAGGGCTCAGTCAGAGGCACATCAGAGGCAGACCGACGTTCTACGGCAAGGCATCGAGAGTGCTCATCAGCTTGCTCGTGCTGTAGTTGAGAGAGGAGTTTCGGTCCAGCAGCAGGTTGTTCCTCAGGTTGCTCAGCTTTGGCCAGGCAACATTCAAGACTTCAAGAAACTGGTCCAGCAGCAGGTTGTTCCTAGGGTTTTCAAAGGGACAGAGGGCATCATCTATGCTGATGATTGGCTCGAGGACATTGAGCATCTTATGAGGGTATCCCGTCTTTCTGAGGATCTTAGGGTTGAGACGGTAGGACTTCAACTGTTCGACGTCGCTCGTACTTGGATCAGGAATGAGTCGGTTCTAGTTGACGCAGGACAACCTTGGGAGGTATTCAAGGACCTTTTCAAGAAGAAGTTTTTTGCCCGGGCAGACAGGCTAGACTTGGGGAGACAGTTTGAGAGTCTTAATCAGGGGAGCATGTCTGTGGAGGAATACGCTACGGAGTTCGATAGGTTGAGCCCATTTGTAGGGTATCTGGTGAGAGAGCCGGAGGTGCGAGCTATTCGTTTTCGTGAGGGTCTAAACTGGGAAGTGAAGATTCTTATTCCGTCTTTTTATGATACATACTCGGAGATACTTGCGGAGGCACGCAAGGTTGAGCGGGATTTGGGTTTGAAGACCAAGAGAGACCGTGATTCTTTTCTGGGGGCCAACGGCAGTACAGTATCTGCCAAACGTCCTCATTTCCAGTCTAGACCTCTCCAGCAGCCACTGCAGAACCAGACTCCAGCTAGAGTACCTTTTCACCAGGCACCTCAGCAGCAGAGACAGTTACAGCAAGCTCCATGCAACTACTGCAAGAAGCCCGGCCACATCTGGGAAGTTTGCAGGAGGAGGCTAGGAGTTTGTTTGTATTATGGTACTGAAGGGCATCAATCGAGGGAGTGTCCTCGTCGTGCAGTTCAGGAAGCAGCTCCAGCTCCAAGGGCACGTACGAGACCACCTGCAGCACAGCCGAGGAGACCGCTTCTGACACAGCAGCAGCATTTTGTACAACATCAACAGCAGGGAGATGCTCGACAGGGACGAGCGTTTGCTATGACCGTCGAGGAGGATGAACCCACCGGAGATGTCATCGCAGGTTCTATTATTCTTGATTCCATTCTAGCTTTAGCTTTGTTTGATAGTGGTGCTTCCCATAGTTTTGTATCTGTTTCTTTTGCTCTAAAGCATGGTTTGGTAGCTGAGTCTTTGCTTAGGACTTGCAAGATCATGACCGGGGGAGGCATTATCCTGGTTAATGATATTTGCAAGGATCGGAGAGTTACTTTGGGAGGTCGGAAGTTGAGTGTGTGTCTACTTATAATGCCACTTCCGAGCTACGATATTGTACTCGGGGTGGATTGGTTGAGTAGGCACCGTGCTAGCATAGATTATAGCGGAGGTAGAGTTTTGTTTGGTCCGCCAGGAGAGCCAGAGTTCGAGTTTGCTAGAGTAGCTGCAGAGCAAGGCGAAGGCATTATTTATGGATCTATGGTGGAAGACAAGGAGTTGCCGCATCCGTTGATAGCAGAGTTCTTGGATGTGTTTTCTGAGGAATTGCCAGGATTGCCGCCAGATCGAGATGTTAAATTTTCTATAGACTTGGTGCCAGGTGCAGAACTAATTTCGCAGCATGTCTATAGAGTAAACAACAGCGAGCTGATCGAGTTGAAGAAGCAGGTGGACGAATTGCTGGATAAAGGGTTTATCAGATCGAGTTCTTCACCATGGGGAGCCCCGGTATTGTTTGTATCGAAGAAGGATGGATCGGTGCGCATGTGCATTGATTACAGGGCTTTGAATAATCTCACTATCAAGAATAAGTATCCTTTACCACAGATTGATGATCTGTTTGATCAGTTGAGTGGTGCAAAGGTGTTTTCTAAGATAGATTTGAGATCAGGCTACCATCAGGTGAAGGTGAAGCCGGAGGACATACCGAAGACTGCTTTTAGAACTCGGTATGGTCAGTATGAGTTTATGGTGATAACGTTTGGTTTGACTAATGCACCGGCGGTATTTATGAACTTGATGAACAAGGTGTTCCACCAGTACCTTGACATGTTCGTGGTGGTGTTCATCGACGACATACTCATATACTCGAGGACACCGGAGGAGCATGCGGAGCATTTGAGGATTGTGTTGGAGGTGCTGAGGAAGGAGAAGTTGTATGGGAAGTTGTCCAAGTGTGAGTTTTTCTTGGACAAGGTGGAGTTCTTGGGGCATGTTGTGACTGGTGATGGTATTTCAGTGGATCCGAAGAAGATTTCAGCAGTAGAATCTTGGAAGACTCCGAGTTCGGTAGCAGAGATCAGGAGTTTCTTAGGATTGGCAGGCTACTACAGGAAGTTTGTGCAAGATTTTTTGAGGATTGCTGAGCCGATGACCAGACTCACAAGGAAGGATGTAGAGTTTGTTTGGACGGAGGATTGCCAGGTTGCTTTTGAGGAGTTGAAGAAGAGGCTGACGTCTGCTCCTATTTTGACGTTGCCATCAGGGTCCGGAGGTTTCACTATTTATAGTGATGCATTGGGGAAGGGTTTGGGTTGTGTTCTTCAGTAGCATGGGAAAGTGAATTCCTATGCATCGAGGCAATTGCGTCCTCATGAAAAGAACTATCCTACCCATGATTTAGAATTGGCAGCTGTCATATTCACTCTGAAGTTGTGGAAATATTATTTGTACGGAGAGCGTGTGGAGATCTTCACAGACCACAAAAGCTTGAAGTACGTTTTCATGCAGAAGGAGTTGAACATGAGGCAGCATCGGTGGTTGGAACTGATGAAGGATTTTGATATCTCTTTGCAATATCATCCTGGGAAAGCCAATGTAGTTGCCGATACTTTGAGCAGGTATCTGGTAGCTATGTTCTTGACGCAGGATCGATATTTGTTGGAGGACTTGGAGAGCTTGGGCATTGAGGTGATTGTTCCTGGTGGTGCTATGAAGATCTGGGGACTGCAAATACACTCAGATTTGATGGACAGGATCAAGGCAGCACAGTATGATAATGTATCTCTGAGGAGTATCAGAGCTCAGGTGAGAGCAGGATTGGAGGATGATTTCACTATTACAGGGGATGGATCTTTGAGGCATGGAGATAGATGGTGTGTGCCTAGTGGGGAGCTGCGTGAGGAGGTATTACAGGAAGCGCATCGCTCTCAGTATTCCATGCATCCAGGTGCTAACAAGATGTATCGGGATATGCGAGAGAGTGTGTGGTGGTATGGCATGAAGAGGGAAGTGGCACAGTTTGTATCCAGATGCTTAGTGTGCCAGCAGGTAAAAGTCGAGAGGCAGAAGCCAGGAGGTTTACTTCAGCCATTACCCATTCCAGAGTGGAAGTGGGAACACATTACTATGGATTTTGTGTCTGGACTTCCACGATCTCCGGGAGGAAAAGACGCAATTTGGGTCATTGTTGATAGGTTGACCAAGTCGGCCTACTTTTTAACTTTCAAGGTAGGTTTGTCTACGGAGAAGCTGATAGAGATGTATGTGAGGCAGATCGTTAGGATACATGGAGTTTTCGTCAGCATAGTCTCAGATCGGGATAGTCGTTTTACTTTTCATTTCTGGAGGAGTTTGTAGGAGAGTTTGGGCACTCAGCTCAAGTTCAGTACTGCATATCATCCCCAGACAGATGGGCAGTCAGAGAGGACTATCCAGACTCTCGAGAATATGTTGCGCACTTGTGTACTAGATTTCGGGGGTTCTTGGGAGGACCATCTCCATTTGGTAGAGTTTGCTTACAACAACAGTTACCAGGCCAGTATAGAGATGTCACCTTTTGAAGCTCTATATGGTCGTAGGTGTCGTACTCCTTTGTCTTGGGACGACGTTGGAGAGAGAGTTTTGCTTGGGCCAGAGATGGTTGTGGATGCAGTAGAGAGGGTTCAGTTGATCAGAGACAGACTTCGAGTGGCGCAGGACAGACAACGGCATTGGGCCGATAGCCATCGGAGACCTTTGGAGTTTGAGGTATAGTTAGATTTTGTTGTGCTTGTTTTTGGTTGTTTGTTATAATTAAGTTCTTAAGGTGGTATTTTGTTCTAGGTGGGTGTTTTGGTGTTTCTGAGGATTTCTCCGACACGAGGCACGATTCGCTTCGGTGGAGGCGGAAAGCTTAGTCCGCGATTCATCAGACCTTTCACTATTCTAGAGAGGGTCTATAATCCCCCTAATTTTCAAAAATTTAGAATTTAGAATTTTCCCCCAATTTATTGTAATTTTCTGAGATTTTTCTGGAATTAAAATCAGGGTATTTTATAATTAAAGGATTTTTAGATGATATTAAATAATATTAAAATATGATAAAAATTATATTTTCTAGTGTAAAATAAAAAACTAGACATAGGATAATTTTCCGGAAATTTATTGGACCCAGGAAGCATTTTTAAAAGCCCTAAAAACTAATTAATTAATTAAACCAAAATAAACCGGGTTTATTTAAAATAAACCAAACCAAACCAATTTCTGAACCGGGTTCATTTAAATTAAACCAAATCCTTAGCGGGTCGGATCCGGGTCTAACCCAGACCCGACCCATTAGCCCAGACCCGACCCGCATTATTTTGGATCGGGCCGGATCCATAACAAACCCGACCCGACCCGACCCGTTGAAACCCGACCCGCAACCTCTTCTCTCCCAAACGAACGGTCCCCGACCTGCTGTGGTTACTTATGATGAAGGAGTGACACCCGAAGACCGAGGACAATTTTCTCAAAGCGATCGAGCAGCCCTGCATAATTCAAGGTTCCGACGTGATGACATCCCGCCGCCTCCGTAGTTCGTTCCACCGATGCCCGTATTCTCACAAGGGCAACCTATAGACGGGCAGCAGATATTTCAAATGATCTACACAATGATGCAAGCCCAACAGAAAATTCATCAAGAGACTCAGCGTCACGAGACGGAGTACTTGAGGACCAGCCTAGTAACCGCCTTGGAGCAAGTGAACCCACAAGCTAGGCGACCAGCGACGGGGTCTATCACCGATTTTCGTCAACTCAAGCCCCGTACCTTTTTGGGTAAAGAAGGACCAACCGAAGTTCATAAGTGGCTCACCAACATACAACACCAGTTGGAAGCAGCTGAACTTCCAAGAGAACGTTGGATGACCGCCGTTAGAATGCAGTTGACGGACAATGCTCATTACTGGTGGCTATCTAAAGAGACCCGGCTCGGACCAGACCGAGTCACTTGGGAAGAGTTTTCCAGACTCTTTCAGGAGATGTACATTCCGGCTATCGCTCGATCAGAACTTTGGGACAAGTTCAATCGCCTCACTCAGAGCAGTATGACAGTGGAGGAGTACAACACAGAGTTCATTAGTCTAAGTCGCTTCGCCCCTACTTTGATCCCGACGGAAGAAGAGAAGGCTGAGAAGTTCTTCGACGGACTAAACTTTGAGCTACAGAGACTCATCGGATCCGTTGCATCTACCTCTTACTCGAACGTTCTCGCTGCAGCCCAACGCATGGAACGCGTCACCAGGAGAGAGACCAGTCGAAATGGTCTTCCACATCAGCCAAAGCACCACAAGAAGAAGCTGCAAAGAGGCCTCATATACACCAGCCACCCAGAGCCTCTCCGCAAATATTACCTACATGTCAATACTGTGGCAAGGTAGGCCATATGGAGAAGGACTGTAGACGCAAGTTGGGATTATGCTTGATTTGCGGAACCAATTAACACTTAGCCAAGGATTGTCCTTACCATCGAGGAGGAGCACCAAGGGTGAACCAACAAGCTCTACCAGCACCAGGAGTATCAACCAAGGCCACCCTTGGCACCACAAGCAGCACTCTTCCAACAAGCCCAGCAGCAGCAGAGGAATCCACCACAAGGACGCGGACAAGCCTTCGCGATGACCTTGGAAGACGCGCAGAACCATGGAGTAGCTAATGCGCGTAAGTTTTTATAGTTTTCTGTTTCTAGTATTGCTTTACTTCGTGCCTGCTGGTTCGTGACCCTAGACTTAACCTGATCATTTTAAACTTGCTAATAATTGATAACCTAGTGTTAACCTAATAATTTTGAACTTATAACCTAGAATGTTTTATAAATGTTAACCTGGTATGTTTTTAAAAAAATAAACCTGTTTTTCTAAAAAAAAAAGTAAAAATTTTTAGATTTCCTATAATTAGGAAATTCCATTGCTTAGGGAAATGACTTTCCCTATGTGTTTAAACCCTCAACCTTGATTTTCTGATTCGAATAAATTTTGCAACCGTGTCATCTATGTTGACCGGTTATTCTTTGATTGCGAGGACACAATCCTCTTAAGGGGGGTAGATTGTAATCCCTCTGATTTTCAAAATTTTATAATTTAGAATTTTCTCCCAATTTACTGTAGTTTTCTGAGCTTTTTCTGGAATTAAAATCAGGGTATTTTGTAATTAAAGGATTTTTAGATGATATTAAATAATATTAAAATGTGATAAAAATTATATTTTCTAATGTAAAATGAAAAACTAGACATAGAATAATTTTCTGAGAATTTATTGGACCCCGGAAGCATTTTTAAAAGCCCTAAAAACTAATTAATTAATTAAACCAAAATAAACCGGGTTTATTTAAAATAAACCAAACCAAACCAATTTCTGAACCGGGTTCATTTAAATTAAACCAAATCCTTAGCGGTCGGATCCGGGTCTAACCCAGACCCGACCCATTAGCCCAGACCCGACCCTCATTGTTTTGGATCGGGCCGGATCCATAACAGACCCGACCCGACCCGTTGAAACCAAACCCGCAACCTCTTCTCTCCCAAATGAACGGTCCCCGACCGTTGCCCTCCCCTCCGACCGGCCAACCTCTGCCGCTTGGCCTCCCGCCGCTGCGAAACGGCCGCCGCCGCCCGCTCCCTCTTCCTCTCCCTCCACCGGCCGCCCCACCAGCTCCCCGCTCCTCCCCTATAAAAAGCCCTAGAACCCCCACCCCTCCGGCCAGAATTACCCCGACTGTTCACCTCCCCGCCGTCGAAATGTCCGCCGCCTCGCCGCAGCTCTGCCGACGAGCGCTGCCTCAGCCCCAGCGCAGCCGGCTTCGCCTGAGCCACCGCCGAGGCCCGGCTGCCTCCGGCCTCTCTCCGCTCGAAGCCCCCGCAGCAGCCCACCTCCGGCCAGCACGCCTCTGCACCCCAGCCTCCCTCCGGCCGCCAAGCTCCAGCCAGAACCCTAACCCTAGGCGACTCAGACAGGACACTTCGTGTCGGACACTGAGAACTCGGTTTTTTAGAGCTCTGTTCAGGTAACCGTATCTTTCTCCTCACTGCCCCAATTTCTATTCTGTCAGTTGTATCGCGTAGCCTGCATGACCAGCTCGGTGCCCGTGCAAACCGTTCGGTGCATCGCGTCCTGTGGTGATCGTGAACCGCGATCCAAAAACAGAAAAACCAACGCCCTGTTTTACCCCAAAATTGAGTATGCCCCGCCAAACGGGACGACTTGGTCGCGTGCGGTCTTCACAAATACGTGCGCATCGTTGATACGGACGTGCGGGATTTCGCAGAAGCTGATTCGGATGTGCGTGCACACCGGAATCAATGCATATCCACGGACACCGTCCCGTATCCGACCTTTCTGGTTCTCGCTGTAACTTAGTGTATACAAGTCGGATCGAGATAAAACTTACGCCATCGGACTCGTAGCAATACGCTGGTCCTGTGAGTCAAGTTTGGTTCGATTTTGAGAACGTTGACAAAATCACGTGTCGTGGGCCCCACAAGCTCCACTCGACGGGCAATTTTGAGAACGGCTCATCGGAATCCAATTCTGGAAGTTCCGTTGGGTTCGTATCATCGTTCCTGACCTGTTGACACTAAGTTTGTCAGATTTGGAGATCTTTGACCCTGACATGTTTTTCGGTGCAAAGCGGCCCACAATTAGACCCCGTTTTGCCCTGAAATATTATTTTTGCCCTTGTCTCCAAATTGGACTCAAGGACAGGCGTTTCTAGCTGATTGATATTTTTTGGATCTGATGGTGATGTTTGTTTCATCAACCGGAGTACTGCCTGCAATTTTCGCTGAAGCCAGAGCTACACTCGGAGCCAAAAACCCAGGCAAGTGTACCTTGCCAATATCCTGCAGTATTGTTACTTAATTACTTGACTTAATTAAATGTTATACATGCTTAAACCTAGGGCCGTTTGACTTACTTAGCTTCCGATTAATAGTCGGGTGCCAACACCTTACGCGGGGTTGTGTAAGGTCAATTAGAGATGGATATCGTGACCTTTACATTCTCGTACTTGCCATATCAAGTACAATATACCCAGGACACCTGACACAAATCATGAGATAGAATTTTCCTAAAATATTCATGGTGATTCTGTGTAGGATGTAGGATTGACATAGACATTATATTTTTAGTTCATAGTATGACTCACTGCATTAGATATAATCTCACGTGACATGGACATGAGACGTGTGGTTACATTGGGTGGGGAGAGACACACAGGCTACAGACTGATTATATATATATAATCCATAGTAAAAATATAGTAAACACATAATATAACTGCTACCGGCTCCCCGACACAGAGCTTGTAGTGGTATCAGCCTAAGTTCTAGTGATGCTCTCAACTTGTATTTTACATAGTTGGTTATATAGTTTACCCTATTGTTTTATTTACTTGCTGCACTGCATTATTTTTGGCATATTTTATCTGTACCTTGCTATGTCCCCTGAGGACCTGGATCCGGATTATGTCCCCAGGATTAGCAGACGAGGTTTATCCAGAGGTATACGGAACAGGTGCACTTCTCGGAATAGTACCAGTATTTGAGGACGAGGTGATCGCTGAAGACTTCTCCTAAACATCTGCTTCTTCCATGCTCAGTTTGTAATGGCAAATAGACTCTTTATTTCCTGTTTAAATGAACAATTATAAAAGACTTTATTTCGGGTTATTCCCTGAATTACTTTGCTAAGACTGGATGTTTGATTTATTTTCTTTATTGCTGTTGATCTTATTATCTTTTGTGTGGATGAGATTAGTTATGACTTGTTGTAGTAAACCCTGACTATTGTAATACAGCTTAAGTATGCCCCGATGGATCCATTAAATTGGGTTTGTCCATCGGTGCATGCTGCTGGCCATTGCCACGTGTCTAGTCCCTAGATATTTTGGGACTGGGGCGTGACAGGATCGGTGCAGTTGTTTATAGACTAGACTTGCCACCTGCATTGGAGGGAGTGCACAACGTGTTTTATGTGTCATAGTTGAGACGATACGTGGCAGATCCTAGTCATGTATTGGATCACTCGGAGATAGAGGTGGGCCCTACTCTTAGCTATCCAGAGCAGCCAGTTGAGATTCTGGATCGGAGAGAGAAGGTGCTGAGGAACCAGACTATTCCTTTGGTACACGTCGCATGGAGTCATCACTCTCCGGGGGAGTCTACCTAGGAGAGAGAGGATGAAATGTGAGAGCTTTATCCATATTTGTTTGTACGTTGAGGTATGTTATTTTCTAGTTATGTTCTGTTCATTAGTTAGTTGTGATTCTTTAGTTCTGTTCTGTTATTTTTCTGGGGTTAGTTTTCATCTTTGAATTTCGAGGACGAAATTATTTTAAGGAGGGTAGACTTGTCACTACCACATTTTCTAGGAAAGGGTATTTTAGTCTTTTCCTATTTAATTAAATATTGTGCATGGTAAATAATTATTTATTGTATTATTTAATTATTGTTAGATATTATTTAATTATTTTGGAATTGAGTTAGTGGACCTAACTAGTTTAGTTTGGACCCATGGACCAACATGAATTAATTAGTTAGACTTAGCCCATTTAGAAAGCCCATTGTTAAGGAGATGGATTAAATTAATTAAATCATTAGACTAGAAGCTTCCTTCCTTAATTATTTTTTCATGAGAGGCCCCAAGGGGTATATTGGATATTTCATAATTACTTGAGGGAGAGGTAAGGGCCATCCTATTAAAAGAGGGGGAAATTTCTCTCTTCTCTCTTTTTCATTCCAAATCTAGATCTAGAATTTTTCACTACCAAATTTTCTTCATTCCCATTTTATTTCCCTACTAAATTCATTTCAATTTCTTCCCAGATCACCATTAAAGAGTTAAGAAGTAAGGATCTAGAAGGAGGAAGCAAGAATCTACAAAGAGGAGCAAGGATCTACAATTTGGAGGCAATTTTATCTCAATTGGAGGTTTCATTGGAAATCCATCTTCCAGTAGGTATAATTCAGTTTTTCCCCTTAAAATAGCTTCTAAATCTGAGATTTAATCATGAAAAATCAACCCATATGTATGTACTACCCATAAGACTTGGTTTTGTGTTCATAGGAGACCCATGGAAAAAATTATGGCACTTTTTGTGTCAATTTTGAGGGAATTCTGAATTGACATTTTGTTGTGTGTGTCAATTGATCCTATAGATCAATTAGGCATGTGTTTATGTGTTTGGGGCTAGTATCGTATCCACAATTGGGTACGTGTAGGTCGTATCCCAATAATTTGGTGATACGTGTTGTTTTGGGAGTTTTTTCTCCGACACGGGACTTTGTACATGTCGTATTTTGACACGGACACATAGATCTATATTTGACACTTTAATTTGTTTATAAATAATATTATGACTTGTTTGTGTCCTTCGGGGTGCAATTGGATGTGTGTTGGACTCGTGTCGCATGCGTATCCTAGATCTAGTGGGATACGATGTGATACTCTCCATTTGTGGTGTGTTTATGTGTAGATATAATTATTTGTGCTTTAATTCTTGAATTATAATTAAGTATATATATATATAAATGTTATATATTTATTATAGTGTATTTATTATGGTATTTATGGTAGCATAGATCTATGTATTATATGTGTACTAATATAATATATAAATATATATGTAGCTTTCTTCTACATGCATTTATATATGTTACAAATTATGTTAGGAATATAAAATATATGAAAATATTTTATAATATATATATATATATATATATATATATATATATATATATATATATATATATATATATATATGTGTGTGTGTGTGTGTGTGTGTGTGTGTGTGTGTGTGTATGTTTAATTAAGTATTATATTATTTATAGTTATTATGTAATTATTTATATATATGTGTGGATGTATATTTATTAACATATTTATGTATGTGTACTTTTAACCATGTTGTAGTATGTACATTAGTACATAGGATGTGTTTTATAGCTATTGGTATTTATTTATATAGATGTATATAATATATATGTGTTGGATTATATATATATAGAAGTATATATTTTAATTATTGATTTATATATATATATTGATATTTATATATATATTGATATATATATAAATATTTATAGGTTATATATATATATTTACAGTTTTTTGTGACAGTAGGATTAATGACAGAAGAACTGTCATTATTAGAGGCGGTTACAGCAGCAGTCGCTGTAACAGTGGCGGCGGGAATTAATGACAAAGCCGCCACTGTCATTAATAACCGCATACACCAGCGAGAATTCGCAGCAGTTGCGACGGAGACTTTGGTGACAGTTGAAAACTGTCACGAAAGGGGTGGCAGCAGTGCAAAAATGCAGCAGCGGTAGCGACGGCGATTCAGTGACAGCCTGAACTGTCACTGAAAGTCTGTTTACTGAAAAATTAGTATTTTTCAACACTGCTTTCAGTGACAGTTAGTCAGTTTTTAGAATATAGTTTATATGTTATATTTATATATATATATATGTATATATATGTATTAATTGTTAGATATAATACTAGTATTGTTATGTTTCTTAATTATATAATATTAGTATATATATATTATATTATGTATGAGGGTAATTACTATGTCAAAGGTATTGAGTATTACCTTGTGGAAACCAAGGTAAGTGGGATACTCAAGATACGTGGTTTGAGTATCAATTTTGTGACTTTGTGTGGATACCAAGTTGGTTCAAAATCATGGTTCTTATTTGTTTGTAATTAATATTCTATATTATTATACATTATGGTTGATATATGTGTATTGTGAGGTTTACCTTGGATTCACGTATCCGGAGATACGGTATCATAATATTTTAGGATGTGGTTCTATGACTTAGATTTTAGCATCTTGACCCAAGATTTTTGTGTTAGACTTGTGCAACCTAGAAATAGATAGTTGACCTTGGGTTGACCATAGTTGACCATAGTTAACTTTTGACTTAGAATTGACTTTTTGACCTAGAAGTTGACTAGTTTAAACTTATTCTTTTTTCGGGACCTTGTATTAATGTTGTATTCCATATCTAGGTTTTTGAGGCACCGAGTCAGACATCTGTGAGACTATTCATTGAACTTCAGGCGAGTACATTCTCTGATAGTTTCTCATTTATGATATCCTCTATGTTCATTATATCTAATGTAGATATCCATGTTCTCTTGACACTATGGTTACACGGATTGGTATATCCGAATCTCGTCATGAGATGTTATTCCTTGGTATATGGTGTATATGGTGCAAGTATTATTTTATTGGTTATCTTGTACATGTATAGACACCGATTCTCGGGAAGACTAGCTATCTTCTTGGGGAATCACGTTCCATAGCATACCGTGGTTGGATCTATTATACCAGTCGAGGGTGGGGAGTATTAGTATAGATATGTGATCAATATCCCTATTGAATAAAGTACTGATTACTGAATAGTGATGATCTTACATCGCACATATGATTAGCCAGGCCGCATTGCATCTTGCTCAAGCCGATCACATGTTATGCTAGTACTCACACACTTAGTCATTAGTATTATTGGCATATTGTTCATTATTGTATTTATTTTCAGTATTTTCTTATTGTATATATATCTCTTGTATCTATTGTGCATCTTGTTTATCCACAGCTATTTACTGTTATATAGTTTTTATCATTAATTAGAACTGCTGTTAGAGATGTACTCTACTCCTTTCCTGACTGGATATATTTTTTCAGATGACATTGAGGAGTGGTACCCTACCTATTATGGACCCTAGGATGTTGTGGGTTTAGATTCTGAGACCCTGGCTCAAGAGGGACTTATCCCAACTGAGACAGTTGACCCTGGAGTTGTAGCTTCGTAGTATTCTTTGTACTGGATTTGTCTCCAGCTTATTTTATTACTTCTTCAGACTCATTGATGTATTATTTTAGACTCATGAGTTATATTATGACTATTCTATTCTTTATCTGATTCGTGCTCATTTCTATCTTAGTTCTGTGATTGAGTATACTATCATTATTGGTGGTTCATTATATTGTTAGATAGATTATCTAGACAGCGTTCTACCGCCGATTCTGCGGCGTAGGCTGGGCGTTGTTTCCGAGAAGAACATGCCCCAGTGTCGGTTCCCCATATGACCCGGCATCATGGGGGACATCGCCCTGCTATGCGACACGTCCACTACGGAGATTCATAACTCTGAAAAGAAGTCATATTTAAGATCAGCGTTTAGGAATTAAATAGGATACAAATTAGCAAACTAAAATCAAAATAGAGGTTTTATGTGAAGTAATCATGCATGTAGATGAGATCCTACTATCTTTTCCTAACTGTAGGCTCGATTGGCACAGTCAGATAACTAAGACGATTTAAATCAGACCTGCATGGGCCACCACAAAAATCATGTCACGTCCCAGTTCCAAATATAAGGAACTGAGCCACGTGGCATTGGCCCGTTGGAGTGCTCCTAAGCTGTAAAGTACAATCATATAACCCAATACTAAAATATAAATATTGTAACTAATCTCATCCACAGACATAAGAATATAAAACACAGAGAGAAAACAAGTCAACTAATGTGCAAAAAAAATAAGTCTGGAAATGTATCATAATATAATACGGATAGAATAACACAAAAATAAACCCTCTAATACAGGTACTGAATGAAAAGAAGCAATAAGATAACTAGGACCGATATTTGCTAACTAGATAATGATACCGGACCCAAGGTGAATTCACTACCGGTGATCAAGCAAAGTCCTCAGGAAGGATCTCGTCCTCTGCTATAAGTCATGCTCCTGGATATACACCCGGTCCGTACTCCTCCGGTAGTCCTCCTTGCCTATGCCTGGAAGGAAATCAGGTCCTCAGGGGGACGTAACAAGGTACAAAAATAGCATGCCATAGTAAAACAAATAGGAAACATGTGATACGCCAGTATAATCTAGAATAACCACCTAAGTGAGACACAACTTGAAGACAATATTCGACACGTGGGATTTCTAAATATAAATCTGTAGCTCCGAGGCACAGATACACACGGTGCGTACCCGTAGCTCCGAGTACAGAGTCACACAGTAAGTACTACAACTTCGGATACATGATCTCTACGTGAATAAGGATATATATAGTGCATGCGAAGTAGCCCAAGCGTCTAGTAACTGTCTTCCCCTCCCAATACGATCAACGAAATGCATCTGCAGCTCGCTGAGCGTGAACCACTATCTAACAGTCTTGTCATACTGAAGTAACTAGCACCAATCGCGATCCTATAGTCATCACAGGTTCCAGTCATACTGACACTATCAGGATACAGAAAGTCTGGCACAATGACAGTATTTGAATATGTCCTAGGGTTCCGATGTAACCAAGTAGGTACATAAAGGTATCAAGAAATATTTAACAATGGATACTAGATGTCACCGACGAACGTCTATGCCCGAATATGAATCGGACGCTAAGTAACAATTTTGATCCAAAGCGCACACAATGTATAGATAAAATAAATAGTAAAAACTGGAACTGAGTTACAAAATGGAAAGATATACTTGCCTGGATCAGGATGCTGAAGGCGGGGCTCCGGTACAACGTCCAAGTCCGAGGATCCCAAAGTACCTAGGGATGATATATAAATTAATTAATAATCTAGCAAAACTATCTAAAATGAGAGATGACATCATGGACTAACATAGGTTTCTGTCTTAGTTACAAAACTCACGTCTAAGGTACTAACTAGTGGGTTGGCCAAAGTTGACTAGGGAACGTTATGATAAATACGATTCATCAACAGCATAACGTACTCAACTAATATCTTCAAACCCTAATATTCATCAAGTGTGATTTCGGCCATCGATAAGTAATGATCATCCTCGACCCATGCCATCCCTGTAATCATAGTCGTAAGTGCATAAACCCAAATTAGTTGTTACCCCTAAATACACATAATGTTTACATACTCATCCTCAATCATAACATCAAAGCTACCGAACCAAAATTTATTGGAATAACATCCTCATCATTCATACATTTTACACACACACACACACACACACACACACACACACACACACACACATATATATATATATATATATATATATATATATATATATATATATATATATATAATCCCAAACAATTGCTATTAAACATGGATATAAACTAAACATGGGTATTGCTCATGGGAACCTAAATCCTAACTAGGGTTTCTTTTAATCAAATAGGAATAATTATAACACAATGAAAAAAGAGAAGAAGTTAGCAAGGGTGGCTGTTGGGGGTGAAAGCGGTGGTGCTACGGCTTCTGTCAGTGACGGTGTTGACTATGGGGCTGGTGCTTGTGTCGACAGTAGTGGTGGAGGTGGTACACGATGATGGTGATGGTGGAAGTGGTGGTGGCGTGATGAAGGTGGTCCAGCAGGGGTGGTGTTGGCTGCGGTGGTGTAAAAAAGATGGAAAAAATGGAGGTGAGAAAAAGAAGAAGAATGGAGAGGAGAAGAGGAAGAAGAATAATGAAGAAGAAGGATAGTTTCGGGTATGAGTGGGGGGGGGAGGAGAGAGAGTTTGGTGAAGAAAAATAGGGTTCCTTGGGATTAGGGCCGGCCACATGAGGATGGGTGTGTGTGTCTGTGTCAATATAGAGGGAATGGGTGGTTGTGATAGGGGGAATTTGAATCAAGGGCTAGGATTCTACATAAGAGAATAGTACAATACAAGGGTGAGAGAGAGAATGAGGTGACCGGTCATATAAGGATGGGGGGTTTCTTTATTTGATTTGAGCTAATAGGAATGTGACACCTAGCAACCTCTTTGCATTTGAGTCCCTTAACATTTGTGTGTTTACAAATGAAGAAAAAAGAGTAAGAATTTGATGTAGAAAATTGGTGTTTGGGGTTTTGTAGGATGGGAAGGGTGTTGGATATTTTATATAAGCCTCATGAATAGGTATGAGGGTTAAGTTAGGGTTAGGTTAAGTCGGTTTCCCCAATTTAATTAAATATTGGGTAATAGGTGCTCTTAAATAAAATGGGAGTACATGGGGTCTCAATTGGAAGTGACACAAATGTCATGGACGGTGTAGGCTTGGTATTAGTCTTGGGACCTTTAATTTGTTAGGAGAAACGAGTTGATTTTGTGTCCCCAAATCGATGGCAACGACATAGGTACAAGGCATAGGATTAAAGAATTAATTTTTGTGACTGTAAGGTTGTGCAATTAAAATAGAGCACAAGGGAGTATGTTTGTGAGTGACAAAAATATCCAGTGCCTAGGTGTCACCCCCACTTTTTGGATTAGGGGTATTTTTGTCTTTTCGTAATTAATGAGTAAATGATTGCATTGTGATCAATTGTATTTAAATTGCGGTGACCTTAATTTATTGTTGCACTTTATCGTTATTCGATAACTAGGACGCTACGCTAGCTTTGTCTTCCATCAGACTCGCACCCTTGTCCTAGACACGCCAGACCGTTCATTAATGCTCGTGTCCCACGTAAATCCAGCCCTTTGTACTTCTATTTAATTGTAGAACATCTCCTTGCATTTAATTTTAATTAAGCAAACAATAAACCTATTTCGTGCAATTTTTGTAATTTTATTGAACCCATTCGAACCCTAGCCCATTGAAATATCTCCATAATAAGCCAAGGCCTTTTCCTAGTATTGACCAAAGTCAACATATTCTAGGTCAAACCCACACCCTTGTATATATATATATATATCATCCTATTTACTCCTTCCCCTTAAAACTAAACCTAAAACTCCCAGTCGACATCCCCTCTTCACCCTAATGTTCACCGCCGAAACCCGACGTGAACGCCGGAGCCGAGCGGTCAGAGCCGACCACTACTCGACTGTCGACCCTCCCCCCCCCCCCCCGCGACTGAACGCCGGAGACCGGTCAGACCCGCTGACCCCGAGCCGCCTGGATCCCATCGACCAAGCCCCGACTGCCCCGCTTGAGCGCTGAACAGACACGCACGACTGCACAGAGCCGCGTCGAACTCGCCACGCTGAACCGAGCCCGACTGCACAGACCGGACGACTGCACAGACCGGACGACGCTGCCCAGATCGGACGACGCTGCCCAGACCGGACGACGCTGCCAGACCGGACGACTCGCTTGCGCACGCCGGATGACTCGCCTGCACGTCGGACGACTGCTGACCTCGCTGTACCCGACCGGAGCAACTATTTCGACTCGACGACGCCGCGACAAGCACATCTCATTCCCGTGCCCAGGTTCGAGTCCCCTCTCGCGTACGTGTACGCGTACACGCACACGCGTATTCTTTCTTGTATGCATGCGTATGATTAGCTATGATAGTATACACGTATCGTATAATGGTAGATTAGTGTGTTGTATTATATATCTATATGAATATAAACCTAATTAGTATATATGTATGGTACATGTATTAGTATAGGGTTAAATGTATTTTTGGCATATATATATGGTATCTCTCAATTAGTATAAATACATATATACTTATTGTATACATCTTCCTAGTAAATGTTTAATATATATATAAAGTATTAATTCCATTTAAAGTATATATATACATATGTCTATTATTTTGTAACTAATAGACATTTATGTATGATTAGATCATATTATAGATGACTTGAATGTAACAATGGATACCCCGTAATTACATTGACCTGTGACCATGTAGTATGTTAGCAGACTACCATATGTACACTGACGTACTGGCAAGACCGTACCACTGACTGTCTGTTATGCACAGCAACTACAGACGTGACCCCCTAGCGTAGTCTGTGAGATCATGGTGTTTGATTGTGTATTAGTGTAATGTCTGATACAGTATTGTGTTTATGATATATCTATAGGACTGTTGGATCACTCAGACGGTAACTTGGAACCCGGATATTGGTATTGCCAGCTAAGGACCACAGGCGAGTACATTCTCTGACAGTTTCTATTATATTAATTATCTCTATAATTCTTGTTGTATAGCGTACATGACTCTGACACTGTTATTTACACGAGTTAGCATCATTGAGACCTATCACGAGGAGTCGTGATTGGAATCCATCGTGCTAGCTGGGGAAACGGGGAAGTATTAGTAGTTTATGTGATCATACCCAACTTACATGCAGCATTAGCTCACCCACATTCACGTCGGTGCAGCCTTACCCTTACATGCCTCATCGCTGTTACATCTGGTTAGCCTGACCTGTTGGGGATGACCGCTAATCAATGTAATGAGTCATATAGTCCCAAGCCAATCATATGATATACTGATGTTTCACACACTTAGTTAGATATTCTTGACATGCATCTCTAGTACATTGATCTAGCATCTTTACATGTTCTAGTTGTTGTTCTTATATACACTTACATACTAGTTCTTTGTACTTGCGTACACTTGTAGTTCTATTCCTTGTCAGATGCATATTGATGATGATGTTCCAGTACTTATTCCAGCATTTCTTTTATTCCAGTATTTCTTATTGCCAGTATTTCCTATCTGTCTTGTATTTCTTTACACTGTGTTATAGTTTTTGTCAATATATGTGGAACTGCTGTTAGAGGTGTATTTTTGTTCCAATCCTGACTGAATATTTTTTCAGAGAATCTTGAGAATTTCTGTACTACGCACTACGGACCAGGTATAGATGCAGACTATGCACCAGAGATCCTAGAGGAGACCATGCATCTAGATGAGGCATTGCCTATAGCTATCTAGATAGTATTTATTTATGCTTGAGACTTATGGAGGTTATTCAGTTTATGTTTAGACTTATGTTAAGTTTAATTGGAGACTTGTGTTGGACAGCTAGACTGTGAGTTATCTTTATGTTTGAGAAATGGTGTTTAACTATGTCATTTTCTTTTATCTTTTATCGTGCCTTATAGTTGTTGTGATTGAGTTACCTTGTGAGATTATTGTGAGATGTATATTGACCTCCTTATGGAGATGGATATCATTGACAGGTGTTTAGCTATATAGTATTACTGTGACCTAGACAGCGTTCTACCGCTGATGCTGCGGCGTAGGCTGGACGTACCCACGCTCTCGTCCCCCTATACCGGGTGCGGGTCGTGACACTAGGTCGGCTTGTCATGTCAAGAGTACAAAGATTTGTTAGAAAGTAAAGGCTATTGTTGTTCTCCAGTTATTGTAGCAACGGTAAGGTGCACCAAGAGTTTAAAATTAAAGAACCAGTCTATAAAACCCTAATTTCTAATCCTTAATCAACCTGAAGCTAAACCAAAATTCTTACCATACCAAATCTACCTAAAATTTTTGAGGGGGTTTACATCTGCAGGGATAACCGTTCGACGAAGGATAAGAATCACTGAATAAGTGATATATATACATGCTATCGAACATGTTCTCTTGTATAAACCGCTTTCATAGAGAAGTATTTGTTTATATATATGCTTTTATCTCGTTCACACGATAAGATGATAATTGTCCATAAGAAGAGTAGAGGGAAATAATAAGAAGATTGTTTACTAGATGCATGTCTGAGTCATTAGAGAATGGATATGGCTCACGAGACACGCTGCGCCCCAGAGTTAGTTAAATGAACTTTCATATCGTGCATGAACTGCTTGTCTTGTCTGCTTTCATGTATTCGATTATAAAATATGACTTTCAAAGTTGTTTTCAAAGAAGTGTAATATGACTCTTATCCTGTACTGCATGGAATGAACCTAGGTAACTAGAAAGATCACTAGTAATATAAAATTTTATCACATGCTTACTTAATATTGATTTTAGTGAAAGTTACTTTTGTTCGTTGATTTTATACTCAACAGAAAAGAAGCAACATTCACTAAAACCAATACTAAGTAAGCATATGATAAAATATTATACTACTAGTGATCTTTCTAGTTTTACCTAGGTTCATTCCATGCAGTACAGGAAAATACTCATATTATACTTCTTTGAAAACATCTTTGAAAGCCATATTTCATAATCGAATAAATGCAAGCAGGCAATGTCATGCCCCAGTCCCAAAATACATAGGACTAGGAATACGTAATACGCCAGCCGTATGTATACAAACTCCAATATATGGAAACCATATATACATGTACGCTGTACATGAATATCCAATCCACCAGTGGTAATATACTGTCTCAACAAGTCACACGCAATCTATATCTCATCCACAGCATAAATAAATAGATAAATGGGAATAAATACTGAGTATCAAATAAGAAGTCTCAAAGTATGATAGTCGGATGGAAACAAATCCACTAGAAATTGACTATAGTAAAACTACTAAAAGTGAGAAGAGAATCAACTCTAATATAAGATAAATGTCTCTAAAAGAAATAGCAACTAGAATCTCTAATAGCTGCAGTGAATCAAAGATACTCCGAAGGTAAGACCTCCTCAGTCTGATAAGTAGAGTCAGGTCCAGGTCCGTACTCCTGTGGATACTCCTGTCCGTTTATATCTGGAAAGGGACCAGGTCCTCAGAGGGACGTAACAAGATACATATAAATATGCCAATAAAGTACTGAAATAAACATCCAAAGGGGTCGTCTAACCATCTATGTGAATGCAGTTTGAGAACAACTTTCTTACAAGTGGGCTATCTATCCATAAAATAGGATTGGCAATATTCTCTCGAAGAATCAGGGGCCTACAAAGCATGTCGTCTTTTGAACGAAAGAGGCAGCCAGGTAGTATAGGGGTCATCATGACCGCGCATCTCTGGCGGAGTGTGCGGGTTACATAAAAAGTAAAGTGCAAAGGAGCCCAAATGCCTTACTTGTTGTTCTCCCCACCCCATGCTCTAAGCATGTCACATCCATGACACGATAAAACCTCTAAATAACTGCCATGTCTACTAGCATGCAAAGTTTCTATCGGCAGTTATCCCTATCCGTCGCACTACCTATACGTACCAGTGGCCAACCGAGTACGCAAGTCCGTGTCCTACATGTGACTCACACTCGTGTAAGAATAGTGTCATGGCGAATGAAACATAAGATGACTCATGATAATGGAGTGGTCTCATAAAGTAGGTCCAATGCATATATATAAATAAAAACAGAATACGACGACACCATCGTTGCACCTAAGTTTCATTGGACGCGCAGTTTATATAGCAGTTAAAATAAATGAACTAAAATAAGCAGAAATAAAATATACATGCATCATATGGAATGTAAACAAAGTACAATGGCAAGGTATACTTGCCTGACAAGAAATCTGTAGAGTGTAAGTGTCCAGATGTCAAAGACACAGGATCATGAACTAAGGCCTCCGAACAAACGTCTTCGGATGCTGAAATAGACATCACCAATATTTTCGAAATCAGCAAGATAGCTAGAAATTACTATCTTTCATCCAATTTGGACACAGGGACAAAACGGTAATTTTGGATCAAAGTGGGGTCCACGTAGGGCCCACTTTGCACCAAAAAGTGTGCCAGAGATTACGGTCTCTAAATAGGACAAATTATAGGTCAAACAAACTCTAAATGTCATTACGAACTCAACGGTATGTCCAAATATGGATTCCGGTGAGCCAAACACAATTTCGCCCAAAAAGTCAATCGTGGGGCCCGCCAATAGACGACTTGGTCAACTGTTTCAGAACTGCATAAAAATTGGGTTACAGGACCAGCAAGATACCACGAGTCTAGTGACATAAGTTTCGTTACATTCTGACAAGTGTGCACTAAATGGCGCAAAATTTTATAAATGTCGCGATACGGGGAATTTTTGCGGATACGGGCTGATTTCGACGCTCATACGCGTCCAAATCAGTTTCCGCAAAAGCCCACACGTCTGGGTATACTGTACGCACCTTTCGGTGCACTTGGTATGCGACGGGGCAGTCCCGTTTGGCGGGGCGCGCTCCTTATCGCAATTTTTGGAAGTTGGAAAAAGTATATTTTTGGGATTTTCAATATGATTTAATTCAGCATACAGCAACTAATAAATTATTGTATTTGGCAAAAAATAATCTAGGTTAGGTGGTCTTCGTATACCAAAAAGAAAAACTAGATTCGGATCTCTGTGGTGGGAGATACGAGTCCGTGAACATGGGTAGTTACCGCAGTTTTCTGCGATCCAAAAGTTATCATTTTTTGCCAACTTGGTCGCTGTTTTCGCCTAGAATTACGTGCTGTTCGAGGTAAACTAACATAGAGTATTGGAAGGGGGATAGGTCATGAACGTACCGGTGAAGACGGAGTCGAGTTTGGTCGAGTGATGGCACGGGAATCGGGACGTGAACACAGATAAGTTGATGTTCAAATCTGCTGTTGCGGGGTTGTGCGGATGTGTCACGACCCGCACCCAAAAATTGGGCACGAGTACGTGGGTACGTCCAGGGTACTCCGCAGCATCGGCGGTAGAACGCTATCTAGGTCAAGCACGATCTAAACAATCTCGCATGAGTATCCAACTCCATAGGGAGACACGGATAACACAAAATAAATGAACAACATACTCAATCACATAACTACAGCACGATAAGAAATCGAAGAAATAAATACAACACAAGTCTAAATATAAATAATCTAACTCAACAAATATCCAAGTCTCAATAAAGTATGCCGGAGACAAATCCGGTACCAAATAAACTACTGAAATAACTAACTAGATAACTAGTGATTCCGGCTAGACCTCCCGGAATCACAACTGAACTACCAAGTCCAAGTCTGCAGCTACTCACCCTGTGGTCCATAAAGTGTCGGACAACGGTCCTCTAAGGCATAGTTTGGAAAAATGTTTCCAGTCAGGAAGGAGCAAAGTACATTTCTAATAGCAGTTCTATATCAATGATATAAGCTATGTAGCAGTGAAATAGATGAAAATATACAAGATATATGTACATGTACGAGAGATATACAATAAAGAAAATACTGAAAATACTGTAAGTAAATGCGGAAAAGAACAATATGTCAATGAGCAAGAATACTATGACTAAGTGTGTGAGTACTAGCTTTAACATGTGATCAGCTTGGAAACTTGATCAGGCTGGTTACATATGATTGGCTCTGATTCATGTAAGGTCAGGCTAACCATTTGGTTAGCTATGATGCATGTAGAGGTCAGGCTAATCATATATAACAGCTATGAGACATGTAATGGTCAGGTCGCACCCGACGTGAGATGTGGGGTGAGCTATGATGCATGTAGAGTTGGGTATGATCACATATCTACACTAAAATACTCTCCACCCTCGACTGGTATAGTGGATCCAACCATGGTATGCTATGGTACGGGATTCCCTAAGAATGTAGCAAGTCTCCCCGAAAATCAGTGTCTGTACATGTACAAGATAACAATGAAACAAGACTTGTACAAGCTACACCATAACAAGGAATAACATCTCATGACAAGATCTGTATACACCAATCTGTGTAACCAGCGTGTCGAGAATATGGATATTTATACTAGATACAATGAACATAGGGGATATCATAAAGAAGAAATTAATCAGAGAATGTACTCGCCTTGGGTCCTTAGCTGGTAATACCAATGTCCAGTCCCACAGTATCGTCTGGAGGATCCAACAGTCCTATAGACATATAATAAAACAATATAACATTTGCATCAGATGCTACACTACACACAATCAATACACTGGCCTCAGGGCTATGCCAGATATGGCACTAGTCAGCTAGGGTTAAGTGCGTCAAGTTGCACGGGCGTCACGTCCGTGATTGCTGGAAAAGACAGACGATCAAAACAGTACGGGGCTTGCCAGTACGTCAGTGTACGTGTGGCAGACTGCTAACAGTTCACAGGGTCATAGGCCATGTGTAGTTACGGGGTGTCCGTATTTACACTCGGGTCATCTAGTAGAGATATATAAATATACATATCATTAAGTAACATATATATTAATATCCATTAATTACAATAATAGATATATATATATATATATATATATATATATATATATATATATATATATATATATATATATATATATATATATACTTTAAATAAAACTAATACTTGTATATAAAAATAAACATATATCATGGAAAGAGATATACAATACGTGTATATATATGTCTATTTACTAAATAGAATTTAACATACTATATTTATATGTCCTAAAAATATATGTCAAAATACGTTTTATCAAACATATACTATATATATATATATATATATATATATATATATATATATATATATATATATATATATATATATATATATATATATATACCAAAAGTATGTATTAATATACGTACTAAAATATATTAATACATGTACTAACATACACTATGTATGTACATATATACTAATTTAAGAATATACTATGTATATATATATATATATATATATATACATGTATATATATACTAATTGAAAATACACATATATATTTACATATACACATATACATACATACACAAATACATACAAATACGTATTTGTATCTACATACGTATATATATAATGAAGGAGGGAAGAGGTACAGGGGCTCACGGTGGTTGGCCGGAGTCGGGAAATGACAGTGGTGGTGGTGGTAGTTCTGATGGCCGTCGGAGGAAGAGCTGGCCGGTGGAGGATGGCCGCACTGGTGGAGGGTTCTCTCGAGATGAGGCCGGCGGGGGAGGTGACTGGCTGGATCGAGCTCGAGTTGAGGATGATGGCATTGGTGGTAGTGGTTGCACAACTGGGAAGGGAGGTGGTGGAACGAAGGTGAAACCGGAGGGAGGAGGACCGTAGCAGCCGGGGAAGAATGGCCAGGGGCTCGGCCAGAGTACAGGCTGGCTCGGGGTCGGGGCTTGCAGATGAGGAGCGGCAGAGAGAGGTGGTTCTGGAGCCGGTGGTGGTGGTTATGGAGGAGGGTGGTGATGTCGGAGTGCACTGGCCGGACGACTTCAGGCGGAGCGGGGGATGAGCGGAGGATCTCGGGCTGGGGAAGGAGAGCAGCGGGAAGAGGGAGGTTGCAGCGACCGGAGTCGGCTGGCCGGGAGCTGCGGAGTCGAGCTCGACCGGGACAACGGCTGTGGTGGGGGAGACTCAGCGTAGGGAGGAGGGGAAGCTTCGCCGGGGTCGGCTCGAGTGAGGCGGAGTGAGCTAGGCCGCGCCGGAGTGCAGGACGGGGGTGCCCAATGAACAGTGTACATTGGTGAGTGGTTCCCCCCTTTCCAAGTTTTGAAAAAACAAAGGAAAGAAGAAGAAGGGAAGAAGAAGAAGAAGAAGAAGAAGAAGAAGAAGAAGAAGAAGAAGAGAAGAAGAAAAGAAAGGAAAAATAAAGAAATGGAGGAGAGTGGGTGGCTACGGTTGAGTGAGGGAGATGGGGGCTTCCCTAGGTTTGGGGATTAGGTCTAGGGTGTGATGGGACATTAAATAGGGAGAGGGATGAGGGAATGAATGGTGATGATGCACCCCTCTAGAATTGATGGTCATGATTTGACATGGAAGATTCCTTCATGCAAGGGTGAGGGTTGGGTTGACTAGTCAATATTAGGGCTTCTCCATTGGTTTGAACCAATGGGGTGTTGACACCTAATGCAATATTTGTAAATTAGCCCCCCTTAAATTGGGTTTTTGCGCAGACACGTAAAATGATAAAAATTTGGTGGGCGATTCGGTGTTTGGCATTTTGTAGGGGAAGGGGGTGTTGTGTGTTTCGTATGGGCTTAATTAATGGGGCAATGGAATTAAATTGGGATTAAACAGGATAGTCAAAATGGTATCCCCAATTTAATTAGAAATAAATGTAAGCTGTGTTCTAAGATTAATTAGGAGTACATGGGGCCAAAATTAGGTCGGGTCACCAATATCATTAGTGAAGAAGACTCAGAACAGAATATTACCCTAATTTGGGTTGCACGGAAAATGGGTCAAGATTGCCTCCAATTTCAATTGGAACGCACAACGATGCAAAGTTGGAATTTATTTAGAAATTAAATAAACGTCCACGACGAATATTGTGCGGCTAAAATGAAGCACAAGAGAGCATAATTATGAGTTATAAAAAGGTCAGAATGGAAGGCAGGCATGTCCAAGGCAAGGTCGTAAAATTTGTTGGAAGGCAAAAGCCAGGGTAGCGCTCCAAATATCGAAGCAACGGCAATGCGCAACAATTAAATAAATTACAGTAATTAATTACTACCTCCAATAATTAAATTCTAAATAAAACAATTAAATACATAATCCCATAATTCGGTCAGGTGTTTGTCTAGTGGGCTTCTAGGTCAAGTCTACCAGCTCTAACATTAATGAACACTGTATATAATAATATATTTAATTACACATCTCACACAATTATTTAAATTAAATACACGTATCAAGAAATCATTTAATATAACTACCATAATATTAATAATGTATAAAAAGTCAAAAATACTCCTGTTTTTGGAATGTAGTAGTGACAGGATGCGCGGCTCGAATGGCGGATGTGGTGGTCGCGGGGGCGGTGCTTCGGCGGCTCTGGGATGGAGACGGCGGTCGCTCTGGTCGCAGGGTAGAGTATAGAGATTAGGGTTAGGGTTTGTATGCGATGGTGTTATATATATAGAGGAGGAGATGGGTCGGGTTTTGGGTTTTCCAAAGTATATATGTATACGACGGGGGGGGACACACGTAGGTGACTACTAGCTGTTGCTGTTGATTTTTGTTTCTAAACGGGTGTGGGGCTAACGGACGGGTAGGGTAGGTTTGGGTTCGTTAGGGTTTAAAATTTTCTTTTTCTTTCTTTATTCTTTTTTTTCTATTTCTTTTCATTTCTTTTTCTAATTTCTTTTCTTTCTTCTATTATTCTTTTTAATAAACCTTATATATATATATATATATATAATTCTAGAAATTTATTTAGATCATACAATTAATCTATCAACTGTCCACAGGGTCTCCTACATGTAAAAAAATTAATAATTGCTGCATAAATCCCTAAATGCACAAGCACCTAAAAATAAAATCCAATAAATCCTATTTCTTCTAATTAGCTAATAATTACTATAAATCAATTAAATAATTAATACGGTTTATAAAATTAGGTATTTTACATTCTACCCAACTTATAAAATTTTTTTTCTCGAAATTAAAACTAAGCCACGATAGAAAGTCAAGAATGGTATAAGATATAAATTAACAAAGTAATTTCATACCTTGGACTAGGAATAGGTTCAAAAAACGTTTGCGCATGTCAACCTCGCGCTCCCAAGTAGATTCTTCTGGCGCGCCTTGCTTCCATGCCACTCGAACCAAGGAAATAAATTGGTTCATAAACACTTTCTCTCGACGATCAAGGATTTCCACGAGTTGCTCTTGGTATGACAAACTCGGTCCAATGGTGATCTCCGAATGGTCGAGAACATGACTGCTGTCTGCCACATATCGCCTGAGCTGTGACACATAGAATACGTCATGTACTCCCTCAAGTGAAGGTGGTAGCGCAAGTCGATATGCCACTTCTCCCACTCTCTCTAACACTTCTAATGGTCCAATATACCTTGGACTCAACTTGTCGCGCTCTACGAATCGAATGGTGCCTTTGGTAGGTGATATCCTCAAGAAGACATGATCGTCCTCTTTAAACTCTAAGGGACGACGATGAAGGTCTGCCCCTGCTTCTACCTGTCTTGCGATGCTCGCAAGTGCCCTCGTATCTTCTTAACTATCTTTACGGTGTTGACCACCAACTCTGGTCCCAGAATCTGACGTTCTCCCACGTCACTCCAACACACAGGAGACCTACACTTTCTTCCATATAATGCTTCAAACGGAGCCATCTGGATACTCGCTTGATAGCTATTATTGTAAGAAAACTCCACAAGATGTAGGTGGTCCTCTCTGAAATCCTCCTACTGCTGGGGGTCGAGGTGCTCCTGGTCTAGTCATCTGTTGAGCTAGATTCGGTGCTAGAAGTGCTAGTCTCTGAACTGGCGGTGGAAGTGTCAATGCCTGTTGCATGGGACAGTCTCTCACCATATGCTGTCCGAAACGATATCTCATACATTATCCTAAGCGAGTTCGATAGTCTCTCATAATATGTCCACATTTTCCACAATAATTATAGTGGGGCTTCTCTGGAATCTGGTACGGTCTTGCTCTGTGCTGCTGTTGTTGTTGTGCCAAAGGACGTCTGATAGGCCCTCCTTGCTGCGTCCTTGCTGGTCCTTGTTGTGTCTTCAGTTGACCTTCTTTACCCTTGCTGATGGTCTCTTGAAATCTTACTTTTGTCAGTAATTCAGCATAAGAGATCCGGGACTATGAGCTAATATAGTATTGCAGCTCCCGAGTCAGCCCGCGGTGAAATCTCTTAGCCTTGGCCAAGTCATTCGGTATCAGGGCAGCGCCATATTTACTAAGGCGACTAAACTCGACATCATACTCGTCAACTGTTCTGTTTCCCTGCTCCAGATGAAGAAACTGATCGTACAATGCATCTCTTACGGTGTCCGAGAAGTACTTCCTTTCAAAGTACTCCAAGAATTGCTCCCAAGTCTGATATGTACCCAACTGGCGCTCCATTGATTTCCACCAGTGATGGGCATTACCATCTAGTAGCGTCCTTACGCCTGTCATCTATAGCTCTGTAGGTAGCTGTGATGCCTCTAATAACTTTTGAGTGTGGGTGATCCAGTTTGTAGTCTCCTCAGGGCTCTCAGTGCCTTTGTACGGCTTCGGACCCATCTGAATAAAGTTCTTGACTGAACCAACTCTAGCTCGAGGTACTGGAACTAGTGCTTGAGCTGGTACAGTAGCCTATGCAGCCATCCTCTCAAGTGCTGCCAAAAATTCTTGCCTCTGCTCTGCTGCTTGCTGCCTTCGCTCTGCAGCTAGTGTGGTTGCCTGCTGTCTCTGTTCCTGTGTTATCATCTGGAAGAATTGGAACAGCTGTGTCTGGCCATCCTGCGGTATCGATGAAGCTGCAAGGTTCCCATTAGGTGAAGCGGGAAGGTCAGATGGAACTGGATTGTGAGTCTGTCCATCTGGTCCCGGAAGTCTAGGAATCGTTGAGGTCCCTCCTTGAGTCTGACCATTAACTCCTGAAGATGTGTCGCCATCGGTGGTAGTACATCCATTTTTTATATCCATCTCTCTGCAGGTGATGTACGAAATGATTAGAAGAAGTACATGAATCAAACAGGATACAAGCATTTAAATAGGATAGTTGAAAGGAAGGATGAGTTTTATTCAAGCGTGGATGAGATCCTTCTACTCTATTCCTATACGCAGGCTTATTCTGTACAGTTACATAACCGAGACAATATATTCTCGACCTGCATGGGCCACCACAAAAATATGTCATGTCCCAGTCCCAAAATATGTAGGACTAGGAATACTAACACGCCAGCCGTATGTATACGAACTCCAATATATGGAAACCTATACACACGTACGCTATACATGAATATCCAATCCACCAGTGGTAATATACTGTCTCAACAAGTCAAACGTAATCTATATCTCATCCACAACAAAAATAAATAGATAAATGGGAATAAATACTGAGTATCAAATAAGAAGTCTCAAAGTATGATAGTCGGATGGAAACAAATCCACTGCAAATCGACTATACTAAAACTACTAAAAGAGAGAAGAGAATCAACTCTAATATAAGATAAATGTCTCTAAAAGAAATAGCAACTAGAATCTCTAATAGCTGCAGTGAATCAAAGATACTCCGAATGTAAGACCTCCTCTGCCTGATAAGTAGCATCAGGTCCAGGTCCGTACGTCTGTGGATACTCCTCCCCGTCTATATCTGGAAAGAGACCAGGTCCTTAGAGGGATGTAACAAGATACATATAAATATACCAATAAAGTACTGAAATAAACAACCAAAGGGGTCGCCTAACCATCTATGTGAATGCAGTTTGAGAATAACTTTCTTATAAGTGGGATATCTGGCCATAAAATGGGATTGGCATGATTTTCTCAGAAAATCAGGGCCTACAAAGCATGTCATCTTTTGAATGGCAGAGGCCGCCAGGTAGTATAGGGGTCATCATGACCGCACATCTCCGGCGGAGCGTGCGGGTTACATAAAAAGAAAAATGCAAAGAAGTCTAAATGCCTTACGTGTTATTCTCCCCACCCCATGCTCTAAGCATGTCACATCCATGACACGATGAAACCTCTAAATAATTGCCAGGTCTACTAGCATGCAAAGTTTCTATCGGCAGTTATCCCTATCCGTCGTACGACATATACGTACCAGTGGCCAGCCAAGTACGCAAGTTCGTGTCCTACATGTGACTTACACTGTAAGAATAGTGTCATGGTGAATGAAACATAAGATGCCTCAGGATAATGGGATGGTCTCATAAAGTAGGTCCAATACATATACATAAATAAAAACAGAATACGACGACACCGTCGTTGCACCCAAGTTTCCTTGGACGCGTAGTTTATATAGCAGTTAAAATAAATGAACTAAAATAAGCATAAATAAAATATGCATGCATCATATGGAATGTAAACAAAGTACAATGGCAAGGGATACTTGCCTGACAAGAAATCTGTATAATGTAAGTGTCCAGATATCTAGGACACGGGATCAGGAACTAAGGCCTCCAAACAAACGTCTCCGGATGCTGAAATAGATATCATCAACATTTATGGAATTAGCGAGATAGCTAAAAATCATTACCCTTTCGTCCAATTTGGAACAAAAGCAAAACAGTAATTTTGGGTCAAAGTGGGGCCCACGTAGGGCTCACTTTGCACCAAAAAGCGTGCCAGGGATAACGATCTCTAAATGGAATAAATTATAAGTCAAACAAACTTTAAATGTCAGTACGAACTCAACTGTATGTCCAAATATGGATTCCGGTGAGCCAAACACAATTTTGTCCAAAAAGCCAACCGTAGGGCCCGCCAATAGGCGACTTGGTCAACTGTCTCATAACTGTGTGAAAATTGGGTCACAAGACCAGCGCGATACCACGAGTCCAGTGGCGCAAGTTTTATCTCATTCTGACGAGCGTGTACTAAATGACGCGGGGTTTTGCAACGATGGGGCGGTCCCGTTTGGCGGGACGTGCTCCGTATCGCAATTTCTGAAAGTTGGAAAAAGTATATTTTTGAGATTTTCAATCTGATTTAATTCAGCATACAGTAACTAATAAATTATTGTATTTAACAGGAAATAATCTAGGTTAGGTGGTCTTCGCATACCAAAAAGAAAAACTAGATTCGGATCTCTGTGGTGGAAGATACGAGTTCGTGAACATGGGTAGTTACCTCAGTTTTCTGCGATCCAAAAGTTGTCGTTTTTTACCAACTTGGTCCCTGTTTTTGCCTAGGGTTACGCGATGTTCGAGGTAAACTAACACACAGTATTGGAAGTGGGATAGGTCGTGAACGTACCGGTGAAGACGGGATCCAGTTTGGTCGAGCGATGGCACGGGATTCTGGGCGTGAACACAGGTAAGTTGCTGTTCAAATCTCTGTCGCAGGGTTGTGCGGACGCGCGGCTGGAACGGCGGACGTGGTGGTCACGGGGGCGGTGGTCACGGGGGCGGTACTCCGGCGGCTCTGGGCTGGAGGCGGCGGTCGCTCTAGTCGCAGGGTGGAGTATAGAGATCAGGGTTAGGGTTTGTATGCGATGGTGTTATATATATAGAGGAGGAGATAGGTCGGGTTTTGGGTTTTTCGAAGTATATATGTATACGACGGGGGGGACACATGCGGGTTACTACTAGCTGCTGCTGTTGATTTTTATTTCTAAACGGGTGTGGGGCTAACGGGCGGGTAGGGTAGGTTAGGGTTCGTTAGGGTTTAAATCCATTTTCTTTTTCTTTATTTTTTTCCTATTTCTTTTCATTTCTTTTTCTAATTTCTTTTCTTTCTTATATATATATATATATATATATATATATATATATATATATATATATACAAATACATATATATATATATATAGAAAATTCTAGAAATTTATTTAGAGCATACAATTAATCTATCAACTGTCCACAGGGTTCCTACATGTTAATAATTAAGGAAAAATTAATAATTGCTTCGGGTTTTGGGTTTTCCGAAGTATATATGTATACGGCCAGGTGTGATTCCGAGAGGTCTAGCCGGGATCAATAGTTATTTAGTTAGTTTCTATTAGCAGTTTATGGTATCGAATTTGTCTCCGACATACTTTGTTGAGACTTGTATATTATTGTTGAGTTAGATTATTCTATTTAGACTTGTGTTGCAAATTTGGCTTATTTATTTTTTCGATATCTTATCGTGCTTTAGCTATGTGATTAAGTATTATTCATATTATATTGTGCTATCTGTGACCCCTTATGGAGTTGGATGCTCATATGAGAATGATTAGATAGCATTGTGACCTAGACATCGTTCTACTGCCGATGATGCGGCGTAGGCTGGACGTACCCACGCACTCGTGCCCCTATACCAGGTGCGGGTCGTGACACGTTTTTAGTGGTGGCCAATGCAGGTCAGGCTTCGCAAGTAGAGCGATGTCGTGGTAGTGCGATGACTTAGTTGTACAACTGCGTGCCTGCGATAGGACATAGGATATAGTGTACTAGGATGAGAGCGAATACTCAATCACAACTAGGAATATTTCCAATCCATTGATATTGTTATCCTTATTCCTTCTGAATATTGTCTTCCTTGAATATTTTGTCCTTCCTTGATGATATCGTATTCTTGTGCCTCAATGACTTCTCCTGGTTTTGATCCATCTTCAGAATGCTGCCGAAGACCAGATCGCAGGATCAGCAGCAGCCTCTTAGGTAGACCCAGCTGGCTTGTCATTCTGTAAGAAGCCAGGTCACCTTTGGAAGAGTTATAGGGTGAGGCTAGGACTTTGTTTGTACTATGGTGCTGTGGGATATCGAATGAAGGATTGTATTCAAGCCCCTTATTTTTCCTGGCCAGCGCGCAGTTCCAAATCATAGAGATCCAGTTAGGCCACCCGTGGAACCGCAGATTGCTCAGCACCCGCGGAGGGAGCCACCCCAGCAGGGCGGAGCATTTGTGATGACGGTCGAGGAGACCAATACTGCAGGTGAGGTGTTCGCAGGTTCTGTTCTTTTCTTTCTTCTGTTCATTTCTATTTGATTGATTGATTGATTTCTTGGTACCTTCTTTTGTGTCAGTGATTTTTTTGATAGAATATAGTTAGTAATACACCCTGACAGAGACTACAATACCATGACAAAACAGACCATAAATCATACATATATTTTTCTAGATTGCATGTTGTATGACTGTAGGTAGGATTTTTTTCTAAGACTCTAATTGTTGGGGGTTTGACCGTAGTAAAGAGTAGTGAAGAGGTTATGACTTGACAAAGAGAGACAAGGTGCCTTAAATTTTGAGGATAAACATTAATGAAGAGTTGAGAACTTAATATGGCAGAATTAACGATTTGTTAAAATCATAGATTTTATGAAGATTAGGATATGATTGAAACTGTCATTAAAATATGAGGAATTTAAGAAGATTATCATTGTATTTATTTGACTGTAAGATATAAATTTAAGATGTAAATTGAATACGGTATTTGAAGATTTTATAAGTATTACGTTGATGAGTGTTGTGTGGAAAAAGAATATAGGAGTAAATCATTAATAGATTAGTGTTTGAATTCAAATTTTGGGATGAGACCTTAGATTTTATAAATATACACCGATTGGATTTAAATTAGAGGATTGGATATTAATTTTTTTGAGTATTTAATTATTAACTTAAAATTTTAAAGGAGATTGTAATAAGAATGGAATTTGATTATTATTTCGAGGATTTTCAGGAATATGATATTTTAAAAATTTTATGAAATAACAATGTGGATTTACTTCATAATTATTTGGTTTGAGGAATTTAATTTTGATGGCAATTAAAAAATAAATAAATAATAATTGAGGATTTTAAATTTTGAGGACGAAATTTTTTTAAGGTGGGTAGACTTATAACCTCTGTATCCTAAAATTCAAGCTTAAATGTTATTTTTAGGTTAATTTGGGACTAGTGGGATTTTTTTCATAATTTTTAGTTAATTAAAAACTAGTAACACTAATTTTTTAGGACTTTTAAGAATTTATTTTAGGTTCAAACTTAATTAAAAATATTCCAAACTTTTATTTTATGTTCTAAATAATCAAATATATTTTTTAGAAATTTTTGGGAATTTTCTGATTTTTTTGCATTTATTTTTAGTTAATTAGGAAAAACTGAATTAAAAACTAATTTCTGAAAAAGAAAACCAATAATAATTAATATTCTGCCCAGTCAGCCAACAGGGGGCTCACCCGTCAGCCTCCCGCAGCGAACTGGGCGGGGCCCGCCTGTCAGCGACCGCGGGGTGGGTGAGGGTGCAGCCGAGCCGAGCCGAGCCGAGTCCGAGTTCGACTCGAACTCATCTGAGCCAAGCCGGGTCAAACCTGGACCGTCCGATTTGGGCGGGACTGCATGGATGCATGCCACATGGCAGATTCCCGAGTTGCGACTACCCTCTCTCCTCTATATATATGAGCTATTTAGGAATTCTAGGGTTTTTTCTTTGAGCCGAATTTTGGAGAATTGTCATCTATGGTTCCTTCATATTCCAGAAGTCATTACTCATAGCTTCGGACTCCAAACGAGGTCCAATTTCTTGTATTAGAACCATATTGAGGTTAGCTTGCTGAATATATAAATTATTTTATGAAATTATGAGTATTAAATTCTAAAAAATTCGTAGAGCACAGTATGTACAAAAATAGATGCGTCTCGCTGTTTTCGCTATTCCGGGAGAACCAGGAATCAGAATCATGAACCGTTTAAAGTTTCAGAAAGCTAATAATGACATCATTGATATAAATTTTTCCCAGAATTTAATTCGAAGTATTTCTATATTGTTAACTCTATATAACTTCTAGGTTAGAAATTAACCATCGGTGCACGATACAAAATTTGTATGTGCCATAAGTCCCAAAAAACTTTTAATTCGGACGAGCCATAAATTCCAGCATATTTTTTATGATGAAATCTATAGGAAATCATGCATGAAAGTTGAGTTTATGTCGGTTGACTTTTCGGTCAACAGATCGCCTCGATTTGCATGTCATGAGTCTCGAGTTGATAAAATTTAGTTCCTTTGGACAAAATTTAGGAATTAACCTAAAAATTAAAATAATAAGATTAAAATAAAATTTTAGAGTAATTATTCCAGAATTAAATAAATTAAAATAAATTATCTTTTGACATGGTAAAATTGTAATACATAGGCTATTTGGACTGTGACTGGGATTCTGATTCATACCAGCAAAGGACCACAGGCGAGTACATTCTCTGATAGTTTCTTATCTTTGATATCTTTTATGTTCATTGTATTTCGTGTAAATATCTATATTTCTTGACACGATGGTTACACGGATTGGTATATCCGGATCTCGTCATGAGATGTTATTCCTTGTATATGGTGTATCGTATACAAGTCTTGTTTTATTGTTTATCTTGTGCATATATAGACACTGATTCTTGAGGAGACTTGCTACCTTCCTAGAGAATCCCGTGCCATGACGTACCATGGTTGGATCTACTAGACCAGTCAGGGTGGAGAGTATTTTAGTGTAGATATGTGATCATACCCTTCATGTACAAGTCTTGTTCTCATGTTAGTGCTGGTCATACACCGCACGTATGACTAGCCAGGCCCGTACTCGTGTACAAGTTCCCAAGCCGGTCATATGTTAAAGCTAGTACTCACACACTTAGTCATAGGATTCTTCTTCATTGACATATTGTTCCTTCCCGCATTTATTTACAGTATTTCCAGTATTTCCTTTATTGTATATCTCTCGTACATGTATATGCATCTTGTATATTTTCATCTATTTATAGCTACATAGTTTATATCATTGATGTAGAACTGCAGTTAGAGATTGTAAATAGCCTAATTTTTTAGAATATTTTAATACAATTTTCCCTATTTTTCGGTATTTTTTTGGAATTTAAAACAAAGGTGATTGTGATTTAAAGTTTTCTTAAACATAGTTTATTGATGTTAAAATATTATGAAAATAATATTTTATGGTGTAAAATGAAAAACCGGACATGGGGTATTTTTTGTGAATTTATTGGACTCCGGAGTCGCGTTTAAAGCCTTAAAAACTATTAGAATAATTAAACCGAGCCAAACCCAAATTAAACTGAACCGAACCCATTTTGGCTGAACCAAACCGCTGCTGAACCAAGCCAACCGCATAATGGGTCGGGTCGGGTCCGGTCGGATCCGAGCCAAACCCGACCCGGATCCGCGAACCAACTGAACCCTAACCACCGTAGATACTGTAGCGGCTATAAAGCCTCGTGAAGAGTGCCCAGCCGCCGACCTCACCGCGCCGTCACCCGACCCCAACTCGTCGCTGTCGGAACCCTAGACAACCGCTCGACTCCTCCTCCTTCTTCCCACATGCACAGCCGCCGAGTCCGACCCCGACTACCCCCTCAACACCTCCGCCGCCGTACCCTGATCGCCGCCGCCCGCTGCACATCCCCCGACTCCGCCGACAGAACCCAGAACCCTCGACGACTCCCCCATCTCTGCCTGGCCGTCGACCACCTCGCCCATCGAACTCTCCCACGCCACCGCTCCACCCGAGTTCTCCTAGCCCCAAAACCCTCGACACCTTCCTCCTTCTTCCCACAGCCCCGTCGCCGACATCATCGCTCCGGCCGACTGTGCAGAGCTGCCGCCTAGCCGACCTTGCCGACCCCAAGCCCGACTCCCTCCGGCGAAGCCCCTGTCGCTGTCTCGATCGGAATCGTAGCCTGGACGCACAGGAGACAGAGAATACGTCCAGGACACGAACAGAACCCTCGGACACGTGAAATCAGTCTTCACGGAGCCCTGTTCAGGTACCATTTTCTCCCTCCTCGTAACTCCATTTTTTATTCCATTAGTTGCAACGCATGGACTGTATAACTCTCTCGGTGCCTGTGCAACCCGCTCGGTGCATCGCGTCCTGTGGTGATCGTACACCGCGATCCAAAAATAGGAAAAACAATGCCCTGTTTCACCCCGGAACTGAGTGCGCCCCGCCAAACGGGACGACTTGGTCGCACGCGATCTTAACCGAAACGTGCACGACGTTGATACGGACGTGTGGGATTTCGCGAAAGTCGATTCGGATGTGCATGCACACCGAAATCAACGCGTATCCACCGACAATGCCCCGTATCCGTCCATTCTGGAACACGCTGTAACTTTGTGTACACACGTCGGATCGAGACAAAACTTACGCCATCAGACTCATAGCGATGCGCTGGTCCTGTGACCCAAGTTTGGTGCGATTCTGAAAACGTTGACGAAATCGCGTAACGTGGGCCCCATAGGCTCCACTTGATGGGCGATTTTGTGATCGGCTCATCGGAATCTAATTCTGGAAGTTCTGTTGGGTTCGTATCATCATTCCTGATTTGTAGACACTGAGTTTAAGGAATTTGGAGACCTTTGATCCTGACACACTTTTCGGTGCAAAGTGGCCCACATGTGGACCCCGCTTTGGCCCAGAAATGTCATTTTTGCCCCTGTGTCCAAATTGGACGTAAGGACAGGCATTTCTAGCTATTTGATATTTTTTTGAGACTGTTGGTGATGTTTATTACAGCTTTTGGAGTAGTACCTACAGGATCCACTGATTTAGGGACAACTGTTGGTATTCGGACCCCAGGCAAGTGTACCTTGCCAAACTCTGCAGTATTGTTACATATTTTCCTTGCTTCATTTATATTACTATGCATGCTTAACCTAGGACCGTGTGACGTACTTAGCGTCCGATTATTAATCGGGTGCCAATACCGTACGCGGTGTTGTGTATTGTCATCTAGAGATGGATATTCGTGACACTTTATCTTCTCGTACTTGTCTTACCAAGTACACTTCGACCCAGGACACTTGACACTGTTCATGAGACAGGATCTTCTCGAGATATTCGTGGTGATTCTGTATAGGATACAGGACTTGACAGAGATACTATATTCTTAGATACATTATGACTTGTGCATTAGTTATGATCCCGCTTGCCATGGACATGAGACGTTATGGTCATGATATGCGTGGTTACATTGAGTGGAGAGAGACACACAGGCTACAGGATGATCATATATATACACCCCTATTATTGTGAGGCACAAGACTCTGAAGCCCGAGCTTGAACCATTACTCATTATTACTGCTGCTACCGGCTCCCCGACACAGAGCTTGTAGTGGTTTCAGCCTGAGTTCTAGTGCTGCTCTCATCTTGCATATCACTTAGCTGGTTATTTAGTATTCCTTTATTGTTCCATCTATTGCTGGAGAGACCCACAGGCTACAGGTTGATTATGTTATGCCGGCTACTCAGTCTCCCACTGAGCTAGACCACCTCATGATATCACTGCTACCGGCTCCCCTATGCAGAGCTTGTAGTTGTTTCAACCTGAGTACTATTGATGTTCTCTCTTGCATTTCACATGGATGTTTACATACTTACCCTATTTATCTCATTATTTGCTGTACTGCTTATATTTTGGCTTGTATATTTTCTGTACCTTGCTATGTCCCCTGAGGACCTGGATATGGATTATGTTCCCAAGATTTGAGGACTAGATTTATCCTGAGGTATACGGTGTCATGACCCAATTCCGTAGAATCACTTGAGGCGTCCCCCGAATCGTGACCGCCGTGCGGGCCTGGGGTTGCGCCCGCACAAGGCTTTAATGATTTGCATAGCAAGCACATATTCAGAGTACGCAAATAAATTAAAACACATATTTGAAACATAGAAAAGTTCGCTTTATTGATATTGAACATCTATTACAAACTCTTGAACGAGTCATCTAATATGCCGAACGGCTTACAAAAGGGTTGACTCAAAATGAGATAGCAGTCATGTACATTACATCCTTTTATAAACTCAAAACGATAAAGACCTCCAGGCTGGAGGACGGCTTTGCCACGGAGCTACATTTGTGTATGAAGAGTTGCAGCTTCGGACTTCAAAAGGCTTCGAGGCGCGGTGAAGATGCGCTAACAGCTGGACTGGATCGGGAAGACGACTTCGGCTCCTCGCTCGGTTCGCCTTGGTGTGGAGAACCTGTTTCAACGAGGGTCAGCATATTGAAACATGCTGGTGAAGGCGAGCTAGCCTGACTATACCAATTAATACGTTGTTTAGTGAAGCATACATATTTTTGTGGGTTTCTATCTTGCCTTAGTTCATTTACAAGCAAGCAGCATATAGAATTTACTGAAATGAACGTGCCACCGTTAGGTGGATTTTTTTTTTTACCTGACCGTCTGAATTTACCTGCACAATACTTACCATGCCTTCCCTGCCATGAAGACACAAGTTAGTATGCAACAGGTTTAAATATACACGATAATCACTGGCTTGATTGCCATAATGGACACTAGTCTGTGACGAAGATGGTTTGCTACGTGCAAGAACGTTAGGCGCCGCATACCACCCTGTCCTAGTACGTGAGACTAAACGTTAGTTCCGTCCGGAGCCGGAATGGTGCCAGTGCCCCAGCAGCCGCCCGCAGGAACTATACCTTGTGCACAAGTTGTCCGTGATCGCACACTAACAATCATTCGCCCGGAGGCTACGTTAACAAGCATTCGCCCGGAGGCTACGTGATTACAAGACAAGCGGTATTGCATGATTTATTTTACATTGCAACTACGTTATATTCATGCATCAGGATATACGTTTAAACTTGTATCTATGCATTTGATGAACATTTCCGAACGAACAAGCATGCAAAGATATAACCGTTCACAAGTTTCATTGACAAGCATAAGTACCAAGTCTATTCTCTTTTATCTTGGTTTCTTTTAGTTATTACTTGGTATCGTTTGATCGGGGCAAGGAGTGAAGCTTGGAAGCAGGGCTAGCTAATCGGGTTGGTAGCCACTCACTTAGATTTTGGAAAGAAGAAGGAAAGAGGCGCTTCACGACTCCGCTCGCAAGCCGCCTACTGCTCGTTCACCTGCACACGAACAGCTCGATTAATACTTCTTCCTCTCTTTCCAATCTCGGAATAGAAGTGCAAGTCAATGAACGAAAACAATGAAAACCATCGAAACCGTTCAAGAAAACAAGCAAGTCCCAAAACCAACTCAAAGCACGAAAGCAACAAGCGACATCGAAAACCGAGGCAATAAAAGATAGCAGCGGAGAGGTCCCTCCTGACTCTGCCGCTAAGCCGATCCTTGGGGCGCGGTCCACTGAATATGGGAATCGATTCCGAAGAAACAAATCCATAACGAGGACGAGTTCTTAATTCAATCTATCCCGATCGAACGATACCGTCTTGTGTTTCTTAGCCGCGATCTCCGTACCGGGAGAACGGGGCGCTACATCCTACCCAACTAATTGGAAGTTTCGTCCCGAAACTTAAGAACAGGACCTACCATCAGGGAACGTTACGTTGGGGATGTTTAGTAGAGTATTTGGGGCAGTCACAAATTTTGTGGTTTGCATCGCCACAGATGAGGCATAATCCTTGTTTCAGACGACATTCGTTGACCAGGTGCCCTGGCCTCCTACAGAAGTGACATAGCTGCCCTTTCTGTGGACCACCGTTGTTGCGGCGCTTTGTAGCGGTGTTTCTTCCTTCGTTGCTTTGGCGTTTGTGACTGGATGTATGCACAGCGCCGGCAGCAACATGAGGATAGAGTGGTTCGAGCGACAGGGCGTGATTCATGACTTTACGCATCGTACGATACTGAGAAACGGCTACGTGCGAATGGATGGCAGGGCGTAGTCCACCTTCAAACCTTCTAGCTCGACTCGCTGCATCAGGTAAATAGGCCCTAGCAAATTTGGAGAGTTGGTTGAATTCGGCGGAGTACTCCTTAACTGTCATGCTGCCTTGCCGCAGCTGCACGAACTCGTTTTCCATTTGACGTTGTACTGGAGGGGGTACAAACTCCTCTTCGAACGCGGCACGAAAAGTCGTCCACGAGATCGCCTCCTCTCCGTGATCAAATTGGAGAGATCGTCGATGCACGTCCCACCAATCGTGTGCGTTGAGGCGGAGCTGTAGTTGAGCGCAAGAGACGCGCTTATCTTCGGGAACCTCTAGCAGAGTGAAGTGATCTTCAAGTTCGGCCAACCAATCTAGAGCTACGACTGGGTCCTCAGTCCCGTTGAATGGGGTGTTACAGACTTTCTTGAAGTGGCCAAAGTCGAAGGCAGTCACGTCCCTCGCTCCTGGAATTTGCGGCGTCTCTACTTCAAGCACGGGCTGTTCCATCGGAGTCGCTGGCGTTGCCGCGGACTGGTTGGATGCCAAAGTCTGAACGATCTGCTGCAGGGTATCTACCTGCTTCTGTTGGACTGAGAATCGTGCTTCTATATTATTTTGAAACTTGAGCGGACTCTCTTCCGCCCGCTTCTCGGCCCGTTCATAGCGAGCCTCGTCCCTTTGTTGGTTTGCCTCCAACATCTGCAACATTCGTTGGACGGGATCGATGCTTGGCACGGCTCGCTGGCTCTTTCAACTTCTCGAAGTGTCCGAACTACTTTCTTGGCCTTACGTTTCGTCCGGAGTTTGCGCTGCAGATTGCGCTGGAGCCATTCCTTCAAAAGAAGGTAAATTACATTAGGATCATAATGTATTATGGACTTATTGCATGAATGTATCTCATTTTGGCCTAGCGAGTTCAAGAGTTCACACAGGAATTTTGATCGTTAAAGGAACTTTTCCAGCACGAAGTCTAAGGAACTTGAATCTGTGCTCTGATACCACAATGTCACAACCCAATTCCGTAGAATCACTTGAGGCGTCACCCGAATCGTGACCGCCGTACGGGCCTGGGGTTGCGCCCGCACAAGGCTTTAATGATTTGCATAGCAAGCACATATTCAGAGTACGCAGATAAATTGAAACACAGATTTGAAACATAGAAAAGTTCTCTTTATTGATAATGAACATCTATTACAAACTCTTGAACGAGTCAGCTAATATGCCGAACGGCTTATAAAAGGGTTGACTCAAAATGAGATAGCAGTCCTGTACATTACATCCTTTTATAAACTCAAAACGATAAAGACCTCCAGGCTGGAGGACGGCTTTGCCACGGAGCTGCATTTGTGTATGAAGAGTTGCAGCTTCGGACTTCAAAAGGCTTCGAGGCGCGGTGAAGATGCGCTAACAGCTGGACTGGATCGGGAAGACGACTTCGGCTCCTCGCTCGGTTCGCCTTGGTGCGGAGAACCTGTTTCAACGAGGGTCAGCATATCGAAACATGCTGGTGAAGGCGAGCTAGCCTGACTATACCAATCAACACGTTGTTTAGTGAATCATGAATATTTTTGTGGGTTTCTATCTTGCCTTAGTTCATTTACAAGCAAGCAGCATATAGAATTTACTGAAAAGAACGTGCCACCGTTAGGTGGATTTTTTTTTTTTTACCTGACCGTCTGAATTTACCTGCACAATACTTACCATGCCTTCCCTGCCATGAAGACACAAGTTAGTATGCAACAGGTTTAAATATACACGATGATCACTGGCTTGATTGCCATAATGGACACTAGTCTGTGACGAAGATGGTTTGCTACGTGCAAGAACGTTAGGCGCCGCATACCACCCTGTCCTAGTACGTGAGACTAAACGTTAGTTCCGTCCGGAGCCGGAACGGTGCCAGTGCCCCAGCAGCCGCCCGCAGGAACTATACCTTGTGCACAAGTTGTCCGTGATCGCACACTAACAATCATTCGCCCGAGGCTACGTTAACAAGCATTCGCCCGGAGGCTACGTGAGTACAAGACAAGCGGTATTGCATGATTTATTTTACATTACAACTACGTTATATTCATGCATCAGGATATACGTTTAAACTTGTATCTATGCATTTGATGAACATTTTCGAACGAACAAGCATGCAAAGATATAACCGTTCACAAGTTTCATTGACAAGCATAAGTACCAAGTCTATTCTCTTTTATCTTAGTTTCTTTTAGTTATTACTTGGTATCGTTTGATCGGGGCAAGGAGTGAAGCTTGGAAGCAGGGCTAGCTAATCGGGTTGGTAGCCACTCACTTAGATTTTGGAAAGAAGAAGGAAAGAGGCGCTTCACGACTCCGCTCGCAAGCCGCCTACTGCTCGTTCACCTGCACACGAACAGCTCGATTAATACTTCTTCCTCTCTTTCCAATCTCGGAATAGAAGTGCAAGTCAATGAACGAAAACAATGAAAACCATCGAAACCGTTCAAGAAAACAAGCAAGTCCCAAAACCAACTCAAAGCACGAAAGCAACAAGCGATATCGAAAATCGAGGCAATAAAAGATAGCAGCGGAGAGGTCCCTCCTGACTCTGCCGCTAAGCCGATCCTTGGGGCGCAGTCCACTGAATATGGGAATCGATTCCGAAGAAACAAATCCATAACGAGGACGAGTTCTTAATTCAATCTATCCCGATCGAACGATACCGTCTTGTGTTTCTTAGCCGCGATCTCCGCACCGGGAGAACGGGGCGCTACATCCTACCCAACTAATTGGAAGTTTTGTCCCAAAACTTAAGAACAGGACCTACCATCAGGGAACGTTACGTTGGGGATGTTTAGCAGAGTATTTGGGGCAGTCACGAATTCTGTGGTTTGTATCGCCACAGATGAGGCATAATCCTTGTTTCAGACGACATTCGTTGACCAGGTGCCCTGGCCTCCTACAGAAGTGACATAGCTGCCTTTTCTGCGGACCACCGTTGTTGCGGCGCTTTGTAGCGGTGTTTCCTCCTTCGTTGCTTTGGCGTTTGTGACTGGATGTATGCACAGCGCCGGCAGCAACATGAGGATAGAGTGGTTCGAGCGACAGGGCATGATTCATGACTTCACGCATCGTACGATACTGAGAAACGGCTACGTACGAATGGATGGCAGGGCGTAGTCCACCTTCAAACCTTCTAGCTCGACTCGCTGCATCAGGTAAATAGGTCCTAGCGAATTTGGAGAGTCGGTTGAATTCGGCGGAGTACTCCTTAACTGTCATGCTGCCTTGCCGCAGCTGCACGAACTCGTTTTCCATTTGACGTTGTACTGGAGGGGGTACAAACTCCTCTTCGAATGCGGCACGAAAAGTCGTCCACGAGATCGCCTCCTCTCCGTGATCAAATTGGAGAGATCGTCGATGCACGTCCCACCAATCGTGTGCGTTGAGGCGGAGCTGTAGTTGCGCGCAGGAGACGCGTTTATCTTCGGGGACCTCTAGCAGAGCGAAGTGATCTTCAAGTTCGGCCAACCAATCTAGAGCTACGACTGGGTCCTCAGTCCCGTTGAATGGGGTATTGCAGACTTTCTTGAAGTGGCCAAAGTCGAAGGCAGTCACGTCCCTCGCCCTTGGAATTTGCGGCGTCTCTACTTCAAGCACGGGCTGTTCCATCGGAGTCGCTGGCGTTGCCGCGGACTGGTTGGATGCCAAAGTCTGAACGATCTGCTGCAGGGTATCTACCTGCTTCTGTTGGACTGAGAATCGTGCTTCTATATTGTCTTAAAACTTGAGCTGACTCTCTTCCGCCCGCTTCTCGGCCCGTTCATAGCGAGCCTCGTCCCTTTGTTGGTTTGCCTCCAACATCTGCAACATTCGTTGGACGGGATCGATGCTTGGCACGGCTCGCTGGCTCTTTGAACTTCCCGAAGTGTCCGAACTACTTTCTTGGCCTTGCGTTTCGTCCGGAGTTTGCGCTGCAGATTGCGCTGGAGCCATTCCTTCAAAAGAAGGTAAATTACATTAGGATCATAATGTATTATGGACTTATTGCATGAACGTATCTCATTTTGGGCTAGCGAGTTCAAGAGTTCGCACAGGAATTTTGATCGTTAAAGGAACTTTTCCAGCACAAAGTCTAAGGAACTTGAATCTGTGCTCTGATACCACTATGTCATGACCCAATTCCGTAGAATCACTTGAGGCGTCCCCCGAATCGTGACCGCCGTGCGGGCCTGGGGTTGCGCCCGCACAAGGCTTTAATGATTTGCATAGCAAGCACATATTCAGAGTACGCAGATAAATTGAAACACAGATTTGAAACATAGAAAAGTTCTCTTTATTGATAATGAACATCTATTACAAACTCTTGAACGAGCAGCTAATATGCCGAACGGCTTACAAAAGGGTTGACTCAAAATGAGATAGCAGTCCTGTACATTACATCCTTTTATAAACTCTAAACGATAAAGACCTCCAGGCTGGAGGACGGCTTTGCCACGGAGCTGCATTTGTGTATGAAGAGTTGCAGCTTCGGACTTCAAAAGGCTTCGAGGCGCGGTGAAGATGCGCTAACAGCTGGACTGGATCGGGAAGACGACTTCGGCTCCTCGCTCGGTTCGCCTTGGTGCGGAGAACCTGTTTCAACGAGGGTCAGCATATCGAAACATGCTGGTGAAGGCGAGCTAGCATGACTATACCAATCAACACGTTGTTTAGTGAAGCATGCATATTTTTGTGGGTTTCTATCTTGCCTTAGTTCATTTACAAGCAAGCAGCATATAGAATTTACTGAAATGAACGTGCCACCGTTAGGTAGATTTTTTTTTTTACCTGACCGTCTGAATTTACCTGCACAATACTTACCATGCCTTCCTTGCCATGAAGACACAAGTTAGTATGCAACAGGTTTAAATATACACGATAATCACTGGCTTGATTGCCATAATGGACACTAGTCTGTGACGAAGATGGTTTGCTACGTGCAAGAACGTTAGGCGCCGTATACCACCCTGTCCTAGTACGTGAGACTAAACGTTAGTTCCGTCCGGAGCCGGAACGGTGCCAGTGCCCCAGCAGCCGCCCGCAGGAACTATACCTTGTGCACAAGTTGTCCGTGATCGCACACTAACAATCATTCGCCCGGAGGCTACGTTAACAAGCATTCGCCCGGAGGCTACGTTAACAAGCATTCGCCCGGAGGCTACGTGAGTACAAGACAAGCGGTATTGCATAATTTATTTTACATTGCAACTACGTTATATTCATGCATCAGGATATACGTTTAAACTTGTATCTATGCATTTGATGAACATTTTCGAACGAACAAGCATGCAAAGATATAACCGTTCACAAGTTTCATTGACAAGCATAAGTACCAAGTCTATTCTCTTTTATCTTGGTTTCTTTTAGTTATTACTTGGTATCGTTTGATCGGGGCAAGGAGTGAAGCTTGAAAGCAGGGCTAGCTAATCGGGTTGGTAGCCACTCACTTAGATTTTGGAAAGAAGAAGGAAAGAGGCGCTTCACGACTCCGCTCGCAAGCCGCCTACTGCTCGTTCACCTGCACACGAACAGCTCGATTAATACTTCTTCCTCTCTTTCCAATCTCGGAATAGAAGTGCAAGTCAATGAACGAAAACAATGAAAACCATCGAAACCGTTCAAGAAAACAAGCAAGTCCCAAAACCAACTCAAAGCACGAAAGCAACAAGCGACATCGAAAACCGAGGCAATAAAAGATAGCAGCGGAGAGGTCCCTCCTGACTCTGCCGCTAAGCCGATCCTTGGGGCGCAGTCCACTGAATATGGGAATCGATTCCGAAGAAACAAATCCATAACGAGGACGAGTTCTTAATTCAATCTATCCCGATCGAACGATACCGTCTTGTGTTTCTTAGCCGCGATCTCCGCACCGGGAGAACAGGGCGCTACATCCTACCCAACTAATTGGAAGTTTCGTCCCGAAACTTAAGAACAGGACCTACCATCAGGGAATGTTACATTGGGGATGTTTAGCAGAGTATTTGGGGCAGTCACGAATTCTGTGGTTTGTATCGCCACAGATGAGGCATAATCCTTGTTTCAGACGATATTCGTTGACCAGGTGCCCTGGCCTCCTACAGAAGTGATATAGCTGCCTTTTCTGCGGACCACCGTTGTTGCGGCGCTTTGTAACGGTGTTTCCTCCTTCGTTGCTTTGGCGTTTGTGACTGGATGTATGCACAGCGCCGGCAGCAACATGAGGATAGAGTGGTTCGAGCGACAGGGCATGATTCATGACTTCACGCATCGTACGATACTGAGAAACGGCTACGTGCGAATGGATGGCAGGGCGTAGTCCACCTTCAAACCTTCTTGCTCGACTCGCTGCATCAGGTAAATAGGTCCTAGCGAATTTGGAGAGTCGGTTGAATTCGGCGGAGTACTCCTTAACTGTCATGCTGCCTTGCCGCAGCTGCACGAACTCGTTTTCCATTTGACGTTGTACTGGAGGGGGTACAAACTCCTCTTCGAATGCGGCACGAAAAGTCGTCCACGAGATCGCCTCCTCTCCGTGATTAAATTAGAGAGATCGTCGATGCACGTCCCACCAATCGTGTGCGTTGAGGCGGAGCTGTAGTTGCGCGCAGGAGACGCGTTTATCTTCGGGGACCTCTAGCAGAGCGAAGTGATCTTCAAGTTCGGCCAACCAATCTAGAGCTACGACTGGGTCCTCAGTCCCGTTGAATGGGGTGTTGCAGACTTTCTTGAAGTGGCCAAAGTCGAAGGCAGTCACGTCCCTCGCCCTTGGAATTTGCGGCGTCTCTACTTCAAGCACGGGCTGTTCCATCGGAGTCGCTGGCGTTGCCGCGGACTGGTTGGATGCCAAAGTCTGAACGATCTGCTGCAGGGTATCTACCTGCTTCTGTTGGACTGAGAATCGTGCTTCTATATTGTCTTGAAACTTGAGCTGACTCTCTTCCGCCCGCTTCTCGGCCCGTTCATAGCGAGCCTCGTCCCTTTGTTGGTTTGCCTCCAACATCTGCAACATTCGTTGGACGGGATCGATGCTTGGCACGGCTCGCTGGCTCTTTGAACTTCCCGAAGTGTCCGAACTACTTTCTTGGCCTTGCGTTTCGTCCGGAGTTTGCGCTGCAGATTGCGCTGGAGCCATTCCTTCAAAAGAAGGTAAATTACATTAGGATCATAATGTATTATGGACTTATTGCATGAACGTATCTCATTTTGGCCTAGCGAGTTCAAGAGTTCGCACAGGAATTTTGATCGTTAAAGGAACTTTTCCAGCACAAAGTCTAAGGAACTTGAATCTGTGCTCTGATACCACTATGTCATGACCCAATTCCGTAGAATCACTTGAGGCGTCCCCCGAATCGTGACCGCCGTGCGGGCCTGGGGTTGCGCCCGCACAAAGCTTTAATGATTTGCATAGCAAGCACATATTCAGAGTACGCAGATAAATTGAAACACAGATTTGAAACATAGAAAAGTTCTCTTTATTGATAATGAACATCTATTACAAACTCTTGAACGAGTCAGCTAATATGCCGAACGGCTTACAAAAGGGTTGACTCAAAATGAGATAGCAGTCTTGTACATTACATCCTTTTATAAACTCAAAACGATAAAGACCTCCAGGCTGGAGGACGGCTTTGCCACGGAGCTGCATTTGTGTATGAAGAGTTGCAGCTTCGGACTTCAAAAGGCTTCGAGGCGCGGTGAAGATGCGCTAACAGCTGGACTGGATCGGAAAGACGACTTCGGCTCCTCGCTCGGTTCGCCTTGGTGCGGAGAACCTGTTTCAACGAGGGTCAGCATATCGAAACATGCTGGTGAAGGCGAGCTAGCCTGACTATACCAATCAACACGTTGTTTAGTGAAGCATGCATATTTTTGTGGGTTTCTATCTTGCCTTAGTTCATTTACAAGCAAGCAGCATATAGAATTTACTGAAATGAACGTGCCACCGTTAGGTGGATTTTTTTTTTTACCTGACCGTCTGAATTTACCTGCACAATACTTACCATGCCTTCCCTGCCATGAAGACACAAGTTAGTATACAACAGGTTTAAATATACACGATAATCACTGGCTTGATTGCCATAATGGACACTAGTCTGTGACGAAGATGGTTTGCTACGTGCAAGAACGTTAGGCGCCGTATACCACCCTGTCCTAGTACGTGAGACTAAACGTTAGTTCCGTCCGGAGCCGGAACGGTGCCAGTGCCCCAGCAGCCGCCCGCAGGAACTATACCTTGTGCACAAGTTGTCCGTGATCGCACACTAACAATCATTCGCCCGGAGGCTACGTTAACAAGCATTCGCCCGGAGGCTACGTTAACAAGCATTCGCCCGGAGGCTACGTGAGTACAAGACAAGCGGTATTGCATGATTTATTTTACATTGCAACTACGTTATATTCATGCATCAGGATATACGTTTAAACTTGTATCTATGCATTTGATGAACATTTCCGAACGAACAAGCATGCAAAGATATAACCGTTCACAAGTTTCATTGACAAGCATAAGTACCAAGTCTATTCTCTTTTATCTTGGTTTCTTTTAGTTATTACTTGGTATCGTTTGATCGGGGCAAGGAGTGAAGCTTGGAAGCAGGGCTAGCTAATATGGTTGGTAGCCACTCACTTAGATTTTGGAAAGAAGAAGGAAAGAGGCGCTTCACGACTCCGCTCGCAAGCCGCCTACTGCTCGTTCACCTGCACACGAACAGCTCGATTAATACTTCTTCCTCTCTTTCCAATCTCGGAATAGAAGTGCAAGTCAATGAACGAAAACAATGAAAACCATCGAAACCGTTCAAGAAAACAAGCAAGTCCCAAAACCAAATCAAAGCACGAAAGCAACAAGCGACATCGAAAACTGAGGCAATAAAAGATAGCAGCGTAGAGGTCCCTCCTGACTCTGCCGCTAAGTCGATCCTTGGGGCGCAGTCCACTGAATATGGGAATCGATTCCGAAGAAACAAATCCATAACGAGGACGAGTTCTTAATTCAATCTATCCCGATCGAACGATACCGTCTTGTGTTTCTTAGCCGCGATCTCCGCACCGGGAGAACGGGGCGCTACATACGGGACCGCAGCAGGAGCTGATCCAGGAGCTGTACCGCCATCCGAGGACGAGGTGTTAGCTGAAGACTTTTCCTGAGCATCCATGTTTCATGCTCAAGCATTTATTTATTTCAGTCTTTTATATTCTGGTCTGTTGAACCATTGTATTAGATATTTATCGGGTTGTTCTCCGAAGCATTTTGTTGAGATTGGTTGATGATTTACATTCCTTATATTCTGTGGATCATATTTTATATCTTGTGTGGATGAGATTAGTTGTACCATGTTATCGTAGACTTGATTTTACAGCTTAAGTATGCCCTGATGGATCCATTAAATTGGGTTTGTCCATCGGTGCGTACTGCTGGCCATTTCCACGTATCTGGTCCCACGGTATTTTGGGACTGGGGCGTGACATGGTTTTTGTGGTGGTCCATGCAAGTCTACGACTAAATTTTTTGGTTTCAACTTAGGGACTGAACCAGCCTGCCCTAAGGATAGGATAATTTATAAGATCTTATCCATTATTTGAACCATTTTTGAACTCTATATCGAACTCAAATTTGTTACTTGATTTGCATCCTGTGTTGATTCCTCTGAGCGTTCTTATAGTTTATCTTTTGGTTGTAGAGTAATGGATCCCAGGAACGGAGATGAGATACCTTTGGATACGCCATACGACGCTGTGGTTACTTATATAGACGGAGTGACTCCAGGGAATGGAGGACAAGCATCGTAGAGCGATCAGGCCGGTCAGCCTAATCCAAGGTTCCTAAGAGATGACATCCCACCTCCACCACAGTTCACTCCACAGATGCCAGTTTTCCTGCCAAGGCAAGCCATGGACGGGCAACAGATGTTCCAGATGATATATGCCATGATGCAAGCCCAGCAACAGATTCAGCAAGAGGCCCATCGGCAGGAGGACGAGTATCTGAGAACCAGCCTGGTATCCGCATTGGAGCAGGAAAATCCACCGGCGAGGCGATCAACGACGGGATCTATCACCGATTTTCGTCAGCTCAAGCCTCGTACATTTTCTGGTAAAGAGGGGCCAACAAAATTTCATGAATGGCTCACAAACATTCAGCATCAGTTGGAAGCCGCTGAACTTCCGAGAGAGAAGTGGATGACTGCAGTCAGAATGCAGTTAACTGAAAATGCACATCACTGGTGGTTAGCAGAAGAGAGGAGGCTCGGACAGGACCGAGTCACTTGGGAAGAGTTCTCCAAACTCTTCAAAGAGATATATATTCTCGCAGTAGCACGGTCAGAGCTCAGAGACAAGTTCAACCGCCTTATCCAAGACAATATGACAGTGGAAGAATACAACGCAGAATTTATTCGCCTAAGTCGCTTTGCCCCAACCTTGATTGCGACAGAGGAAGAGAAAGCTGAGAAGTTCTTTGACGGGCTGAAGTTCGAGCTCCAAAGATTGATTGGATCGGTCGTGCCTACATCTTATACCGACGTTCTCGCAGCAGCACGACGCATGGAGCGCGTCACTAGAAGGGAGTCGAACCTGAAGAGGCCTATCACCTCAGCACCATCCAGGACAGCACATGGGGATTCAGCAAAATAGTCCCAGAGGAGTATGCCAGAGAGGACAGCACACAGGGCCATATCTCTCCCTACTTGTCACCACTGCGGCAAGATAGGTCACATTGAGAGAGAATGCAGATGCAAGTTGGGACTCTGCCTGGCTTGCGGGTCCAACCAGCATCAGACCAGAGACTGCTCCGAGCACAGAGAGGGAGCACCGAGACTAGCTTTACCTGTACCACGACCAGCTTATCCAGCAGTAGGAGCACAGCAGACAGGAGTTGGAGGCGTCAGGCCACCAGCCCCAGGAGGAAATCAGCAGAGACCACCCCTGGCACCGCAGGCAGCTCTATTTCAGCAGGCTCAGCAGCAGCAGAGAGGTCCAGCTCAGGGACGAGGCCAGGCATTCACATTAGCTGTTGAGGAGGAGGCTACTGCAGGCAAAGTTATCGCAGGTACTATTTTAGTAGCTTCATTACCAGCTATAGCATTATTTGATTCTGGAGCATTGTATTCATTTATAGCAGCTAGCTTTGTAGCCACCCATAGAGTAGCTACCGCACCCCTTCCGAAGATTAAGAGAATTCTTACGGGAGGTGGAATTATTCTGGTTAGTGACGTCTGTAGATCATGTTCTGTAGTAGTCTGTGGAAGAGAGATGCGAGCTCAATTTCTGATCTTTTCTATACCGAATTATGATGTTGTACTTGGTATGGACTGGTTAAGTCAGTACCATGCGACTCTTGATTGCCGACTTGGGCGGGTTATATTTAGACCGTCGGGACATCCAAAATTTGAGTTTCTTCGAGGAGCAGTAGAGCAAGGAGTTCAGCCTACTCTTAGGGTACTATCTGTAGAAGGGGAGACAGGTTACCCAAGAGTCATATCAGAATTTGTGGATGTATTTCCTGATGATCTTCCAGGTTTACCGCCTAATCGGGAAATAGAATTCACAATAGACTTAACTCCAGGAGCAGAGCCTATCACTTCATCAGTATATCGGCTAGCACCTAAGGAGTTAGTGGAGTTGAAAGAATAGGTTGATGATCTTCTGGAGAAGGGTTTCATTCGGCCCAGTGTTGCACCTTGGGGAGCACCCATATTATTGTGCCAAAGAAGGATGGAACAGTACGGTTATGCATTGACTACAGGGTACTGAATGCTGTGACCATCAAGAACAGGTATCCCTTACCACGCATTGATGATCTATTCGATCAATTGAGTAGTGCAAGGGTATTCTCGAAGATTGACCTTAGATCCGGCTATCATCAGATCAAAGTAAGGAAGGAAGACATACCAAAGACAGCTTTCAGGACCAAGTATGGACATTATGAGTTCTTGGTAATACCGTTTGGTTTAACCAACGCACCAGCAGTGTTTATGAGTTTAATGAACAGAGTCTTTCATCAGTTCTTGGATAAATTTGTGGTTGTGTTCATTGACGACATCCTCATATATTCCAAGAGCCACGAAGAGCACAAGGAGCATCTCAAAATCGTGTTAGAGACCTTGAGGCAGGAGAAGTTATATGCCAAACTCAGTAAGTGTGAGTTTTGTATGGACAAAGTGCCTTTCTTGGGACATATCATCTCAGGAGAAGGACTTTCAGTGGATCTAGAGAAAATTGCGGCAATAGAGACTTGGCCTACACCCACATCAGTTGCAGAGGTGAGAAATTTTCTCGGACTTGCGGGATATTACCGAAGGTTTGTAGAAAATTTCTCGAGGATTGCATAACCGATGACGAAGCTGACACGTAATGACCAGGAGTTTATATGGATAGAAGACTACCAGAAGGCTTTCGAAGAATTGAAGAGAAGATTAACAACAGCACCTGTCTTGACTCTTCCTTCAGGGTCAGGAGGTTTTATTGTTTACAGTGATGCATCAGGAAGTGGACTAGGATGTGTTTTGATACAACATGGCAAGGTCATTGCTTATGCATCGAGACAGTTGAAGGTTCACGAGAAGAACTACCCCACACACGATCTGGAGCTAGCAGAAGTTATATTTGCATTAAAGATTTGGAGGCACTATCTTTATGGAGAGAAGGTAGAAATCTTCACAGATCACAAGAGTCTGAAGTATGTATATACTCAGAAGGAGCTCAACATGAGGCAGAGACGTTGGCTTGAATTGATGGTAGATTTTGACATAGATCTGCAGTATCATCCGGGAAAGGCGAATGTCGTAGCAGACGCTCTCAGCAGGAAGCCTACGGCTTATTTCTTGACGATACAGCCCGAGTTATTGAGAGATCTACAGGAGCTTCAGATAGAGGTTGATTTACCAGGACAGAGTGGAATGCTGGCTAATCTTGAAATTAAGTCGTCACTTATGGAAAGAATTAAAGAGGCATTGCCCACCGATGCTAGATTCCGAAGACTGAAAGAGAGGACAGAAGCAGGCATGCAGACAGGACTTCGCATATATGAAGACGGGACATTGAGGTTTGGAAATCGCCTATATGTTCCAAATAGAGAATTGAGACAGGAGTTAATGACTGAAGCACATAGCTCAATGTACTCTGTTTACCCAGGAGGAACCAAGATGTACCGAGACTTGAGACAGTATTATTGGTGGCATAGAATAAAAAGGGAGATTGCAAGATTTGTGGCCAAATGCTTAGTCTGTCAGCAAGTAAAGGCCGAGCATCAGAGGACTGCAGGTATGTTACAGCCGCTTCCTATACCAGAATGGAAATGGGAGCATATCACGATAGATTTTGTCACAGGATTTCCGAGGAGCCCCAGCGGAAGAGATGCGGTATGGGTTATTGTGGATTGACTCACTAAATCGGCACACTTTTTGCAATTTAGAGTTGGACAGTCCACAGAGGTACTAGCCGACATGTATATGCGACAAATCGTCAAATTTCATAGAGTGCCGGTCAGTATTGTATCGGATCGAGATTCGAGATTTATATCTCATTTCTGGCGAAGCATGTAAGAGAGTCTTGGCACCAGACTCAAATTCAGCACAGCTTACCACCCACAGACAGATGGCCAATCGGAGTGCACCATTCAGATCTTGGAGGATATGTTGCGATCGTGTATGCTAGACTTTGGAGGATCTTGGGAAGATCATTTGCACTTAGTGGAGTTCTCCTACAACAACAGTTATCAGGCCAGCATTCAAATGGCATCATTCGAAGCTTTATACGGAAGGAAGTGCAGATCGCCTATATGTTGGAGTGACGTTGGTGAACGTCAAATACTGGGTCCAGAATTGGTAACGCAGACAGTGGAGAAGGTAAAACAGATTCAGAATCATCTTCGAGCAGCTCAGGACAGACAGAAGCATTGGGCAGACGTTCCCTAGAGTTAAAAGAAGGAGAGCACGTGTTCTTGAGGATTTTGCTCACTCGAGGTACTATTAGATTCGGGAGCAGAGGCAAGTTGAGCCCAAGGTATATTGGGCCATTTGATATTCTAGAGCGCATTAGTGAGGTGTCTTATCGTCTTGCATTACCTCCATCCTTAGAGGGAGTATATGACGTATTCCATGTCTCACAGCTGAGAAGGTATGTGATCGACCCAAGTCACGTAGTCGATCATTCACAGATCACAGTAGGCCCTAGCTTGAGATATGAAGAACAACCAGTTGGCATCCTCGACGTCAGTGAGAAGACATTACGGGGACAGACAATTAGACTGGTTCGTGTAGCTTGCAAACATCATTCCCCTGGCGAATCAACTTGGAAACGGGAGGATAGTATGCGCCAGCGTTATCCTCACTTGTTCGAGGATGCAGTTGTAAACTAAGCAACCTTATATTTTATAGTTCTTCCTTTAGTAGCTTATTCTTTAATTGCGAGGACGCAATCCTCTTAAGGGGGGTAGATTATAAATACCCTAATTTTTCAGAATATTTTAATACAATTTTTCTCCAATTTTCGGTATTTTTCTGGAATTTAAAACGAAGGTGATTGTGATTTAAAGTTTCTTAAACGAAGTTTATTGATGTTAAAATATTATGAAAATAATATTTTATGGTGTAAAATAAAAAACCGGACATGGGGTATTTTTCTGTGAATTTATTGGACTCCGGAGTCGCGTTTAAAGCCTTAAAAACTATTAGAATAATTAAACCGAGCCAAACCCAAATTAAACTAAACCGAACCCATTTTGGCTGAACCAAACCACTGCTGAACCAAGCCAACCGCATAATGGGTCGGGTCGGGGCGGATCCGCGAACCAACTGAACCCTAACCACCGTAGATACTGTAGCGGCTATAAAGCCTCGTGAAGAGTGCCCAGCCGCCGACCTCACCGCGCTTTCACCCGACCCCAACTCGTCGCTGCCGGAACCCTAGACAACCGCTCGACGACTCCTCCTTCTTCCCACATGCACAGCCGCCGAGTCCGACCCCGACTTCCCCGTCAACACCTCCGTCGTCGTACCCTGATCGCCGCCGCCCGCTGCACATCCCCCTACTCCGCTGACAGAACCCAGAACCCTCGACGACTCCCCCATCTCCGCCAGGCCGTCGACCACCTCGCCCGTCGAACTCCCCCACGCCACCGCTCCACCCGAGTTAGCCCAGCCCCAGAACCCTCGACGACCCCTCGACGCCTTCATCCTTCTTCCCACTGCCCCGCCGCCGACATCACCGCTCCGACCGACTGTGCAGAGCCGCCGCCTAGCCGACCTCGCCGACCCCAAGCCCGACTCCCTCCGGCGAAGCCCCCGCCTCTGTCTCGATCAGAATCGTAGCCTGGACGCACAGGAGACAGAGGACACGTCCAGGACACGAACAGAACCCTTGGACACGTGAAAATCAGTCTTCACGGAGCCCTGTTCAGGTACCGTTTTCTCCCTCCTCGTAACTCTGTTTTGATTCCGTCATTTGCAATACGTAGACTGTATAACCCTCTCGGTGCCCGTACAACCCGCTCGGTGCATCACGTCCTGTGGTGATCGTACATCGCGATCAAAAAACAGGAAAAACAATGCCCTGTTTTACCCCGGAACTGAGTGCGCCCTGCCAAACGGGACGACTTGGTTGTACGCGGTCTTAACGGAAATGTGCGCGATGTTGATACGGACGTATGGGATTTCGCGGAAGTCGATTCGGATGTGCGTGCACACCGGAATCAACGCGTATCCGCCGACAACGCCCCATATCCGTCCATTCTGGAATACGCTGTAACTTTGTGTACACACGTCGGATCGAGACAAAACTTGCACCATCGGACTCATAGCGATACGCTGGTCCTGTGACCCAAGTTTGGTTCGATTCTGAGAACGTTGACGAAATCGCGTGTCGTGGGCCCCACAAGCTCCACTTGACGGGCGATGTTATGATCGGCTCATCGAAATCCAATTCTGGAAGTTCCGTTGGGTTCGTATCATTGTTCCTGACTTGTAGACACTGAGTTTAAGGAATTTGGAGACCTTTGACCCTGACACGCTTTTCGGTGCAAAGTGGCCCACATGTGGACCCCGTTTTGGCCCAAAAATATCATTTTTGCCCCTGTGTCCAAATTGGACGTAAGGACAGGCGTTTCTAGCTATTTGATATTTTTTGAGACAGTTGGTGATGTTTATTACAACTTTTGGAGTAGTACCTACAGGATCCACTGATTTAGGGACAACTGTTGGTATTCGGACCCCAGGCAAGTGTACCTTGCCAAACTCTGCAGTATTGTTACATATTTTTCTTGCTTCATTTATATTGTTGTGCATGCTTAACCTAGGACCGTGTGACATACTTAGCGTCCGATTATTATTTGGGTGCCAACACCGTACGCGGTGTTGTGTATTGTCATCTAGAGATGGATATTCGTGACACTTTATCTTCTCGTACTTGTCTTACCAAGTACACTTCGACCCAGGACACTTGACACTGTTCATGAGATAGGATCTTCCCGATATATTCGTGGTGATTATTAATAGGATACAGGACTTGACAGAGATACTATATTCTTAGATACATTATGACTTGTGCATTAGTTATGATCCCGCTTGCCATGGACATGAGACATTATGGTCATGATATACGTGGTTACATTGGGTGGGGAGAGACACACAGGCTACAGGCTGATCGTATATATACACCCCTATTATTGTGAGGCACAAGACTCTGAAGCCCGAGCTTGGCCCATTACTCATTATTACTGCTGCTACCGGCTCCCCGACACAGAGCTTGTAGTAGTTTCAGCCTGAGTTCTAGTGCTGCTCTCATCTTGCATATCACTTAGCTGGTTATTTAGTATTCCCTTATTGTTCCATCTATTGCTGGAGAGACCCACAGGCTACAGGTTGATTATGTTATGTCGGCTACTCAGTCTCCCGCTGAGCTAGACCACCTCATGATATCACTGCTACCGGCTTCCCTATGCAGAGCTTATAGTTGTTTCAACCTGAGTACTATTGATGTTCTCTCTTGTATTTCACACAGATATTTACATACTTACCCTATTTATCTCATTATTTGTTGCACTGCTTATATTTTGTCTTGTATATTTTCTGTACCTTGCTATGTCCCCTGAGGACCTGGATATGGATTATGTCCCCAGGATTTGAGGACGAGATTTATCTCGAGGTATACGGGACCGCAGCAGGAGCTGATCCAGGAGCTGTACCGCCATCCAAGGATGAGGTGTTAGCTGAAGACTTTTCCTGAGCATCCATGTTTCATGCTCAAGCATTTATTTATTTCAGTCTTTTATATTCTGGTCTGTTGAACCATTGTATTAGATATTTATCAGGTTGTTCTCCGAAGCACTTTGTTGAGATTGGTTGATGATTTACATTCCTTATATTCTGTGGATCATATTTTATATCTTGTGTGGATGAGATTAGTTGTACCATATTGTCGTAGACTTGATTTTACAGCTTAAGTATGCCCTGATGGATCCATTAAATTGGGTTTGTCCATCGGTACGTACTGCTGGCCATTGCCACGTATCTGGTCCCACGCTATTTTGGGACTGGGGCGTGACAGAGATGTACTTTGCTCCATCCTGACTGAAAATATTTTTCCAGACTACGCCTTAGAGGACGGGTGTCCGACATTTTATGGACCACAGGGAGAGTAGCTGCTGATTTGGACCTTGTAGCCAGGTATAATTCTGGGAGGTCTAGCCGGGATTAATAGTTATTTAGTTAGTTTTTATTAGCAGTTTATGGTACCAGATTTGTCTCCGGCATACTTTGTTGAGACTTGGAAATTATTGTTGAGTTAGATTATTCTATGTAGACTTGTGTTGCAAATTTGGTTTATTTATTTCTTCGATATCTTATCGTGCCTTAGCTATGTGATTGAGTATTGTTCATATTACATTGTGCTATATGTGACTCCTTATGGAGTTGGATGCTCGTGTGAGAATGATTAGATAGCATTGTGACCTAGACAGCGTTCTACCGCCGATGCTGCGGCGTAGGCTGGACGTACCCACGCACTCGTGCCCCTATACCGGGTGCGAGTCGTGACCTTCGAGGTGATAGTTTCTAGTTGTGCTATACAGGTGTGGAAATTGCAGAAACATTCATATTTGATGGACAGTATTAAGGCAGCACATTATGAGGATGTATCTCTGAGGAACATCATAGCTCAGGTGAGAGGAGGATTGGACGATGATTTTACCATTGCTGAGGATGGATCTTTGCGGCATGGAGTTATATTGTGTGTGCCTAGTAGGGAGCTGCGTGAGGGGTATTGCAGGAAGCACATCGCTCTCAGTATTTCATATATCCAGGTGCCAACAAGATGTATCGGGATATATGAGAGAGTGTGTGGTGGTATGGCATGAAGAGAGAAGTGGCACAGTTTGTATCCAGATGCTTAGTGTGTCGGCAGGTGAAAGCCGAGAGGCAGAGGCCAGGAGGTTTACTTCAGCCATTATCCATTCCAGAGTGGAAGTGGGAGCACATTACTATGGATTTTGTGTCCGGACTTCCACGATCTCCAGGATGAAAAGACGCGATTTGGGTCATCGTTGATAGGTTGACCAAGTCGGCACACTTTTTGCCTTTCAATGTGGGTTTGTCTACGGAGAAGCTGGCAGAGATGTTTGTGAGGCAGATCGTTAGGATACATGAATTTTTCGTCAGCATAGTCTCGGATCGGGAAAGTCGTTTCACTTCTCATTTCTGGAGGAGTTTGCAGGAGAGTTTGGGCACTCATCTCAAGTTCAGTACTGCATATCATCCCTAGACAGATGGGCAGTCAGAGAGGACTATTCAGACTCTCGAGGATATGTTGCGCACTTGTGTATTAGATTTTGGGGGTTCTTGGGAGGACCTTCTCCATTTGGTAGAGTTTTCTTACAACAACAGCTACCAGGCTAGTATAGAGATGTCACCTTTTGAAGCTCTGTAAGGTCGGAGGTGTCGTACTCCCTTGTCATGGGACGATGTTGGAGAAAGAGTTTTTCTTGGGCCAGAGATGGTTGTAGATGCAGTGGAGAAGGTTCAGTTGATCAGAGACAGACTTCGTCTGGCCCAAGACAGAAAGCGGCATTGGGCCGATAGCCACCGGAGACCTTTGGAGTTCGAGGTATAGTTTTAGATTTTTATTTTGTGCTTGCTATTGGTTGTTTGTTATAGATTAAGCTCTTAAGGTGGTGTTTTGTTCTAGGTGGGTGGTTTGGTATTTCTGAGGATTTCTCTCATACGAGACACGATTCGCTTCGGTGGAGGCGGAAAGCTTAGTTCGTGATTCATCGAACCTTTCACTATTCTAGAGAGGGCCGGTGCAGTTGCTTATAGACTAGACTTGCCACCTGCATTAGAGGAAATGCATAACATATTTCATGTATCACAGTTAAGATGATACGTGACAGATCATATTCATGTATTGGATCACTCGGAGATAGATGTAGGCCCCACTCTTAGCTATCCAAAGTAGCGAGTTGAGATTCTGGATCGTAGAGAGAAGGTGCTGAGGAACCAGACTATTCCTTTGGTGCACGTCTCATGGAGGCATCACTCTCCGGGGGAGTCTACCTGGGAGAGAGAGGATAAAATACGAGAGCATTATCCATATTTGTTTGTGCTTTGAGGTATGTTCTTTACTAATTTTGTTATGTTCTTTTATAGTTAGTTCTGTTCTTTAGTTCTGTCCTTTTGTTATGTTCTGTTATTTTTTGGGGATAGTTTTCGTCTTTGAATTTTGAGGACGAAATTATTTTAAGGAGGGTAGTCTTGTCACTACAATATTTTCTAGGAAAGGGTATTTTAGTAATTTTATATTTAATTAAATATGGTGTATGATAAATAATTATTTGTTGTATTATTTAATTGTTGTTAGATATTAGTTATTTATTTTGGACTTGTGTTAGTGGACCTAAATAGTTTAGTTTAGACTCATGGACCAACATGTATTAATTGTTAGAATTTAGCCCATTTAGAAAGCCCATTGGTTAGAAGGATAATTAAATTAATTAAACCATTAGACTAGAAGCTTCCCTCCTTAATTATTTCTTCATGAGAGGCCCCAAGGGGTATATTAGATAATTCATAGTAGCTTGAGGAAAGGTAAAGGGGGCCGGCCTATAATAGAGGGGGGAATTTATTTTTCTCTCCTCTTTTCAATTGAAAACTAGATCTAGAATTCTTCTCAACCAAATTTCTTCATTACCACTTTATTTCCCTACCAAATTCATCACAATTCCTTTCCAAATCACCATTGGAGGCTAGTAGAGCAAGGATCTAGAAGGAGGAAGCAATGATCTACAAAGAGGAGCAAGGATCTACAAGTTGGAGGCCAATTTTATCATATTTGGAGGTTGCATTGGAAATCCATCTCCCAATTAATATAATTCAGTTTTCTCCCTTAATTTAGATTCTAAATCTGAGATTTAATAATGAGAAATCAACCCATATGCATAGGCTACCCATAGGATTTGGTTTTGTGGTCATAGGAGGCCTATTGAGAAAGCTATAGTACTTTTTGTGTCAATTTTGATATTTTTTGTGTGTGTCAATTGGTCCTATAGATCAATTTAGCAAGTGCTTATGTGTTTGGGGCTAGTGTCGTATCCACAATTGGGTACGTATAGGTCGTATCCCAATAATTTGGTGATACGTGTTAATTTTGGGGTTTTCCTCCGACACGGAACTTTGAGCATGTCATATTTTGACACGGACACGTAGAATTATTTTTGACTCTTCGTATTGTTCATGGATGATATTTTAGACTTGATCGTATACTTTAGGGTACGTTTGGATGTGTGGTGGACTTGTGTCACAAGCGTATCCTAGATCTAGTGGGATACGGGTGATACGATCCATGTATTTGTGCAATTTAATTGTAGATCTATTTCTCTTGTGTTCTTATTCATGGTGAGATGTATATATATATATATATGTATATATATATATATATATATATATTATTGTGTATATATATTTATGTAATATTGTGTCTTAGATCTATGTATCTATGTATATACTATATGTGTATATATTGTTATATAGCTATTCTTCTACATGTAAGGTATATTTATATATTGTAGTATATGTATATGTATTATAGTAGATATATTTATATGTTGTTATATATATATATATATATATATATATATATATATATATATATATATATATATATATATATATATATACTTATATGTTATATGTATTTATATTGTGTATATGTTTATATATATGTATACGTATGTGTGTGGTTATACATATGTTACTATGTATGTGTATATTACTATGTAGATATTATGTACATATATATGTTACCACATGTATGTATTTTATATAGTCATACTTATACATATTGTAGTTATATATATATATTAGTATCTATTTATATTATGCGTCATATATATATTATATATATATATATATATGTTGGTTTTATATATATATATATATATATATATATATATATTAGAGATAGAAGGAGAGCAGATAGCAATAGCGACAACAGCAGGGTCGCCAAAGCAGCAGCAGCAATAACATACAGCAGCAGCCATAATAGTGACAGCAACAACGTCGCCAAACAGCAGCAGCAGCAATAGCATACAACAGCAGCAGCCGCTATAGCGACAGCAGCGTCGCTAAAACTGCAGCAGCAGCAATAGCATACAGTAGCAGCGACAACAGTTTAGCGACAGCAGCAGAAACAGTCGCGGAAGCAGCAAAGTAACAGTAGTATCAGTGGTTTCAGCGACAGTGGGCAAGGGCTTTTAATGACAGTTTGGTAGTTTTTAATAGTTATTAGATATTTATATATATGTAGATATATGTGTGTATATATATAGTAATTAATATATACGTACTTATGTTCCTAATTGCTAATTATATTTTTGTATACTATATGTATAATAATTAGTTGTAGCATATATTATTTATGGGTAGTTAGCATAAATAAGGTATTGGATATTACCTTGAGATACCAAGGTAAGTATCAAGGTAATTGGAAATACCCAAGGTATTGGATATGGGTATCAATATTATGGTTTAGTGTTGTGATACCAAGTTGGTTCAAAACCAAGGTATCTGTTTAATGTTTGTAATTAAGATTTTATATATATATATATTAATATTGTTTGACATATATGTGTGATGATTTACCTATTATTTTATGTATCCAGAGATACGGTATCCTAGTGTATCCTAAGATATCGTATTTATGACCCAGACTTTAGTATTTGAACCCAATATTTTTGTGTTAGACTTATGCAACTTAGAAATAGGTAGTTGACTATAGTTTACCGTAGTTGACTTAGAGTTGACTTAGTTTGACTTTTGACTTAGAATTGATTTGTTGACCTAGAAGTTGACTAGTTTAACTTATTTTCTTTCCGGATCCTTGTATTGATATTGTATTCCATATCTAGGTCTTCGAAGCACCGTATCAGACTTCTGTGAGACTATTATTTGGATTTCAGGCGAGTACATTCTCTGATAGTTTCTTATTTACGATATTCTCTGTGTTCATTGTATCTAGTGTAGATATCCATGTTGTCTTGACACGATGATTACACGGATTGGTATATCCGGATCTCGTCATGAGATGTTATTCCTTGGTATATGGTGTATCTTTTGCAAGCATTGTTTCATTGATTATCTTGTACATGTACAGACACTGATTCTCGGTAAGACTAGCTATATTCTTGGGGAATCTCGTGCCATAGCATACCGTGGTTGGATCTATTATACCAGTCGAGGGTGGGGAGTACTTTAGTGTAGATATGTGTTCATATCCTCATTGTATCAAGAAGTTTTTATTGAATAGTGTTAATCATACACCGCACGTATGATTAGCCAGGCCATATATATTGTATCATGTTCCCAAGTCGATCACATGTTAAAGCTAGTAATCACACACTTAGTCATTAATATTCTTGTTCATTGTCATTTTGTTCATTATTGTATTCATTCTAGTATTTCCTTATTGTATATCTCCCATATCTATTGTGCATCTTGTATATTCACATCTATTTACTGATACATAGTTTTTATCATTGATTAGAACTGTTGTTAGTACATCTGGTCCTTTCTTGACTGGATATATTTTTCTCAAATGACACTGAGGACTGGTACCCTACACATTATGGACCTCAGGATATTGTGGGTTTAGAGTCAGAGACCCTGGCTCAGGAGGGACTTATCCCGACTGAGACAGATGACCCAAGATTAGTACCTTCTTAGTATTTCTTGTACTGGATTTATCTTCAGCTTATTTTTTAGCATTCTTTCAGACTCATTGATGTATTATTTTAGACTATGTGACTTTTTCTATTCCTTATCTTATTCGTTCTTATTTCCATCATAGATCTGTGATTGAGTATATTGTCATTGTTTGTGGTTTATTATATTGCTAGATTGTTTACCCAGGCAACGTTCTACTGCCGATTTTGCGTCGTAGGCTGGGCGTTGTTTCCGACTTGTATCCTTACATCGGGTGCAGGTCGTGATAGCTGTTGGAGGTAGCGCTTCCTCAGAATCCCTGGGGGTTACACAAGCTGGAGGTAGTAATACACATGACCTATACAACAACACAAATTTCCGTAAAGATAGTGAATCTCAAGGTACAGATGCCGAGTTTTCTGGGGGTAATCACCCTCATCAAGAAGATGCACCTTCCAAAGCTGGGGGTAACATTCCCTCTGAGTCTGAAGAAGATGTAGCACTTTTGGCTTTTTCTAAGGATAATGATTCTGAGGAAGCTAACAGCAACGTGCCTAGGGTTAATGTAGCATCTAGGGTTGGGGTAGCAATCCTCCGGAATTGGAAGATGGTGCGATGATGCCTACCTCCCCTGAAGACTGTAACTCCCAAGGAAAATATAATAACATGCTGGGGTGTAGTCACCCTCGAATAGTCAGAGCATCATCTAAAGCTGGAAGTAGCATATCCTTTGAGTCTGAAGACGATGCAACGATGCCCATCTTCCCTTAAGACAGTGCGACTCAGGAACCCAAGGCGGAAGGGCTCAGCGATCGCCAATGACCCGATGCTTTTGAGGCAATAATGCAAACCATGAGTGCCATAATGCAGACTCTGGCCCAGAAAATACTGGAGATCAAGGCAAACATGGTCCTGCCACCCTCAGGGCCAGTAATAACTCTGGAAGTCGGGAGTAACAATCTTCTGGTGATCCCCACCAACCCTTCATGTCGTGATGATAGTTATTCCCAAAAACTAGATTATGACATGTCTGGGGGTAGTCTCCCTCGGCAAGACAAAGAATCATCCAAAGTTGGGGGTAGAATTCCCTCAGAGTCCGAAGACGATATAAAATTACCGTTCTTCCCTGAGGACCGTACGACTCAGGTATCGGAAGCCCCAAAGCGAAAGGGGACTTTCTCCTTCAATGAAGACGACATCATTGAAATATTTAACATAGTGATAAAGGGAAACAAACTTCGGCTACCCAACATCAGATGCCCTAAAGAGGCTGACAAGGTCGATAATCCAAAATATTACCTCTTTTCATCGGTACATTCATTATCCAACCAGAGATTGCTCTATATTGAAAAGATGTATCCAGCAATTGATCGATGCCAATGAGCTCACCATCGACTTCGAGGATAAGACGGTCATTGTGAACATAGTATCCCTCCAATTTGGTAACTTTCCACCGACGGTACCCCAAGACAGAGTGGTCCTAGTCCCAAAGGCAACTATGAAAGTGATCAACCTTCTACTAGCTCGCGACCAAGCAGCAGAACTGACCCCTATTACTTCACTTAGGGGCAAAATTATGTGGGTCCACTCGGATCTTGTCCCAGACTTAATGCAGCAAGCAACACCTTCCGCCGTCAGGCCTAAAATACGAAAAACCAAGTCTTGCCGCATGGTTTCTTCCACCACTGAGGAGTCCTAGGCAGGGGCAACCAGGTCAGGTATTGCTTACCAGCAGGATTCCGAGGTAACCAGGTCAAAGGGGAAGCAATGCAGGCCGGGCCGTAGGATCCTTTCCTTAGAAAGCACCAATTATAGACTTCGGATGCTCAGCGCAGCTCAACTGTGCACAAAAGCTAAGTCTCACATGACTCATCAGCATTGGCGCATGATAGGTAGCATTTTATTTTACACATCCGAGCAAGTCTTCAGCACAAGGATGTATCACACTTCATGTGCACACGATAGTACTTCTCGTCGTAACGAATCCTTACGGGCAACATACAGTGTTCCCCGTACAATATACAAAATACGCAGCAAGCGGTGGTCCTCGATGTGGTAGACAATCGTGCGCACGCGGCAGTGATCCTACGCGCATAACTCAGCCAACTCCCTCATGTATGTATGGAAGTATTCCTGTGCACATAGATCCTTATTCGGTGCAAGCTAAGTCATCGACATTATTTAACGCAATAAATGATGAGCTGCCTCAGTTCCATCATTATAGCCAACAATCACTCCATCTCATGTCAAAGATGGGATATGACCTCCAAAAAGCTGAAGGTCTAAATTTTGGTAAAGGACGGCGTATTCCTTTACAATTCAATAGTTATTACAATAGCACTCACAGAAGGCTAGGATATGAAGATGCTTGTACGCGCCATGACTCACAAGATGGCTGGTAAATTCAAACATAAATGGGAGGGCTCGTTCATTGTGGAAATTGTGCTTTCCAATGGCACATACCGGCTAGTGAAACCCAACGACGACTTGCTCATTATGCCTATCAATGGAAAGTTCCTAAAAAAGTACTATGTCTAAACTAGACCGGTACTCCCCTTATCCCCAGTGGGATAACTCAGATGTATAAATCAACTCTGTGTTCTTCATCCACAACAAGTGCCTATGTGCAACATTTTTCCTTCGTTACAAATTTCTGTAAAAGCCATCATCTGTATCCAGGAGTCCCAGATACGCAATGGATGATGGATCCTCAAAGTCTCCCCAAGGGAGCAGTCCTCTGGTCCACTCGCACACTCCTGTAGTGACCACTCAAAAGCTAATCTTGTTAGACGCTAGCCATTTTTATATTATCACTGAGCTATTGTCCCATCAATCTCCCCAGCGGAGCAATCCTTAGGCCTATCTTCATGTTCAGATAGACCACACTCAGCAAACAACTCCTCAGTGAGTTTTTTCGGACATTGGTTCACATCCATATTACCTTTGATCTGTTATCCTAATATTTCTCTCCGGCTTAGTTTGCCATGTCCATATTATCTCTGAGCAAACCTTCCACATTTTGGCTATCGATCATCACATCCATATTACCTCTGATATCGGTTGCCATCCCGACTTATCACCCGTACTCACCAAGGTATACTAGTGGTGTTAAGTCCACAAAAACTGACACGTCCATATTACCTTTGGCAGGGCTTGTCTTAAACCCATTACTTGCACTAACATACGCAAAAAAAAAGTAATGGGTCCATATTACCTCTGATAGGAATTATTTTTGAACTTATTATTTGCACTCAACGTGCGTAACAAATAATAAGTCCCCAAAAACTTTCATGTCCATATTACCTCTGGCAGGGTTTGTCTCAAACCTATTACTTACACTAACGTGCACAAAAAGTAATGGGTACACAAACCTTATCACGTCCATATTACCTCAGATAGGGTTTGTTTTGAATCTATTACTTGCACCCCAAGTGCGCAAAAGGATAATAGTCCACCAAAGATCGCCCAGTGGGATGTTCTTACTATCCATGCAAACTTTTACGTCCATATTACCTCTGGCAGGGCTTGTCTCAAACCTATTACTTGCACTAACGTGCGCAAAAAGTAATGGGTCCACAAAATCTATCACGTCCATATTACCTCTTATAAGGTTTATTTCGAATATATTACTTGCACCACAAGTGCGCAAAAGGATAATAGGTCTACCAAAGATCCCCTAGCGGGATATCCTTACTATCCACGCAAACTGCCACATCCATATTACCTCTGGCAGGGCTTGACTCAAACCTATTACTTGTACTAATATGCGCAAAAAATAATGGGTCCATAAAACCTAGTACGTCCATATTAACTCTGATAGGGTTTATTTCGAATCTATTACTTGTACCCCAAGTGCATAAAAGGGTAATAGGTCCACCAAAGATCCCCCAGCGGGATGTTCTTACTATCCACGTAAACTGCCATACCCATATTACCTCTAGTAGGGCTTGTCTCAAACCTATTAGTTGCACAACGTGTGCAAAAAGTAATGGATCCACAAAATCTATCACGTCCATATTACCTCTGATAGAGTTTATTTTGAATCTATTACTTGCACCCCAAGTGCGCAAAAGGGTAATAGGTCAGATCCCCCAGCGGAATGTCTTTACTATCCACGTGAACTACCACGTCCGTATTACCTCTGGTAGGGCTTGTCTCAAATCTATTACTTGCACCAACGTGCACAAAAAGTAATTGGTCCATAACACCTATCACGTCTATATTACCTCTGATAGGGATGTTTTTCGAATTTATTATTTGCACTCAACGTACACAACAAATAATAAGTCCACTAATAATTCTCCAGTTGGATGTCCTCAATGGAAGCAAACAGCCATGTCCCTACTACTTCTGGCGTGCTTTATTCTCCTTCCATAAAAATATCAAGATTGTAAACCTCTCGGTATGGCTATTGATCAGCTCACGTGTCACCTCTGGGCTATCATCCTCACATCCTCTCCCGAGAATCTGCCATGTCCAAGTGACCTCTGAGCAAACCTCTCCTTACGACTATCACCAGTCGTCATCTTAATTTTATCACCTGCTCTTAAATTTAAGTGCGCCAACGGTGTTCAGTCCACCAAACATGCTACGACCAAACCATATCTGGCAAGGCCTATTTCAAACTTAGTACTTTTATCCTATTGCGTAAAAAGTAATAAGTCCACCGAAGATCCCCAAGCGGGATATCCTTAAAAAGCTATGGTATTGTACTACATTCATATTACCTCCAGTACGATACCCAAAGCTAACACAAATGAATTACAAACCAGATAAGATAACTTTTATTTTTCTCCGCAAAGAGAGATTAAAAGCAAAACTATATTTTCAGGGGATTATCAAGATCCCAAGCACAATGGCAAAATAAAGGCACAAAAAGAAAAAGAAAACTACTAGTACTATGAGTCGGAGCATAACTCTGCTATCCGCTCAAGGAGACGAGCAATATGGCCATCCAGGCATCTTCGAGCCCTGTGCTCAACATTTTGGGCCATAACCTCCGGATCCACGTAGCAAGTGTAGGACTCGTGTCTGTCCTCTAGCTGTTGTACCAGAACCTCAATGCTAGCCGCGTTCTGTGCTGTTTGGCTCGCCTCAGTACGGATGGCCTCATCTTCCTGCTGGGCCTCATGTAGCCTATTTTTTGTTGCATCAAGCTCAATTCGGAGCTGTCTAATCTGCTCGGTCAGGTTCTTTTGCCGAGAAAGGCACTCCTATCTGAGATCGCCCAGCCAGTCATGCCTCTTCTACAAAATTCGGAGATCACGCTATAGGCACTCCATAGACGAAGCAAAGAAGGTCTTCTCCATCTCCACCTTCTTTGATAACTCGTTATATTCATGGAAGATCTGCATTCCCATATCCTCCTGCTGATACTGCTCCAGCTCTGTTAGGCATTTCTCTACCTCCTATAATTTATGGCCCAGAAAGTTGGCCATCTGCTCAAAAGTAGGGATACCTCTCAGAGAATATACCTGGCCCTCAGCAAAGTGCCTTGCCCAGGCAAAAGATTTGTTGTGCTCCAATACACCCTCGATCCCCTTCTTCAAGAATATGTGGAAGCTTCAGATGGAAAGCTTGACAGTCTCATCGATCTTTTCCAATATAGCCGGAGTCAAGGGAAGTGGGATTGAAGAAAAATCCACTGGCGCAGTAGGCGGCACAGTGGTGCTTAAAAACCTCTAAGGTGAAACAACAGTAGAGGAGCAACCAGTGGTCCTGTCTGTGAGCCAATCTTTCATATATGCACGAAGAGCCTAGATGTCCGGTAGCTGAGCTGCAGATGCCAGAGTATTACCAAGACTGGGAACATAAATAGTGGGGTTCGTCTCCACATTGGCTTCCTCTAGTGCACCATCCCTAGATCGCTTCACGAAGGCTTCGGGAGGTGACACAGCAACCTAAAGAGGGGGAACAACCTCATCATGACGGTTCACCACCCTACTATCCAGAGAAGCTTCAGCCACGGAGTCCTCGGCAACAACAGCATGAAGAATAGCCGTTGCACCAGAAGAACTCGCAACATCTGTGGGGTCCTGGACAGACCGCATAAGGTGTCCTCCACCTCCATAAGAACGGGGGAGAGATCCAGACCTCCTCCGAACAAGCCCACCACCTTGTTCTTCTTTGACATCTTCCTCGACGACCACATCCACAGTCTTCAAGGGAAATATAGGGTATGCAGAACCAGACAACCGGTAATCAGCTTTACTCGAAGAATGGAGAGTTGAAGCCAGAAAATCTGATCTCCCGTCAAGTTATAAAATGATATACCAGAGGGAGGCGGGGTAGGTTGTGACTCGTCCAGAGATGTCATAGCCATCCCCATGGCTTCTATGTCACCCATAGATATTTGCTCCAAAGGGGTATAAGGCTGCTCCGCGAAACCGCATCCAAGCTCCGAGCCCCCAAAGCCTCAGGTGCTAGTTCTGAGACACCTACATCGAACTCCGGAAGAGATTCCTCTTCCGGTTCGGCGTAGGAAACCACCGAAGTGGTTACCCGCCAGGGATAGCCCCTTTTCTTCTGTGTCTGCAAATTTTCGAACAGACTAGAAGAGAGATAGCTATAAAGAGGACCAAGAAGAATCAAACTAAGAGAATTTACGGTTACCGCCATAGTATCTAATTAGGGTCCTGCTTCAGGAACCATTAGTGTGAGGGGTCCTACCTCTCCGCATGTAGTCCCCTTAACAGGGGGCTTAGTCTTTGTCACTGGTCCTGTCTCTGGGACCACATCGGTCCTCGCCTTCTTGGAGTAGCGAGCATGCTGGGTCCCGACCTTCAGTTTGTGCTTCACAACCGAAGGATCATCAGAAGAAGACGCCATCTCCCCTTCACCAGGTGGTGTGTCCATCTCCACAAACAGGGGCCTAGCAACCCCATTACCCTTCTTGGGCGTTCTGCGGCCCTTTGCCCCAGGAGGCATCAGCATTGTGCCCCTGAATAACTCCTCTCCGGGTCAAAGTTGTGATGTGGGGGGGTGACCACTCAGTAGATTTCCTTCTCTTCATCGAGAGATCTCTGGCAAATACCGTGGTGGCATAGCAGCTCCTGGTACACCGCCAGGATCTCGGGGTTCTCCGCTTCTAACTCCCTGAGTTTTTTATTTCTTGGGGTATACTCTTTGTAGGGCTCGTCGTCCTAAAGAAGCTTTGAGACGACATACATCTCATGCAAAGCCAGTACTATCTCACCGCTAGGTATAAAAAAAGGTTTCCGTATGAAGATTGTACAACTCCATCAGGGAAACAAATAGGGGACGGTTTATCTCTAAACCGTAGCAGGTACCCCTCACAGCAAAAAATAAGTCTGCAACTTTGAGCTTCCGCTCGAACTTTTTCAGAATCCACTGGGTCAAACGACACCAGAAAACGTTATAATGAGCCCAACTGAGAATCCACAACTGCCCCGGAGGGTAAGTTACCTTCTTGGCGACCCGATGAAGAAAGATGTTCGTTGCGTATATGTTGAGGTTTGGTCCCAGTTCACTTCCAACAAGGCCAGGCTTCAGTCCCAGCAAGGAGTACGAGGGTGACTCCTTCGTGCTATAAAACTTCCCCTTGTTCTTTTCGGTACCACACCAGATATTATCGAGGAGCGCTCATTTTGGTTCAGGGGTCAGGTTCTAGTCCATCCATCGTTGACCCATCACCACCTTCAAGTCTAATAAAGAGAGGTGACATTCAAAGAAGGGAAATGATATCTCTGTCTCACGGAACATAAATGACCAGTTCTCTCCGGTGGCACCCATGCCAGAATATGAAGACTATAATGCATCACCAAACAAGAAGTAAGGCTTCTTAAAAGTTCTACTGCCATCCCCGACAGGGATCTCATCTGCGTTTATCTGGCTCAGAAGGAAGGATGGACTCTGCTCGCCAATATTCTGCTGTCGCCCAGGCAAAAGACCATTATCAATCTGATTCTGGACAGTCACAACCAGGTCCCTCAGATTCATGTTTAAAGGTAGCACATTATGTCCAAGGACCAGTTCACCATACGGTGTAGCAGGCAAAGTCACTACACAAACCACAAAAGATTTTTGGTCAGAAGTGTTCTATAGTGATATACATATGCGGTTCAGGCACCTATGCGGCCAAGCCGACTATGTGGAATTATAGTCTATATGGCATGGTCCCTTATGCGGCATAAGGCACTATGCGACATAGCTTCACATGCGGCAGGGTCGCCTATGCGGCTACCCATACGGCAAGTGAGAATTTGGCGCATAGACAAATCCATGCATCCAACTGTGCACATGTGTCATTTTGGCTTGGAAAATTAGTTTAAATTCCTCATTCAAGACCTACCCTTGATCGGCGGCCGAACATCGGCGGGAACAGTAGAGTGTCCGCCACAGTGGCATGTCCCTTCCCCTTGCTCTTGGCCTTTCCCTTACCCTTAATGTCACGTCCCAGTCCCAAAATATCGAGGGACTGGACACGTGGCAATGGCCAGCAGCACGCACCGATGGACAACCCAATTTAATGGAACCATCAGGGCGCACTTAAGCTGTAAAATAAGGTCTACTACAACAAGCCATAACTAATCTCATCCATATAAGATAAATATAATCAACTGCATAACGAAATAGAAATAAGTAGCAACAAGTCTCAACAAGTAGGTCGGAGAAACAATCCGACATAAGTCTGAATACACTGGCTCAATAGGCCAGGAACAAAAGAGTCAAACATAAAGTAAATACTGAGTACGGAATCAGGTACTCAGGAAAAGTCTTCAGCAGTCACCTCGTCCTCGGGGTTCGGTTGTGCTCCAGTATCAAGTCCTGCTACAGCTTCAGCTCATGTCCCGTAGACCTCGGGATAATGCTCCTCTGCTAATCCTGGGAACATAATCCGGATCCAGGTCCTTAGGGGACATAGCAAGGTACAGATAATACAAGCCAAAATAAATACAGTGCAGCAGATAATGCAATAAATAGGATAAGAATGTAACCATCTATGTGAAATGCAAGTGAAAGCAACACTAGTACTCAGGCTGAGACCGCTACAAGTTCTGTGTCGGGAAGCCGGTAGCAGTAATAACAGGTAAAGGGTCTAGCTCTGCTGGAGAGTCTACAACCTCACAATAGTAGTGGATATATATATGGATCAGCCTGTAGCCTGTGTGTCTCTTCCCACCCAATGTAACCACGCATATCATGACCATAACATCTCATGTCCATGTCAGCGGGATCATAGCTAATGCAACAGTCATATAATATCTAAGGATATAATGTCTATGTCAATCCTGTATCCTACACAGAATCACCATGAATATCTCAGAAAGATTCTGTCTGCATGAATAGTGTCAAGTGTCCTGGGTTATGATGTACTTGATAAGACAAGTACGACAAAGTGAAGGGTTCAAAATGTCCATCTCTAGATGACGTACCCAACATCGCGTACGGGGTTGGCACCCGACTATAATCGGACACTAAGTACGTCACACGGTTCCTAGGTTAAGCATGTACCACAATTATAATTAAGACAAGTAATATGAAATAAAGACTGTAAGTTGACAAGGTACACTTACCCACTGATGTATAACTAAGTCAAGGAAATAGGTAGCAAAGCTGCAAGTTTTGGCGAGGTACACTTGCCTGATGTTTGAATTCCAACTACTGTTCTGTTACTCGGAAAATTTTCAGAAATGTCTCCGGATGCTGAAACAAACATTACCATCATGCTTAGAAGATATCAAATAGCTAGAAACGCCTGTCCTTGAGTCCAATTTGGACACAGGGGCAAAAATGACCATTTCGGGTCAAAACGGGGTCCGCATGTGGGCCCGCTTTGCACCAGAAAACGTGTCAGGGTCAAAGGTCTCCAAATTCGTCCAACTTAGTGTCAATAAGTCAAGAACGCTGATACGAACTCAACGGAACTTCCAGAATTGGATTCCGATGAGCCGGTCACAAAATCGCCCATCGAGTGGGGCGTATGGGGCCCACGACACGCGATTTCATCAACGTTCTCGGAATCGAACCAAACTTGGGTCACAGGACCAGCGTATTGCTACGAGTCTGATGGCGCAAGTTTCGTTTCGATCCGACATGTGTACACAAAGTTATGATGCGTTCCAGAAACGACAGATAGTGGACGGTGTCGGCGGATACGCGTTGATTTCGATGTGCACGCACATCCGAATCGACTTCTGCAAAATCCCACACGTCCGTATCAACGACGCGCATGTATCGGTGAAGACCGCGTACGACCAAGTCGTTCCGTTTGGCGGGGCATACCCGGTTCTGGGGTGAAACATGGTGTTGTTTTTTCCTATTTTTGGATTGCGGTTCGCGATCGCCACAGGACGCGATGCACCGAGCGGATTACACGGGCACCGAGGGGGTCACGCAGGGTTGGCGTTGCAACAGACGGAACCGAAAACGGGTCAACGAGCAGAGAGAACGGGTTACCTGAACAGGGCTCCAAAAACCAAAGTTTTCCGTGTCCGCGAGTCGACACGACACAACTCGACACGGGGACACGACGCGCACTGTAGCTAGGGTTTAGGGCTTTTGTGTTGGGGCTTCGCTGGAGCACGCCGGAGCCGGCCGGAGCGGCTGCGGGGGAGTCGGCGGAGGCGGCGGAGGGCGCCGGGGCGAGCTGGGCGTCGCGGGGGCTCGCTGCCGGAGGCTGCGGCTGCTGCTGCTGCGGGTATTACTGGGGACGCGGGGAGGCGGGCGGAGGCTTGGCGAGGGCGGTACGGCATCAGCGGCGAGGCGGTGGGGCGTCGGCGGCGAGGCGGCGAGGAGAGTGGCGGAGCTGGTGGTGGAGAGATGACCGGGGAGGGGTTTTATAGGGCTGGGTGGCCGAGCGAGGCGGAGGAGAGAGGGGGTCGTGGGCCGAGGGGCGCGGGGGAGGCGGTTGGCCGCGGGCGAGGCGGAGGGGCATGGCCGAAAGACGCGACGGACGGGCGGGCGGATCGCCGGAGGACGCGGGGGAGAGGGATCGGGTCGTGGGGGAAGAGGGGCTCGCGGGTCGGGCGGCGGGTTCGGGTCTGGCCGACCCGACCCGACCCGATAGCCCATGGGCTCGGTTGGGCTGGGCTGGGCCTTGGGCTTGGGTTGGGCTAGGGTTTAGGTTTAGGATAATAAAAATAAAATAATAATAAAAACAGTTTTGAGGTGTTTAAAAATAGGTCCGGGTCCCAATAAATTCCAAAAAGATTATCCTAAGTCTAGTTTTTCATTTTACACCCAAAAATATTATTTTTATAATATTTTAATATTATTTATCATCATTTAAAAATCAATTAAAAATTAAAACCCTGAATTTAATTACAGAAAAATCCCAGAAAATTTCAGAAAATTGTGAAAAGTCCAAATTAATAATTTCTGAAAATCAGGGGGCTTACAATCTACCCAACTTATAAAAATTTTGTCCTCGAAATTAAAATAAGGCATACTTTGTTAAATCCTTCACATTCGTACATAAGGTACATCAATCGCAATCTCTTCCAAAAATTTAAATAACAAAATCTATTCAAATCTATCGCGATCATTTCAAAATTAAGATAATTATTTTCAAATCAAAATTCAACCTATTGTAATCTCTTCTCACTTTTTCAAATCATCAATATCCAAATTTAAATTGAATCCATATAATATCTTCAAGATTTAAATAATCCATATCAAATTTTACCTCACGATCTCCAACTATCATAATCTCCTCTAGAAGTAATTCGAGTCCAATATTATTTCTATTTTCACTTATAAATTTTGTATTCTTCAACTTTTTAAGTTCCATTCACATCCTCAATATTTCAATTAGGTAGTCCAACCATCAAATTTTAATTCTTAATTTAAATCATCAAATTGAAAAATAATTTAAATGCAGTCTGAAATTATATATTTTTATCCTCTAAACTCCAATTGATGATTTTACTTTCATTATTCAAAATTTAAATCATGTACCTAAGGTATGGGGTCCTCAATATCAAGATTTTAAAATTTATTGATCCACATCATCTTAGTCATTCTTCTAAAATTCTCAAAATTTAAAAATGGCTTAAACCTCTCCCAATCTAATCTTACTCGATCATAATCTAAAAGAATTTCCCTCGATTTGACAATGCACTGCTACCCAACTTGGAATTTATCCATCTATCACATAAGGCTATATACTTAAAAAATATTCCTTAATTTATTTACTCATGTAATTCAATCCTCAAACTTCAATGTCGATTATATCATAGATGATATGTCCTTAATTACGGAAGAATAATCCTCAATTATGTGATCGGCCTATGGGGGTATATCCAGTACTCTCTGCGTATCAAACTTTACCAAGCACAAGGTTTCGTCTTTCCGAAATAAGGAAAGACGGTGGCCAATAATAAAGAGTTCGAGGGCAGCGTAATAGAATAGAAGTATCGGGATCAAGGCGTTTAAAGAATTCAAATAGGAATTGTCAAAGCTGTTGTGGATTAAAATCCTATTTTGGTAATCCTTTGTTTGACTGCTCGTATTAGCACAGTTATGTAACCGATACGATATGTCAGACATGTCTAGAGCAAGTATATTCGTCTACTAATCACTACATATGTAAACCCCCTGAATTTTCAAATTATTAAATCTTGGATTTTTCTCAATTTTCTGGAATTTTCTGGGAATTTTCTGTAATTAAAATCAAAGTTTTTAATTAATAAATAATTTTTAGTTGGCAATAAATAATATTAAAATAATATGGAAATAATATTTTTGGGTGTAAAATGGAAAACTGGACTTAGGATAATTTTTCTGGATTTTTCTGGGCCTCAGACCTATTTTTAAATGCCTAAAAACAATTTTATTAATTAATTAACTGTTTTTAATTATTATTATTATTATTATTATTATTATTATTATTTCTATTATTTTCTCTTTTATTTTTATTTTTTTCTTTTTCTGGCCCATTGGGCCTGATCCGGCCCAGCCCAGCAGCCCAACCCGCTTCCCTTACCGGGTCGGGTCGGGTCTGCCCGAACCCGACCCGTCTGCCCGCCGACCCGGTCTCCCCAGCACCCCCCACGACCGCCTGACCCGCGCTGCTCCGCATCCGCCGCCGCCTCCCGCGGCCGCCGCGCCTCGCCGGCCACGTTCCCCCGCCTGCTCCGCGCACCTCCGCACCGGCCGCCGCTTCCCCCGCCTCACCCGGCCACCCTCTCCCCTATAAAAACCCCCGCAGCCCCCACCCTCGCCACCGTCAGCCTCGACCCCCACAACCGTCGACCGCCCGAGCCGCCTCGACGCCGGCCGACCCCGCCGCCTGGCTCCCCGACCTCGCCGCTGCAACCCCTCGCCTCCAGCCGACGACCCCAGCCCAGCCGCCGGAGATCGTGTTCGAGCACGACAACCCCGCAGCCAGCGTATCCGCCGCCTCCGGCACCGTGCCGCCCTCGCCGGCGCCGCCCAGCACCCGGCCGACAGCCCTTGGCCCCCAGCAAGCCGCTCAGCCCTCCGCCGGCCGGCCGGCGCTGGAAATCAGAAACCCTAATTTTTTCCCCAATTTCTCGTGTCGTGTCGGACACGACACGGACACAAGATTTCCCTGTTTCGAAGAGCCCGGTTCAGGTACTCGTATCTTGCACCCTGTATCTCCGTTTTCGATTCTGTAAATTTTTACGCGAAGCCTGTATGACCCTCTCGTTGCCCGGATAAACCGCTCGGGGCATCGCGTCCTGTGGTGATCGCACACCGCGATCCAAAAACAGGAAAAAACCAGACCTTGTTTCACCCCGGAACTGAGTACACCCCGCCAAACGGGACGACTTGGTCGCGTGCGGTCTTTACAGATACGTGCGCGTCGTCGATACGGACGTGTGAGATTTCGCGGAAGTTGATTCGGGTGTGCGTGCACACCGGAATCAACGCGTATCCGCGGACACCGTCCCGTATCCAACTTTTCGGTATTTCATCCTAACTTCTTGTACACTCGTCGGATCGAGACGAAACTTGCGCCATCGGACTCGTAGCGATACGCTGGTCCTGTGGGTCAAGTTTCGTTCGATTCTGAGAACGTTGACAAAATCGCGTGTCGTGGGCCCCATAGGCCCCGCTCGACGGGCGATTTTGTGTTCGGCTCATCGGAATCCAAATCTGGAAGTTCCGTTGGGTTCGTATCAGCGTTCCTGACCTATTGACACTAAGTTTGGTGAATTTGGAGACCTTTGACCCGGACACATTTTTCGGTGCAAAGCGGGCCCACCAGCGGACCCCGTTTTGACCCAAAACTGTCGTTTTTGCCCTTGTCTCCAAATTGGACCCAAGGATAGGCGTTTCTAGCTATTTGACATCTTCTGAGCGTGATGGTAATGTCTATTTCAGCTTTTGGACTCATCTCTAGAATTTTCCCCAAGAACCAATATTAATCAGATCCAAACAACAGGCAAGTACCTGCACTTCAAGTTAAATCTTTATATTGTGATAATTAATTCCCTGCTTTACTAGTACCCTTGATGATTACACCTAGTGTTAGAAATGATGGATTTCATGTCTTGAATATTGAAGTTCCTGTCTTATTTTTCATGTCGGGTGGGAGAATACTAGAAGGCATGTAGTTTACCCTTTCCCCTGCCCTGTTTAATAGCTGTTGGTACGCGACTGTACCTCAGCCGGATCTCGATTTTCCCTGTTTAATAGCCGTTTATGACGGCCAGATTAGTCTTATAAACCCCTACATGCCAACTATGTATTCTAAAAACAAACACAAGTTCACACAGATAGTTTCTGGTCATGTTATATTTTTTGCTGACTGTTGTAGTTTCATTTCCTGTTTCATTTAGTTCTGTTTCCTCATATTCCTGTTTATAGTATTAATTCTGAGGTATTGATGTTCTCTTATGCAGTTCTCAATATGATATTCAATTTAATTGTCATAAATATTTAGTTTAACTTTGTTGTGCACTGTGTACTTTGCTCCTTCCTGACTGGATCTGTTGATTTAGGCGATGATGAGGACCTTGCCCCTACTTATTATGGTCCCTATGAGGGTACAGATGATACCTATGAGGAGCCAGAACCCACCCAGGAGACCCCTGCTGCAGAGTAGCTAGTAGTAGCTATCTTTTATTTTGTTTCTTATCTTATTAATCGGGTTTGTCCTCGATTCCTTTCTGAATTACTGTACTAAAACATTTGAATCTGTTGTCGTATTTATTTCAGTTGCAAATCTTAAGTTTCTGTTCTCATTATTATCTTGCCTATGTTATTTGTGAATGAGCTAGTTTAGTTTAGATGGATTTGACCCAGACAGCGTACTACCGCCGACTCTGCGGCGTAGGCTGGACGTACCCACGCACTCGTGCCGAATTTCCGGGTGCGGGTCGTGACTCGTTTTTATGGTGGCCCATGCAGGTCCTATCCATAAATAGGGTAATACCCTAGGACAGGGTATGGAATAAGATTAAGGATTCTAGGAAAAGCTCATTCACAGTATAGGGTCCTTATTTCAATTCTTGATATCATTGCTGCTCAATTTTCCTACCGTCTTTGATTTCCAAGTAATCTATTCTGATTCCCTATCCCTTAATCTTTCAGAATGGTCCAGACAAGGAACACAGTAGGAGGCACATCAAAACCAGCTGAGCAAAATGTGCCCGAGACTCTTGCACTCCCACCGCCTCCATCTGTTCCGGCAGTTACTCTGGATGGGGCACAGCTACTTGGAGTGTTCCAGGGATTGGTGGAATCCCAGAAAGAACAGACTGCACTTCTGCGGACCAGCCTCTCAGAAGCTCTTAAGTCCCAGGAGTCGTCACTCAAGAGGCCAGGAAGTGCCAAAGACTTCAAGAATCTTAGACCCCTGAAATTCTACGGAACTGAGGGCATTCTCTATGCCGATGAGTAGATGAAGAATGTTGAGAGACTCCTGAAGACTGCTCGGGTCCCTGATGATCTCAAAGTGGAGTCCGCAAGCCTGCAACTGTTCGACATTGCTCGAACCTGGTTCAGAGATGAACCCCAACTATCTGCTCCTGATCTCACCTGGGAGGACTTCAAGAGGCTATTCAAGGAGAAATTCTACCCCGAAGTGGCTCGGGAAGCTCTCGAAAGCCAATTTGAGAGATTGGAACAAGGTAACCTGTCTGTTGATGAATATACTGCTGAATTTAGCAGGTTAAGCCACTTTGCGGAGTACATGGTTCGTACCCCGGAAGACAGAGCCCGTAGATTCAAGAAGGGGCTGTCTCCGGATATTCGCCTTGCTGTCACCACCAGCCGAGCTCGCACCTATAAAAAAATCCTGAGCGTGGCACAAGGCATTGAGAGAGATATGGGGCATAAAATAAAACGAGAGAGAGATACCGGAAATGCGGGACCCAACAAACGCCATTTTCAACAACAACAACAACAGCAGAGGGCCCCGCAGCAAACTCAGCGTCCTCTCCCTCGAGCTCCAGGACCCCAACACCAGGCTCAAGGACAGAACCAACAAGCTGCTGCTTGTAACTTTTACCAAAAACCAGGTCATACTTGGCAAGTCTGCAGGAAGAGGCTAGGTGCCTGCCTCTACTGCGGCTCAGCAGCGCATCAAATGAGGGACTGTCCAGCTGCTCAAGGACGCACCGCTGCACCCAAGGCTCCCGTCCAGGACAGGGCCCCAGCAGTACAGCAGAGGGGACCCCCGCTTCCAACACAACAACAACGCTTTGCTCAGCACCAACAGCAGCAACAGAGGGGTGCACCGCAGCAAGGCCATGCTTATGCAATGACTCTGGAAGAAGCTGAAGCCACAGCAGACGTGATCACAGGTTCTGTGCTTATAAATTCAATACCAGCTATTACTTTGTTTGACTCTGGAGCTTCACATTCATTCATGTCAGTAGATTTCCTTATGAAGCATAGCTTAATCACTAAACCCCTTAGGAATTGTTATAAGATCATTACCGGTGGAGGAATTATTCCGGTTAGTGATGCCTGTAACAATTATCCTATTACATTATGTGGAAGAGAACTGTATGCTAGGCTACTTGTAATGCCAGTTCCCAGTTTTGATATTATACTGGGTATGGATTGGTTAAGTCAACATCATGCCACTATAGACTACCACAGAGGTAGTGTAATCTCCAGGCCCCCTGACAAGCCAGAATTTGAATTTGCTAGAGGTTCTAGAGAAATGGGTAATAACAAAATTTGTGGAGCCATAATAACAGAAGAATTGCCACTGCCTATCATCTCTGAATACCTTGATGACTTCCCTGAGGATCTCCCAGGCTTACCCCCAGACCGAGAAGTTGAATTCTCCATTGACTTAGTGCCAGGAGCAGCACCAGTATCTCAAAATCCCTACAGAATCAACAAGAAGGAGATAATAGAACTAAATGAGCAAATCAAAGAACTAGAAGACAAATGCTTCATTAGGTCTAGTGTCTCACCCTGGAGAGCTCCAGTATTATTTGTGCCCAAGAAGGACGGAACATCCCGAATGTGTATTGACTATAGGGCCTTGAATGCCTTAACAATCAAGAATAAGTATCCCCTGCCCAGGATAGATGACCTATTTGATCAGTTGAGTGGAGCTCGGGTATTTTCAAAGATTGATTTGAGGTCTGGTTACCACCAAGTAAGGGTGAGAAAGGAAGACATCCCTAAAACTGCTTTCAATACCCGGAACGGACACTACGAATTCTTAGTAATGCCGTTCGGGTTGACGAATGCACCAGCAGTTTTTATGAACTTGATGAACAGAGTATTTCAGAAATACCTAGACAAATTTGTAGTGGTCTTCATTGATGATATTTTGATCTACTCCAAGACCCCCGAAGAACATGAAGAACATTTGAGGTTAGCATTGGAGACTTTGAGGAAGGAAAAACTTTATGGAAAATTATCTAAATGTGCCTTCTTCCTAGACAAAGTAGAATTCTTGGGACATGTTGTGACTGGAGATGGAATAGCAGTAGATCCTAAGAAGATAGCGGCAGTAGAATCCTGGCCCACTCCAGACTCTGTAGCAGAGATTAGAAGCTTCCTGGGACTAGCTGGCTACTATCGAAAGTTTGTGAAGGACTTTGCAAGAATTGCTGAGCCCATGACAAAATTAACAAGAAAGGATGAAGAGTTCACCTGGACTGATGAATGTCAGCATGCTTTCGAGAAATTGAAGAAAAGGCTAACTACTGCCCCTATTCTGACCTTACCTTCTGGAACCGGAGGTTTCGCTATTTATAGTGATGCTTCTGGAAAAGGTCTAGGTTGTGTTTTAGAGCAGAACAAGAAAGTAATAGCATATGCCTCTAGACAGCTTCGACCTCATGAAAAGAACTATCCAACTCATGATTTAGAATTGGCAGCTGTCATTTTTGCTCTTAAGCTATGGAAGCACTATCTTTATGGAGAAAGGGTGGAAATATTTACGGACCATAAAAGCCTAAAATATATCTTCACCCAGAAAGAGCTAAACATGAGGCAAAGAAGGTGGCTGGAACTAATGAAAGATTTTGATATCACCCTCCAATATCATCCTGGGAAGGCCAATGTAGTTGCTGATGCTCTAAGCAGATATCCTATGGCGATGTACTTGACTATGGACAGACACCTGCTAGAGGACTTGGAAAGTTTAGGTATTGAAGTAATTATCCCAGGAAAAGAAGGCCCCAAATGATGAACCTGCAGATTCAGTCTACTTTAATAGACAAGATCAAGGAGACTCAGTTCCAAGACGAAGGCCTGCGAAGCCTTCGAGGACAAGTGCAAGCTGGATTAGTGGAAGATTTCAGAATTCATGAAGATGGATCACTGAGGCATGGCGATAGATTATGTGTACCTCGAGGAGACATAAGAGAAGAAATTATGCAAGAGACGTACAGATCGCAATACTCTATACATCCAGGAGCCAATAAGATGTACAAGGACCTGAGGACGCATGTTTGGTGGCATGGCATGAAAAGAGAAGTAGCCATGTTCGTATCTCGTTGTTTAGTGTGCCAGCAAGTCAAGGCAGAAAGACAAAGACCTGGAGGATTGCTTCAACCACTGCCCATTCCGGAGTGGAAGTGGGAACATATCACAATGGATTTTGTTTCCGGACTTCCAAGGACACCGAGTAGAAAGGATGCAATCTGGGTGATAGTAGATAGACTGACCAAGTCTGCACATTTTTTACCCTTCAAAGTAGGGCTATCTACAGAGAAGCTGGCAGATTTATATATCAGACACATTGTCAGGCTGCATGGAGTCCCAGTAAGTATTGTCTCCGACCGAGATTCAAGATTCACCTCTCACTTCTGGAAGAGCTTACAAGCCAGCTTGGGGACTCAACTCAAATTCAGCACAGCTTATCATCCCCAAACCGATGGACAATCAGAACGTACAATCCAGATACTTGAAGATATGCTCCGTACATGTGTTCTAGATTTTGGAGGATCCTGGGAAGACTATCTACATCTTGTGGAGTTCTCTTATAATAACAGTTACCAAGCAAGTATTGAGATGACTCTATTTGAAGCTCTGTATGGACGAAGATGTCGTACCCCGCTATCATGGGACGACGTTGGAGAAAGAGCCCTGTTGGGACCAAAGATGGTGATCGATTCAACTGAGAAGGTAAAGAAAATAAGGGACAGACTTTGAGTGGCTCAAGACAGGCAACGACATTGGGCAAATAGCCACCGAAGGCCCTTGGAATTTGAGGTAATTAAATTTATGAAATTTAAGTCAATTTAAACATTTTGATTATGCAACTAAGACTTGATTATGACTCTATTTTAAGGTTGGAGAACTGGTATTCTTGAAGATTTCCCCGACACGTGGCACCATTAGGTTCGGAAGGAGTAGAAAACTCAGCCCAAGATTTATTGGACCTTTTGGCATACAGGAGAAAATCGTAGAAGTGGCATACCGTCTGGCATTGCCACCCTCTCTGGATGGAGTCCATAACGTCTTCCACGTGTCGCAGCTGAGAAAGTACGTGTCAGATCCCAGCCATATTTTGGATCACTCAGAGCTCGAAGTAGGCCCAAGTCTGACTTACCAAGAGCAACCCGTAGAGATACTGGATCGATCGGAGAAAGTTCTACGGAACCAGGTTATCTCCCTGGTTCGCGTAGCTTGGAAGCACCATTCTCCCGGCGAATCCACCTGGGAGCGAGAAGACGAGATTAGAGAGCGATACCCCTATCTTTTTGAACCCTGAGGTATATTTTATTTCTCGGCCTTTCCTTTCGTGCCTTGTTATTCTTAAATTTTGAGGACAAAATTTTGTAAGTTGGGTAGGTTGTAAATCTCCTGAATTTTCAAATTATTAAATCTTGGATTTTTCCCAATTTTCTGGAATTTTCTGGGAATTTTCTGTAATTAAAATTAAGATTTTTAATTAATAAATAATTTTTAATTGGCAATAAATAATATTAAAATATCATGGAAATAATATTTTTGGGTGTAAAATGGAAAACTGGACTTAGGGTAATTTTTCTGGATTTTTCTGGGCCTCAGACCTATTTTTAAATGCCTAAAAATAATTTTATTAATTAATTAACTATTTTTAATTATTATTATTATTATTATTATTATTATTTCTATTATTTTCTCTATTATTTTTATTTTTTTCTTTTTCTGGCCCATTGGGCCTGATCCGGCCCAGCCCAGCAGCCCAACCCGCTTCCCTTACCGGGTCGGGTCGGGTCTGCCCGAACCCGACCCGTCCGCCCGCCGACCCGGTCTCCCCAGCACCCCCCACGACCGCCTGACCCGCGCTGCTCCGCGTCCGCCGCCGCCTCCCGCGGCCGCCGTGCCACGCCGGCCACGTTCCCCCGCCCGCTCCGCGCACCTCAGCACCGGCCGTCGCTTCCCCCGCCTCACCCGGCCACCCTCTCCCCTATAAAAACCCCCGCAGCCCCCACCCTCGCCACCGTCAGCCTCGACCCCCACCACCGTCGACCGCCCGAGCCGCCTCGACGCCGGCCGACCCCGCCGCCTGGCTCCCCGACCTCGCCGCTGCAACCGCTCGCCTCCAGCGGACGACCCCAGCCCAGCCGCCGGAGATCGTGCTCGAGCACGACAACCCCGCAGCCAGCGTATCCGCCGCCTCCGGCGCCGTGCCGCCCTCGCCGGCGCCGCCCAGCACCCGGCCGACAGCCCTTGGCCCCCAGCAAGCCGCTCAGCCCTCCGCCGGCCGGCCGTCGCTGGAAATCAGAAACCCTAATTTTTTCCCCAATTCCTCGTGTCGTGTCGGACACGACACGGACACAAGATTTCCCTGTTTCGAAGAGCCCGGTTCAGGTACTCGTATCTTGCACCCTGTATCTCCGTTTTCGATTCTGTAAATTTCTACGCGAAGCCTGTATGACCCTCTCGGTGCCCGGACAAACCGCTCGGGACATCGCGTCCTGTGGTGATCGCACACCGCGATCCAAAAACAGAAAAAAACCAGACCCTGTTTCACCCCAAAACTGAGTATGCCCCGCCAAACGGGACGACTTGGTCGCGTGCGGTCTTCACAGATATGTGCGCGTCGTCGATACGGACGTGAGAGATTTCGCGGAAGTTGATTCGGGTGTGCGTGCACACCGAAATCAACGCGTATCCGCGGACACCGCCCGTATCCAACTTTTCGGCATTTTGCCCTAACTTCTTGTACACTCGTCGGATCGAGACAAAATTTGCATCATCGGACTCGTAGCGATACGCTGGTCCTGTGGGTCAAGTTTGGTTCCATTCTGAGAACGTTGACGAAATCGCGTGTCGTGGGCCCCACAGGCCCCGCTCGACGGGTGATTTTGTGTTCGGCTCATCGGAATCCAAATCTGGAAGTTCCATTGGGTTCGTATCAGCGTTCCTGACCTGTTGACACTAAGTTTGGTGAATTTGGAGACCTTTGACCCGGACACATTTTTCGGTGCAAAGCGGGCCCACCGGCGGACCCCGTTTTGACCCGAAACTGCCGTTTTTGCCCTTGTCTCCAAATTGGACCCAAGGACAGGCGTTTCTAGCTATTTGACATCTTCTGAGCGTGATGGTAATGTCTATTTCATCTTTTGGACTCATCTCTAGAATTTTCCCCAAGAACCAATATTAATCAGATCTAAACAACAGGCAAGTACCTGCACTTCAAGTTAAATCTTTATATTGTGATAATTAATTCCCTGCTTTACTAGTACCCTTGATGATTATACCTAGTGTTAGAAATGCTGGATTTCATGTCTTGAATATTGAAGTTCCTGTCTTATTTTTCATGTCGGGTGGGAGAATACTAGAAGGCATGTAGTTTACCCTTTCCCCTGCCCTGTTTAATAGCTGTTGGTACGCGACTGTACCTCAGCCGGATCTCAATTTTCCCTGTTTAATAGCCGTTTATGACGGCCGGATTAGCCTTATAAACCCCTACATGCCAACTATGTATTCTAAAAACAAACACAAGTTCACACAGATAGTTTCTGGTCATGTTATATTTCTTGCTGACTGTTGTAGTTTCATTTCCTGTTTCATTTAGTTCTGTTTCCTCATATTCCTGTTTACAGCATTAATTCTGAGGTATTGATGTTCTCTTATGCAGTTCTCAACATGATATTCAATTTAATTGTCATAAATATTTAGTTTAACTTTGTTGTGCACTGTGTACTTTGCTCCTTCCTGACTGGATCTGTTGATTTAGGCGATGATGAGGACCTTGCCCCTACTTATTATGGTCCCTATGAGGGTACAGATGATACCTATGAGGAGCCAGAACCCATCCAGGAGACCCCTGCTGCAGAGTAGCTAGTAGTAGCTATCTTTTATTTTGTTTCTTATCTTATTAATCGGGTTTGTCCCAGATTCCTTTCTGAATTGTTGTACTAAAATATTTGAATCTGTTGTCGTATTTATTTCAGTTGCAAATCTTAAGTTTCTATTCTCATTATTATCTTGCCTATGTTATTTGTGAATGAGCTAGTTTAGTTTAGATGGATTTGACCCAGACAGCGTACTACCGCCGACTCTGCGGCGTAGGCTGGACGTACCCACGCACTCGTGCCCGAATTTCCGGGTGCGGGTCGTGACAACATATCTCAATCCACGTAAAGTAGCGTTACGAAGGGCGAATCAAGCACACTAAGGTTAGCTAGACCTTATTACACTGATTCTGAAATGTATTATTGTGGGCCTCCCCAATAATACGTTTGTCATGAACAAGCTCGATAAAGAATAAGCTTGCAAAACTAGGCTATAAAATAGCAGCATAAGTCAAGGTAGTTGTGAAATATAAATGCGCTAGATCATGATGAAAGAAGTCACAGCATATTTCGAGTCCACAAGAAGTTAAGACTATACAATCTCTACAGTTATCATACAACTTCCTTGTCTAAGTCGCTAGTCGACCAAACAGGGCAAGGACCTCTAAATTCTATTGTCTGAATAAACACTGTCGTCTTATGCTAGCAAACAATTAATGTCATTCAATTACACTATCTCGATGGGTCAAGTGGACTATGTGGTACTAGGTTGTGAAGCATACTACCCAACTTATAAGGATTAAACTACTACTGTGACAGTCTTAAGAGGATCCTGCAAATAACCTTGCACATGTAAAATAGAATAGAAACTCTTATTAGGGTATATGAGGAAAGATCTTGGTACTTATTAGGGTCTCCTATTGCATTATATAGGTAAGGGTCACCTTAAGTCTTAATCATAGTGCTCATAGAACATGTGTCAATAGCGAGAATGGAAAGGTTATCAGTCTCAAGGGAAAAGGAATATAACTTGTATCGAGGTGGGGGCACAATTTACGTGATTTAACACTAAGGGGTAATCATCGGGTCATAATCTACAAGATTAACTCAAACTTATCGAACTCTAACTACCAAGCACAAAATTTTTAAATTCACGACTGCAGCTTTAATCCTAGCAAGCTATATATATATCCTAGTATAGAATAAAATCACTTGGTCTATAATCAGAAGGGTTAGTTGGCACGAGTTGAAAGATGAAGAGAAGAAATGTAATCAGTCGTCGCACTCTAACGAGTGCTATGGTCGTAGAGGAGCAATATATGAAATTAGGATAGGGGCTCTAGATAGCATCATGATTTTCTAAGGGAAAGTGGTATGCTAGTTGCTAGGTTTGAGGTATAATTAGGAAAATATTCTATGCATTGCTCTTGGCTTTCTAGGGTACTGTTTGCTAATATCACGACAGAACCTATATCCTAACACTATCTCACTATGCACATTAGGTTCAGTCCTTAACATTCAATCTCGGATTTCTATTGGTTCCTCAAGACCGGGGTCAACATTAGGGTCCAATCTCTAACTAGCTCTTAGCAATGCCTATACTACTTCTTAGGTCATTCATGACTATAACAAGAAATAATGGTAAATTATTCTATAGGTGAGAGACGCTAGGGTTGATTAAGCGTTCTATTTAGGGGTATGTCAATATCCTAGTTGTACTCTTAATAGGAAGGTTACCCTACTTATCATCTAACAACAGGACTTATATATATTCTAAGAGAGGCTATACTCAAGAACTAATAGGAAAGCACATGAATCAAGCATGATGCAATTTATCCGAATGGAATGGATTGGAAGGAGGATGAGTCATAGTCAGTGTGGATGAGATCCTATACTCTAATCCTAGTTGCAGGCTTGCTCGGCTCCTAAGTTGAAACCGAACAATTTAGTCGTAGAGGCGGTGGGGCTTCGGTGGCGAGTCGGCGAGGAGAGTGGCGGAGCTGGTGGTGGAGAGATGACCGGGGAGGGGTTTTATAGGGCTGGGCGGCCGAGCGAGGCGGAGCAGAGAGGGGGTCGTGGGCCGAGGGACGCGGGGGAGGCGTTTGGCCGCTGGCGAGGCGGAGGGGCGTGGCCGAAAGACGCGGCGGACGGGAGGGCGGATCGCTGGAGGACGCGGGGGAGAGGGATCGGGTCGTGGGGGAAGAGGGGCTCGCGGGTCGGGCGGCGGGTTCGGGTCTGGCCGACCCGACCCTACCCGATAGCCCATGGGCTCGGTTGGGCTGGGCTCGGCCTTGGGCTTGGGTTGGGCTAGGGTTTAGGTTTAGGATAATAAAAATAAAATAATAATAAAAACAGTTTTGAGGTGTTTAAAAATAGGCCCGGGGCCCAATAAATTCCAAAAAAATTATCCTAAGTCTAGTTTTTCATTTTACACCCAAAAATATTATTTTCATAATATTTTAATATTATTTATCATCATTTAAAAAGTATTTAAAAATTAAAACCCTGAATTTAAATACAGAAAATTTCCAGAAAATTCCAGAAAATTATGAAAAGTCCAAATTAATAATTCCTGAAAATTAGGGGGCTTACTCTTAACGACAGTAGAAATGGCGGAGGAAGCAACTTTGGGTGCCATGGCGGCGGTAGTAAGAAGAAGAGAAGGAAATAAGAAAATATGAAGAAAGGTTTTCTCTCTTCTCTTCCCCTATATATATAGACAGCAACATGCGTCTAAAGATGAGGCGGCGGCTGTTCAGATCCAGAGTTGTATCGATCCCCATAATACCCACGGATGATGGCGAATCCTTGGTCGTTGGCCACTTTATCCCCTGACGGCGCATAATCCCAAAAGATCTCCTCGGAGATCGAACCAAATCCACTTAATTAATGACTTGACAACCTGGCATAACGAGTCATACGGCAACATGGTTATGCGATATGTCGCTCTAATGCGGCCAAAAGTGCTCGACCATGCTTCTTATTCAAAGTATTCCAAACTTATCATTTTTGGAAACTTTGAAGGGGGTCTTGTAGAAGTATAAAAATACTACAGGCCGCAATAGAGCTCATGCCGCATAAAAATGATATATACGGCCAGATAGAAGTCGCATAATAGCCTTCATGCGGCCTAAATAATCAAGTCGTAGAGGAGCCACATGCGGTCTGATCAACCAAGTCGCAGAGAACTTGCATAGTATACTATATGCACCCTGAATGACCACAGAACAGGGAGGCCGCATAAGGACCCCGTGACACAGATTTCGATGTCTGTCAAAGGCTCGACACATCACTCATCCCTCTGAGACGCTTTAAGACTTGTGAAGACGACGGCTCAGAAGAAGACAACAGGTCACATCAGCGTATTAATTGCTTCGACAAAAGTGACATGCCACGTGTTCCCTCGTATGCGGTCTCGCCAACATGCGGCCAGAGTGTCCATTCGACCAAGGCCCAAACGAGAGCACGTATGCGGCTACAAGACACATGCTGCCTCGCCAACATGCGTTCAGAGTGTTCATTCGACCAAGGCCCAAACTAGAGCACGTATCCGGCTACATGACCCATGCGGCCTCGCCAACATACGGCCGAGTTGTTATGCGGCCTTTAGCTCACAAGATATTTCCGTTATAACTTCAGAGATCTTCGCACAGTTGGTGCTGACTACGTGTCCAGGTAACCAAGTCACGCCCACAATGGATTGATAACAACCACGAGATCTTATCAACAGCATATCTCAACCAAGACCACGTGGCAATCTTTCCATGGCATGCAGAAACAGTTACAAACGTATTCTGTTGAAGGAGCCTTATGCGGCCACCAAACAGAGGCATATGCGGTACCTATAAGTCCATCAGAACGATGGCTATAAATAGGAGCAACTTGAACAGTCTAAAGGTCGGCTTTTTCTGCTTCAGAGAGACCAGACCAAGGGATCCGACTGGCTATTAGCAAACCTATACTCGAGCAAGAGAGAAATTTTTTTGCATCGGATCATCCATGTAGTAAAGAGAGTTGCTACACTCCTAACCCTCCATCGTCACCCCCAGAAAATAAATTTGTACATAGATTATCTTCTAGGACTTCTCTGTACCTTTTCTTAGTTTGTTAATCAAATCTAGTTCTTTCAGTTCTCTTTTTTACTTAAATGGCAAACAACAACCAGGATATAATAGTCTTTGCACTCTCCAGTAACTCCATGAACTTTGCAGCATCGGCATTCGGTGTTTTCTCAGCTGCATCATGATTGTCCGTATGGAAACTAGGCCCCGTAGCATCGAACCCAATCGTCATCGTAATCAGTGTGGTCGTGGACATCCATATACGGCTCCACATAAGGCTCCTACTCCGATTCTAAAGGCACAAGTTCTCTGTGTGAGGTCCACTGATAGTAATTCGACGTGAAACCTCTTGAGTACAAATGATATGTCATATCCACTTATGGATGATATTTCAAGTTGCGATATCTCACACACGGACACTTAATTTTGGTGCCCTCTATTTACTGAGGGAACGCCTTAGCGAATTGCAAAAACTGTTGTACACCCTCTATGAATTCATCCCGCACACCGCACATATCATAAGGATGATAGTTGTATATCCACGAACGATGTCGTAGATAGTAATTTATATCCATTTTTAGATACTTCTGTAAGATAGATACACATTATTCAAGTATATATCATTCAAATGGATGCAAAGATGGACATAAATAAAGAAGGATATGGGTGTCATCACGTGTCTTTTGCAGGTAGTAATGCTTTCTAACACCAACCACTACTAAAACTTCTCCTTGACATTCCAATATACTCTATTAGAACCTAGACTAATTCATAACATTTACACTACATTAATGCATAAGTAAAACCTCCGACTTGATTCCCCTATACATATATAGAAACCCTATTTAGGATGGCCACCTATCATTTATCAATTAAGTTAAATTAATTGCTCAAGATTTGAAATAATTAAAATTAGTGAGCTAAATCAATTGCTCCACTAACTAATAATTGTCATTCAAAACTATGAAAAGTTGCATATAAATACGTAGAATTATATATATATATATATATATATATATATATATATATATATATATATATATATATATATATATATATATATGGGTAAATGGAATATGAGCCATAGTGCTCATATTACTATATGAGCCATACACATGTGGACCATTAGGAATAGACTCCTACATCCCATATGCACCCATGTGCACTAGTACACTCTATTCCTATTGGTCCACATGTGCATAGCTCATGTAAAAATATTTGCTCTATGGCTTATATCCCGTTTACCCAATATATATATATATATATATATATATATATATATATATATATATATATATATATATATATATATAGTTCGGTAGAAGTTTTTTATTATATAAAATTTGGAATTCATCACTTGAACACAATCAAGTCTAATCTGATTATACAAAGAAAAAAAAATGGACAAAAAAACTTATTAGATACCATCGACTCCAAAACAACTACCAGAACATGCATTATCACGTTCTACAAAGTCCTTATGACAAAATAGTTTCTAATAGTACTGCTATTATCTCTATTAAAGAAATAATATTTATTACACAAGGTTCAAGCTTGTTCTACACAATAATATTTGTATGTTTAGCTTATACTTAGTCCTACCTGACCCAAATCAAAGTAAGAACCCATGTCCATAAATTTGGGGGGTGTACATATCATACCATCTTAGTATAAATTACTAGAAAACCCTTTTGGCTATATTATCATAATTAATAAAACATGGAGCGTGGATCAGTAGCTCTGGTCATCGGTGCCACTGGCATAGTCGGCAGAAGCCTCGTAGAGGCTCTTAAGAGGCCGGGCATGTCCGGCGCACCGTAGACCATGTATGGCTTAGACCGCCGCCAGACGGACCCGAGCACCCCCTCACTAGCCTAGACCGGTTCATCAAGCTCGACGTCCTAGACCACGAGTCCTCGGCCCGGGCTACCCTATACATGTGTGTATCGTGTCTGTGTTATTGTCGTGTCAGTGTGTGTGTTGTGTCATGTTTGTATCTGTGTGTGTATGAGAGAGAAAGAGAGAGAGAGAGAGAGAGAGAGAGAGAGACCAGATTGGGGTTTATCTAGAGGTGTCTGGAGCTGTGGAGAGGAGGAGGAGAAGCCCGAGGTTGTCGGAGGGAAGGATCAGCGGGAAGGGAGCAGCCACGCGAGAGGAGCCGTGTCGGAGGGTGGCTCTCGGGGGGGAGCCATTATGAGGGTTTCAAAAAATTTGGTGAGAATGGGAGGGGGAGAATGAACCGACCAACCCTATATTAAACAATTTATCGACGTCTCAAATAGACGTATCTAAACGTCGCAAATAAATAAAAACTTAGCCACGAAGTAAATATCGCTAAACGTCGCAAATAAATAAAAATATAGCGACGAATTTATTTTCTTAAAATGTCGCTATAAATTAAAATTTTAGCAATGTTCAGCGACCTTTGCCGGCGTATATTTTTACAATAGGAAATATCATCACTGCATTTTACAAAAATGTCGCTATTTATTACAAATTTAGCGACATTCAGCGACCTGAACCGACGTATATTTTTACAATATAAATTGTTGTCACTGAACATAGCGACGTTTAGTGACACTTTTTATTGGAGTCGCAAAAAATATTTCGCTAATAGCATAAACTTTGGCAGTGATTCTAGAGAAGTAGCACACATGGCATGGAAGAAGCCCTTCTCTCTTTCTCAAAGGTGTCAAATCATTCCTTAAGAGTAAGCCAACTAGTTGGGCATCACTTTGCAGGACCTATGCTCCAGATAAAAATATACGGATGGGGTTCAAGGAGCTCATAGTATTAGAGGGTATTTGTACAGCCAAAGTAACGTCGAAAGATGTTTCAGCCACCTTCATTGAATGACAGAAGAAGGTGGTACTCTATGTGGTAGGTCTTTGTCCGTCGTATATTCTCTTATATGCTTTATATACGACTTGTCTGGCTATCGACATAGAAGGTTAAGGTGTTTTCTAGAGAGGACAACTTCTTCTTCATTCATTTTGAGTAGTACGGGAGGGTCCTGGCTCTATGACAGTCATCTTGTCAGAACCAAGAGATGGGACCCTCTTATTTCAACGGAACGAGATCTCCTTGTTGTTCCTGTTTGGATTCAACTCCAGATGCTTCCATTGGTGTTATGGAATAACATACCTCTTCGCAAGATTGCTACTGTAGTGGGGATTTCGATCAAGATGGATGTGCCTACGACTTATCTTGAAGATTGATCCTTCGTTATGATACAGTTATTCTTTGGTTTCCCTACTTTACGGTATACATTTGGTACTTCAATGTGGACTCTAACCAATAAACTTTAAAGGTTCTAAGGGACTAAATTTTGTTCCAGGTGTAGCTCATATACACTTCTTAATGCTTCTTTAGAGAATATAGCTGGATAAAAACTATCGAAGCTAATGTTGCAGGAATTACACGCATAATATGCATGTACATATAGAAGATAAGTATGATACCACTTTAAATATGAACAATATTTTTTATTTAAGCAAACAATATATGTTCTATTTGTTTAACAGTATAATATTTCAAACAAATAACTAACTATGCGCAATATTTCCAGTTGATATTTTTTTTTGTGATACGGGACATAGTTTTTAACATCTTTGGACAATAATCTGTTTCAATTTTTTTTAGCTTTTTGCCTATTTTTTTCCTAAAGTGTTATAATTTTGGCTCAAATACCATCAAGTAGTGTAGTTATAGGTTTATCACGCAAATTTTTAATCCAGTTATTAAAACATTCAACAAGGTTCGACGTGTTAATATCTAATATAGGACAAAGCCAATAGGTTGTTATCTAGAGTGATAAAAAAGCGAGTTTCATCATTTACTCCAACGAGCCAATTGTAAACATCTATTTTTTCAGCTTTAATTATTTCAAAGCAATAATTCACATACGTTTTATTATAACATCTTGCAAGATAGTCTAAAATACGTTGAAAATATTTCAATCTACATACTGATTTAAAATTTTGTTTTAAATATTGAATAAAAAAAAATGAGACGATTATAGGAAAGTAACATGCATGGCATTTATCAATCCATGGAAGAAGTCCTTCCCTCTCTCTCTCAAAGGTGTCAGATCCTTCCTCAAAAGTAAGCCAACTAGTTGGGCATCACTGTGCAAGACCTCTGCTCCGGATGAAAATTTACGGATGGAGTTCGAGGAGCTCATAGCGTTAGAGGGTATCTGTACAACCAAAGTAACGTCGAAAGATGTTTCAGCCACCTTCACTGAATGACAGAAGACGGTGGTACTCTATGTGGTAGGTCTTTGTCCGTCATATATTCTCTTATCTGCTTTATATACGACGTGTGTGGCTATCGGTAGGGAAGGTTGAGGTGTTTTCTAGAGAGGACAACTTCTTCTTCGTTCGTTTTGAGGAGGAGAATGATCTGGAAGCTGTGCTTACGGGAGGGTCCTGGCTCTATGACAGTCATCTTGTCGGAACCAAGAGATGGGACCCTCTTATTTCAGCGGAACGAGATCTCCTTGTTGTTCTTCGTATTTGGATTAAACTCCAGAAGCTTCCATTGGTGTTATGGACAACATACCTCTTCGCAAGATAGCTGCTGTAGTGGGGATTCCAGTCAAGATGGATGTGCCTACGACTTATCACGGGCATTTAGCCTATGCTCGGATCTTGGTGGAGGTCTCGGCTGCAAGACCCTTACTCTCGGAGGTTCCTGTTTTGCTTTCGATGACCCAAAGGCTCATTGTCCCTGTGGTCTATGAGTTGACAACCCCTACCTGCTCAGCCTACCACTGTATAGGTCATGAGGAGATTCATTGTCCTGAGCCAAATGGGGGATCTATCCGCTAGGAACTTCTAGAGGTGTTGAGAGATCGATCTAGCAACCGAGATTGCATCTCAGGGGCAGTCCCATGGCAGTGTTAGGAGTGGGTGGTGTTTAGTGATGGGGGATAAAGCAACCGAGATTTTGGATCCCAGGCCAACTTGGCATGGTCCTGAATTTTTTCATTTGAGTGAGGATGCAAATACGGTACTAGGAGGAGAATGCCTAGGGATGGCGTGGCGATGGTAGCACCGAGGCTAAACTGCTGATATAAGTTGGTGTCGAGAGAAGACTTCCACGTATGTATGTGCAGGAGGGTGAAACATCTGAGTATGCTACCACGGAAGACGATGTGGCACTGGGGTCAGACAATCTCACTAGGGTGAACGAGACGTGGATAACACAGGTGGTCGTTTGTTATGTCCGGATTCACCAGTTATTTTCAGTTATTTTTTCAAAAGTAATGCTAGGTAACATCAATATCCAATCACATTTGTAGAAAAAATTATTCAATGGTCCGGACTCACTATGCGACAATAATAAACCTAACCCTCCTCCAATAGTGTTGAGCACATAATGTTGCAACCTATCTTCTTCTTCTTCTTTCTGAGATGCGCAACCTATCGTTAATATTGTGTAATCTTCTCTTAATAACCAAAATGTACCGAACATGTGTTCTGAAATCATCCCAAACAACATCAAAATAGCAGCAGCAGAATTGGTCCCATCACTTCATAAAAGTCAACATAAATTATTTTATCTTGAATAAGTTCACGATACAACATATAACGATTAATTGGGGAATAAATTAATTTTGTAAATACTTGATGTAGAGAGGAGAATGACCTCATTATTTTAACAATCCGTAGAGAATTCAATCGGACAAATGGAGCACCTTATCCGTTGTTATTCTTGTTCTCAAGAATATAAACATAATAAAAAAACAGTTGGGCATTTGGTCTAGTGGTATGATTCTCGCTTAGGGTGCGAGAGGTCCCGAGTTCAATTCTCGGAATGCCCCCATTATTTTTTAATGATCACCACCTATGCATACTTTAGCCGTCTCTTAAAGCTCAGTTGGTTTTCTTTATGCTTCTTTCGCCCATATCCAGTCCACATACACATCACGGTATGGTGCTCCTGCTAGGGATGCTTGTTCTGTTGACTAGAAATATAACATTAATTAATAACTGATCTAAAATTTGGGTAAATATATCAAACAAGAATTTCACACAACACAATATACAGTTACAAACCCATTAATCCATCGAAATCTTACCTAATTTGTGTTCACAAACTAAATAACCCTTGATAACCTTACACTTTTGGGCGATATTTTAATCATGTTGTTAGCTTATGTGTTGATAACATTAACGTGCTGGTCCAAAGAGAACTCGGGTTAATTGGACCGGGCGGACCACAATCCGGCTCGGGTCCGACTTGGTCAAATTCGGTCTGGGCCGGCACGAATTCTATCAACGGGCCAACCCGGCTAGGTCCAAAGAGAACTCGGGTTCAGGCTTGGTCTACAATTGCGGCCTGATAGCCCACCCGCTCCTAAACCCGAGTCGAACTAGGTTTATTCAAAAATTCAAACAAACCGGCCTGACATGGTCAGTGACCTGATTAGGGCCCGGTTCAGGTCTGGTTAAAACCCGGTACTCACATCAACCATGGGTGCCACAACTTTGAGTATGTGTGTGTAGGGTAATATATATATATATATATATATATATATATATATATATATATATATATATATAATTTATTCTGATCAGAAGGCCTACAACCCTAGCCCGAAGGCCTTACAAAAAATTTCAAAGGCTACAAACCCAGCCCGAAGGCCTCCCGCACCTGCATCGCCCCGCACCTGCTGTCACGCCCCAGTCCTAAAATACGTAAGACTAGGAATACGTAACACGCCCAGCCGTATGTATACGAACTCCAATATATGGAAACCGTATACACACGTACGTTGTTCATGAATATCCAATCCACCAGTGGTAATATACTGTCACAACAAGTTCCACACAATCTATATCTCATCCACAGCACAGATAATAAGTAGGAATAAAGAGCTGAATATCAAAGATAAGTATCAAGTCTGATAGTCGGGTGGAAACAAATCCATTACAAAATGACTATACTGAAGTAGCAAAAAGATCTCTAAACAACGAAAATAAAATCACAGATACTCTGAGGGTAAGACCTCCTCAGCCTGGTAAGTAGCATCCAGTTCAGGACCGTACTCCTGCGGATACTCCTGCTCGTCCATATCTGGAAATGGACCAGGTCCTCAGAGGGACGTAACAAGATACATAATAACATGTCAAAAAAGTACTGAAATATAAACATCCAATGGGTCGCCTAACCATCTAAGTGAATGCAGTTTGAGGACAACTTTGAGTGTATGGGAAAGTGTAGGCTAGACACATGCTGACGTAATTTACCAATCGCGACAACTGGCTAGTATATGCCACATATGTCCCCCAATACAAGGGCGCAATGTAATGTAATAACGTCCTACCGCTTCGAAGAACGGGAAATCTTGCATAGTATATAATGTCCATATCACTCCGTCGAGTGTGGAATCTGCATAGAGGAAGTGGGTGTCCCATACGCCTACTAGTCGTCCTCCCCGCCCAATGATCTATGCATGTTGTATCCACAACACGCTAAATAACTGTCACGTCTACTGGCATACAAAGTTTCTATCAGCAGTCATCCCTAACGTGCGGCTCATACGTACAGGCGGCCAACCCAATACGTAGTCCGGGATCTATATGAGACTCACAACTCGTGTAACAACTGTGTCACGGCCAATGAACCTAGTGATACTTCATAATACTGGGGTGGTCTCATAAAGTAGGTCCAAAATCTACAGGAATAAAAATCTATAAAAGCAGAATTAAACATGCATGTATCAGTTGGAATGTAAATAATAGTACGATGGCAAGGTATACTTGCCGAGCAAAAGTCCTGTATAGTACAAGTCCAAACAGTGTTTTGTTTGTTTGTAAGAAGAAGTGGTTTAGGGTTTGGAAGTGTTGTAATATATATAGGAATAAGGAGGAGGTGGAATAAGGCGGTGGGTGATGAGTCACATGCGGGGTGAGCCGCTGCTGTTTTTTTTCCATTGGTTTTGGTTTTGGTTTGAGAAGAGTTTAGTAATAATAGGTAAAAGGCGGTGGGGTTGCTGCAGATATTTTTCTTCACACGTGCGAAGGAGAGAATTAAGCGGTGGAGGTCTGCTTTACGCGCGGAGCGGATTTTAGGCGGTGGGGTTCCTTTACGCGCGGAAAAGGGAACTAAGCGATGAAGGTCTTTTTACGTTCGGAGTTATTTTACGCGCGTAGAAGAAAAGTAATGTTGGTTTTTTGCTACTACTGCTGTTGATATTTTTCTTAATGGGTTTGGGGTTAACGGGTTTCGGGTTAAAATCAAATAAGAATTAATATATATATATTTATACACATATCAATACATAGAAAATTCTAAAATTATATTGGTGCATATGGTTAAGCTAGCAACTTGCCAAAGGGTCTCCTACATTGAATAAATTAGGAAAAAATTATGATGGCCCCATAAATCCTTTAATTGCATAAATACCTCAAATAAAAATTAATAAAAATCTATTCCTTCTATTTAGCTCATAATTACTAAATAAATTAAATAATAAATACGGTTTACAGAATTAGGGGTCTTACATTCTACCCAACTTATAAAAAATTTGTCCTCGAAACTAAAATAGGGTAGGGTCTCTTTATCTAATCTCTCTTGATCAAAAAAATTTTTTTATCTCAAGTTTAATAATGTAATTTCTACCCAACTTAGAACTTATCCATCTATCATTTTAAGGCTATACATTTAAGAAAACTATTCCTCAATTTATTTAATTATGTTGTTCAATCCTCAAAGTTTACACAAAATATATCACCTATGATGTACCCTTAATTTCGGAAAGTAATCATCAAATAATGTGATTGGTCTCTGGGATATATCTAGAACTATCTGTATATCAAACTTATACCAAGCACGAAGTTTCGTCTTTCCGAAGCAAGGGAAGACGGAGAGCAATAATAAAAAAAAATCTAGGTGAAGGTGATAGAATACAAGTACGAGGTTCAAGGAGTTTTAAAGAATTCAATTGGGAATCATCAAGTCGGTTGTGGGTTGAAATCATATTTTGGTAATTCCTATTCACATGCTTATATAAGTACAGTTATGTAACCGATGTGATATGCCAGTCATGTCTAGGGACAAGTATATTCGTCTACTAGTCAATTATGTATCTCAATCCTATATAAAGTAGTATTGCGAAGGGCGAACCAAGCGCACTATGGTTGATCAGACCGTAATACACTGATTCTAAAATGTATTAATGTATGCATCCACTAATACATGTATCATGAACAAACTTGATAAAAGAATAAGTTTGCAAAACTAGGCTGTAACAGCAGCATAAGTCAAGGTAGTTCAGAAAATAGAAATACGCCAATACGCTAGATTATGATGAGAGATGTTACAAAATGATTCAAGTCACAAAGAGATAGGATTCTGCAGTCTCTATAGTTGTCATACTAACTCCTTGTCTAAGTCGCTAGTTGACCAAATAGGGTATGAGCCTCTAAAATTTACAGTATGGATAAACATTACCTTCTTATGCTAGCGTACAGTTAATGTCACTATACGTTATTAAGGAGTCAAAAGGACTATATGATACTAGGTTGTGAGGTATACTACCCAACTTATAACAATAAACTAATACTGTAATTGCCTTGAGGGGATTCTTCAGAATAACCTGGTCCTTGTAAATAAAATAGAACTCTTGTTAGGGTATACGAGAAAAGATCTTGATACTTATTAAGGTTTCTATTGCATTATATAGGTAATGGTCATCTTAAGTCTTAATCATAGTGCTCATAGAATAAAAGTGTCTACATTAAGAATGAACTTGTATCGAGCTATGGATAAAATTACGGGATCTACGACTAAGGGATAATAATCACAGCCTTAATGAATAAATCAACTATCAGACAAAAAATTTAAAATTCAAGATTACAACTATAACCTTAGCAAACTATATATCCTAACATAGAATAAATTACTCGATCTACAGTCAGAAGTGATGGTATAAGGAATAAATTAACAAAGTAATTTTATATCTTGGTCAACGAAATAGGTTCAGAAAACGTTCGAGCATGTCATCTTCGCGCTCCTAAGTAGATTCTCCTGGTTTATTTATCTGCTGAGCTGGCTTCGGTGCTGGAAGTGCTAGCCTCTGTGCTGGCGGTAGAAGTGTCAATGCTTGTTGTATAGGACAGTCTTTCATAATATGTTGTCCGAAACCACATCTCATACATTGCCCTAGGCGAGTTCGATAGTCCTTCCTAATATGTCCGCGTTTCCCACAATAATGGCAGTGGGGCTTCTCTGGGATCTAGTACGGTCTTGCTCTGTGCTGGTACTGTTGTTGCTGAGCTAAAGAACGTTTGATAGGTCCTTCTTGTTGTATTCTTGCTGGTCCTTGCTGTGTCCTCAGCTGACCTCATTTTCCTCTGCTGATGGTTTCTTGTAATCTGGCTTCTGTCAGTAATTCGGCATAAGAGATCCGGGACTGTGAGCTTGTATAGTGTTGGAGCTCCTGAGTCAGTCCGCGATGAAACCTCTTAGCCTTGGCCAAGTCATCTGGTATCAGGGTAGCGCCATATTTACTAAGGCGACTAAACTCAGCATCATATTCATCCATTGTTCTGTTTCCTTGCTCCAGGTGAAGAAACTGATCGTACAATGCATCTCTGACGGTGTCCGAAAAGTACTTCCTTTCGAAGCTCTCCGGAACTGCTCCCATGTCTAGTATGTACCTAGTATGTACCTAGCTGGCGCTCCATGGATTCCCACCAGTGGTAAGCATTACCATCTAGAAGCGTCCTTACACCCGTCATCCACTGCTCTGTAGGTAGCTGTGATGCTTCTAATAACTTCCGAGTGTGAGTGATCCAGTTGGTAGTTTCCTCTGGGCTCTCTATGCCTTTGTATGGCCTTGGACCCATTTGTATACAGTCATTTACTGAACCAACTCTATCTTGAGGTTCTGGAGCTAGTGCTTGAGCTGGTACAGTAGCCTATACAACCATCCTTTCAAGTGTACCAGAAATTCTTGCCTCTGCTCGGCTGCCTGTTGCCTCTGTTTCTCTATCATCATCTGGAAGAATTGGAACAGTTGTGCCTGGCCATCCTGCGGTGTCGATGAGACTGGAAGGTTCCCATTAGGTGGAACGGGAAGATCAGATGGAACTGGATTGTGAATCTGTCCATCTGGTCCCGAAAGTCAAGAAATTGTTGAGGTCTCTCCTTGAGTCTGACCATTGACTCCTGGAGTTGTGTCACCATTGGCGACAGTACATTCATTCTGCATATCCATCTCTCTGTAGATGATGTACGCAATAATTTAGAAGAAGTACAGGAATCAAACAAGATGCAAGTATTAAATAGGATATAAAAGCATGAAATATGCTGGGGAATTTGCCGCATATTTCACAGTCAAAAATTCCCACATACATGAAGTCTTTTTTCCGTAAAACAGAGACTCAAGGTAGTTGCGTAAAACAGGTTGCTTAGCTGTCCGCGTAAAACAAAGGTTCTAGGAGGTTTGGCGTAAAATAGATATTCAAAACTATCGGCGTAAAATATGGCTTCAGAACTGTCTGGGTAAAAGTTGGCGTAAAAGTTTCCACGCGTAACGTCTGCACGTAAAAGATCTGCTGCGTAAACGTCTGCGTAAAAGATTACTATTCCTCAGCATAAAGTTTGATATTCTTCTGGCGTAAATCTTAAATACGTGGCAGCGTAAAGTAGTACGAGAAACTCTTCGTATTCCTCGGATGAATTTGTCAGATAATTCAGTGAACCTGACATCTGACAAAAGTACTGCACGATGATCGAGAGAACGGCTATGATAATGATTTTACACAGAGACCTAGATTGTCATCTAGTGACATATTGATACAAGTCATTTTTACGCTTCCAAGAGAAAGAAAAGTTGGGTCTTCTGAATACGCTACCTACAAAGATGAGTTTTTACGCTCAAGATGAGACAAAATTAGATGCCACGTAAAAAGCTGTCGCTGCACAGGGCTCGAGGCATATATCTGCATTTAATGCATGAGATTAGGTCACGACTGGGAAACTAAGACTGTAACACATACACTCATATCACCATCCTTACATTTTACGCCTAATCAGGCTACTCTATGTTAGTTATCTATTAATCATGAATCCTCAAGTTTACGATGGGGCGGTTACCTACGTAGCTTGCATGCCATGATCTTACAAAGGAATACATATCATACGCAGATTGAACGTGGGTAGCAATTATCATAACCACAGCGTAAATGAGGCAATCTTCTTCATAGTTTGGCCTTTACGCCAACAAGATAATCAATTGGCTTTTACGCCAACCAGGGTAAATGATCTTTGGCGTAAAACTTTGTTTTACCCAACAGAGGATAGTTGAAAGGAAGTCTGAGGTTTTAGTCAAGTGTGGATGAGATCCTTATACTCTATTCCTATACGCAGGCTTGTTTGGTACAGTTACGTAACCAAGACAATATATTCTCGACCTGCATGGGCTACCACCAAAAATATGTCCCGCCCCAGTCCCAAAATACGTAAGATTAGGAATACGTAACACGCCCAGCCGTATTTATACGAACTCCAATATATGAAAACCGTATACACACGTACGATGTTCATGAATATCCAATCCACCAGTGGTAATATACTGTCACAACAAGTTTCACACAATCTATATCTCATCCACAGCACAGATAATAAGTAGGAATAAAGAGCTTAATAATAACTGAATATCAAAGATAAGTATCAAGTCTGATAGTCGGGTGGAAACAAATCCACTACAAAATAATTATACTAAAGTAGCAAAAAGATCTCTAAACAATGGAAATAAAATCACAGATACTCTGAGGGTAAGACCTCCTCAGCCTGGTAAGTAGCATCCAGTCCAGGACCGTACTCCTGCGGATACTCCTACTCGTCCATATCTGGAAAGGGACCAGGTCCTCAGAGGGGCGTAACAAAATACATAATAACATGCCAATAAAGTACTGAAATATAAACATCCAATGGGTCGCCTAACCATCTAAGTGAATGCAGTTTGAGGGCAACTTTGAGTGTATGGGAAAGTGTAGGCTAGACATATGCTGACGTAATTCACCAATCGTGATAACTGGCTAGTATATGCCACATATGCCCCACAATACAAGGGCACAATGTAATGTAATAACGTTCTACCGCTCCGAAGAACGGGAAATCTTGCATAGTATATAATGTCCATATCACTCCGTCGATTGTGGAATCTGCATAGAGGAAGTGGGTGTCCCATACGCCTACTAGTCGTCCTCCCCGCCCAATGATCTATGCATGTTGTATCCACAACACGATAAATCCTCTAAATAACTTCCAGGTCTACTGGCATACAAAGTTTCTATCAGCAGTCATCCCTAACGCACGGCTCATACGTACAGGCGGCCAACCCAATACGTAGTCCGGGATCTATATGAGACTCATAACTCGTGTAACAACTGTGTCACGGCCAATGAACCTAGTGATACTTCATAATACTGGGGTGGTCTCATAAAATAGGTCCAAAATCTACAGGAATAAACATCTATAAAAGCAGAATTAAACATGCATGTATCAATTGGAATATAAATAATAGTACGATGGCAAGGTATACTTGCCGAGCAAAAGTTTGGTATATTGCACGTCCAAACAGTGTTTTGTTTGTTTGTAAGAAGAAGTGGTTTAGGATTTGGAAGTGTTGTAATATATATTGAAATAAGGAGGCGGTGGAATGAGGTGGTGGGTGATGAGTCACATGCGGGTTGAGCCGCTGCTGTTTTCCTTTCATTGGTTTTGGTTTTGGTTTTGGTTTGAGGAGAGTTTAGTAATAATAGGTAAAGAGGCGGTGGGGTTGCTGCTGATATTTTTTTTCACACGTGCGGAGGATAGAATTAAGCGGTGGAGGTCTGCTTTACGTGCGGAGCGGATTTTAGGCGGTGGGGTTCCTTTACGCGCGGAAAAGGGAACTAAGCGTTGGATGTCTTTTTATGCTCGGAGTTATTTTACGTGCGTAGAAGAAAAAGTAATGTTGGTTTTTTGCTACTGCTGCTGTTGATATTTTTCTTAATGGGTTTGGGATTAACGGGTTTCGGGTTGAAATCAAATAAGAATTAATATATATATATATATATATTTATACACATATCATACATAGAAAATTCTAAAAATTATATTGGTGCATATGGTTAAGCTAGCAACTTGTCTAAAGGGTCTTCTACATGGAATAAATTAGGAAAAATTTATGATGGCCCCATAAATCCTCTAATTGCATAAATACCTCAAATAAAAATTAATAAAAATCTATTCCTTCTATTTAGCTCATAATTACTAAATAAATTAAATAATTAATACGGTTTACAGAATTAGGGGTCTTACACCTGTATCGTACTGTACCCGACGTACCTGTATATTTAATTCCCCTAGAGCCATCTCCACCGCTCGAACTAGCGACCTCTTGAGGGGAATGCATCTCTCTTAACCACTAGGCTAGAGGTCATATATATATATATATATATATATATATATATATATATATATATATAGTTAGCTAGTTAGTTAGTTAGAATAGAGAGGAGTAATGCGAGGTATCTCAATACCTTGAGATACTCAAGGTATTGGGCATCGGGGCAAGGTATTGGGTTTTTGCCTAGGAATGAGGTTAGAGATACTTTTATATATATATATATATATATATATATATATATATATATATATATATATATATATATATATATATATATATATATATATATATATATATATACGTGCTAGTATATATATTAGAGGGTATAGGCGGGATATATAGTGTAGGTTGAGGTATCGGATACCGAGGGTATCCCGGTATCTCATGGAGGCGAGTTTGAGGGTTTACTAGCTTAATGAGCTAGTTTTTACCTAGAATTTTAGGGGCACCCTAGTTTGACCTACAGTTGACCGTAGTTGACCCAGTTTACTGCCAAAGTCAACCTTTGACCTAGTTTTGACCTAGAGTTGACTTTTTGGACCCCCGAGTTGACTTTTGACCCAGATTTTACCGGTTTGACCCGTTTGACCGAGAACAACCCTAGAAGCTTATTTTTAGTTATTTTATATCTGTATAACTCTTTAGAACTCCGTTTAACCTTGCTTTTCGTAATAGGTCCTTGCGACGCCTGTTCGGATTGCCAGTTGCTCAGGACGTCAGGCGAGTACATTCTCTGATAGTTTTTATTATCTGATGATTATTATGATTCAGCTTCTAGTATAGTATTATCTGATTTTTCTGGCACGACACGGACTAGTATTTCTGGATTCATTTACTTGCGACACGTAAATTTTATATTTCTGGCCTCTATTCTGGAATCACCTACTAGTATCACCTACTGGCATCACATCGTGACTCACTACAGGCATCACTCATGTTTCTGGATGGACTCATACTTAATTTACGTGTCGGGTCTTGGATTCACATGTACTAGTCGGGGCAGAGAAATACTCGAGTAGACATGTAAACATTTTCAACTGGAATCACTGGAATCACCCCCTCGTGTCTAATCTGGAATGATAGCAGCCGCGTACCTAGTGCACGGTGAGCCGTACTTACCCTAGCCATTTACATGTTAAAATAGGTATTTCAAAGACACGAGTTCATTCTTTCTAGTCTGGACTCTCTTACACTTCTTGACTGGTCTCACTTATACTTCTTGACTTGACTCATTACATTTATTCTTGCTGGACTCACTACACGTTCTTGTGCACACACTTGCTCTTAGTTTAGATTTCTTGTATCTTGCAGTCATTACTATCTTGATTCTGATTTTCATACATCTTTACCTTTATGCACCAGTTGACAGTTAAACATATATATTTCCTTGTTCATACTTTATTTTCTTCACCTTGTGCTACTTGCTACAACTGTTTTATAGTTTTTATCATTTAACTGGAACTGTTGTTAGAGGTGTACTTTCTCCAATCCTGACTGGATATATTTTTTCCAGAGGATCCGGAAGATTGGTGTCCGACATTTTATGGACCTCAGCCTGTCGATGGTGCAGACAGGGAACCCCTAGTTCATGAGTGATTTTCGGGTTGGTAGCCGGGATCACTAGGACCTCAGTATATTTATTAGCTTTTGGTACCGGATTTGTCCCCGGCTTTTGGTTGAGACCTTGAATTGTATATGATTCAGGATATTCTTGTATTATTATTATTGTTGTTGTTGTTTTAGTAGAAGTTGTTTAGACTTTATAGTTGTTAGACTTCTATGTTATCTTATCGTGCTTAGATCATAATTGAGTATTGTGTTATCTTTATCATATTACTCCTCCGTTTGGAGTTGAGATCTTGACAGGTACTTATATTGTTGTGTGAGATTGCTATCTAGATAGTAGACCTAGACAGCGTTCTACCGCCGATGCTGCAGCATAGGCTGGACGTACCCACGACTCATGTTCGATTTTTGGGTGTGGATCGTGACACGTTTTTGGTGGCGGCCCACGCAGGTCTCGAGCTTTACAATTAGTGCGATGTCGTAGTAGTACAACAATTTAGTTGTACTGCTGTGAGCCTGCTCTAGGATATAGGATCTAGGATGAGAGTGTACTCAATCACGACTAGGAACATTTCCAATCTAATTATTCTGAAATTTCTTTCTTTTGAAATATGACTGTCCTTCTTTGATGATATCGTATCTTGTGCCGTATTGACTTTTTTTGATCTGTGTTCAGGATGCCTCCGAAGACACGATCCCATCGTATCGTTCCAGCAGTTGCCACCAAGAGGTCTGCCACCTCTCGTCCAGCTCGTATTCAGGCAGCTGCTACCGCTCCACTCACCACTCCTGTGGTTGAGGGAGCATCTGTTTCTCTCGGGGATCCTCCTTCACCTGTCGATCCGAGGACTACCCCAGTCGTTCCGGTGGTACCTCCTCCACCACCTCCTGTACCAGTAGACGCCACACAGTTGTTTGTATTCTTCAGGGAGATGATGGACGCGTAGTACCGCCAGGTGGATATGATGAGGCTGGGCATTGAGAATGCCCACTAGGTGGCCATGACGGCAGTGGACAGAGTGGCTCAGATCCAGCCACAGGCAGATCAGACTCAGCATCCGAGGCCGGGCAGCATCATTGACTTCCAGAGGATGCGGCCCAAGGAGTTTTGGGGTACAGAGGGGATCCTGTACGCTGATGACTGGATAGAGCAGATTGAGGGAATTTTTTGGCTGGCACAGATTCCAGACAGCATGCAGATAGAGGCAGCGGGCAGTCAGATGTTCGACCTCGTGTTGATGTGGTATCGTACTGATACGAGGATCGCGGCACCAGGGCTTACTTGGGAGGCTTTCAAGACAATTTTTAAGGAGAAGTTTTTCCCAGATGTGGCTCTCAGTGCCTTGGAGAGCCAGTTTGAGGCACTCGTCCAGGGGAACATGCTGGTGGACGAGTATGCAGCAGAGTTCTGCCTTCTGGGCAGATTTGTGGAGGGCTTGAGTGAGGCAGCAAAGGCGAGAAAGTTTCGCAAGGGCTTGGTCATAGCGGTCAAGTCTTTGACTAGGAGTGACCGCGAGGCAACTTTCGAGTAGATCGTAGGGGACGCTCAGAGGGCAGAGGATGACTTGGAGCTCAAGTCCAAGAGAGGCAGGAATAATTCAGGTAGTGTGAGTGGTAGTACAGGACTGGCTAAGCATCCCTATGTGCAGAAGACAGTGCAGCAGCCGGGGCAGCAGGGTCAGGATCACAGAGTGCCCACTTATGCCTACTGCAGGAAGGCAGGACACACTTGGGATATTTGTAGGAGGAGGCTGAAGGTGTGTTTGTTCTGTGGATCCACTGCTCACCAGATACGAGATTGCCCTACTGCACCTCCATTGGGTGGAGCACAGGATCGGAGAGTTGGAGCTAGGCCACCTGTGCCACAACATCATGCCCCGCACCAGTAGAGGGAGATACCCCAGCAGGCAGGGCTTTTGCGTTGACGGTCGAGGAGGCCGATGCTACGGGTGTCGGGTTAGCAGGTCTGTCTCTTTGTTCTTTTTTCCGTCCTTTTTTATTTCTTGTGATGTGCTTCATTAGTACCTGTTAGACTTTTCTTTGTGTTGTGATAGATATTGTAGTGACCCTGATTGAGACTGTGATAACACGACCAGTAGGACCATGATCTAGCATGTTGTTTAGATAAAATTTCTTGACTGTGATTGTTGGGGGTTTGACCTAGAAGAAGTGCGATCGACTTTAAATTTTGAGAACAAAATTTTCTAAGGATGATAGGCTTGTCACTACCCTATTTCCAAGGCAGGTTATTTTTTTATTTTAATTTGGTAAATTGTGTATTGATTATAAATATTTGTATTAATATTTAATTAGTTGGTTGTATTTATTTTTATTAGTTATTTTAGGATTTTGGCTAGCCTGGACCCATGTCAGACCCTAGTGGACCCATGTCAGACCCAACCAACACCCTTGTCAGACTTATTTATTGGTGTAGAATAGTTATTTATATTTTAATTAGTTAGTTAGAGTGATTAGGGATTTATTTGAGTGCATTTGGAACCCCAAACCCAAACCCCAATTAGGATGACTTAATTTAAGGGCATTTTGGTCATTCCACCTAAATGCCAAACCCTAACCCTTGCTAATTCCTACTTAGCCGAACATGACCAGCACCCCCCCCATTCCATTTTATTTCTTCTTCTTCTTCTTCTTCTTCTTCTTCTTTATTCTTCTTTCTATTCTCTTTTTCTTTCCTTCTTTCAACTTCTTCTCTCCAAGTAAGTTTCTTCACCCTCTTTCTCTTCCTTCATCTATTTCTCTCTTTAATACAAACCCTAAACCTTTGCTTTTCCCTAACCTAGGTGTGTAGAGCTTAGAATTAGTGTAGGAGCTTGGCTTGGAGGCTTGGTGTGGATGATTTCTAGGTTTTTGGAGACTTTGGCCTTGGGATTTCAACTCCCAAGAGGTAAACTCTAACTTTTCTCTTAGTAATTGCTCTAATATAGTATAATTAGTAGTTTAGAACCTTCCTAGACCTTAGGGCTACCCGTAGGAGGAAGTTAGAACTTGTTTGGATGTGTTTCAAGACTTTGGCATTAGGTTTTGTGTCAATTTTGGGTGAAATCCGAGATTGGCTTAATTTTGGGTATTGTCCTAGGTTAGACGGACCTAGATAGACGTGCTTGGGTTTCTTAAGGGTAAGTACGTGTCCCCGTTTGGACACATGAGATCGTGTCACGAAGATTTAGGCGTTTCGAGCGATTTGAAAGTTTTTTGTCGTCGTGGGTTCCACATGCATGTGGAATTTTGCCACGGATCTAGAATCGGAGAATTAGCATTTTTTGAGGTTCTAGACATCGATTAGAACTCATGGGTAAATTTTGGGTATTTTTCGAGTAGGTTTGGTGTGCATTTCATGAGGTATCGCGAGCCGCACTCCACGTGTTTGTCGAAATGACCAAATTATCATTTCGAATTGGTTTCTAGATTTTGGGCTTGTGCACGGGTTGGATTAGCTTCGGAGAGTGTGTATTAGAGTTCTCGAGTTATATTTTATATATATGTAGATATATATATATATGTGTTGGGGTGGTTGTGCGTGTCTTGGTGTGGTTGTGTGTGTGTTTGTGTGTTGTGTGTGTTTGAGTGTTAGTGTGTGTGTTGTGTGTGAGAGTGTGGTTATATATATATATATATATATATATATATATATATATATATATATATATATATATATATATATATATATATATATATAGGTATATGTATATATATGTTTGTATATATATATAGAGAATGTTTATATATATATATATATATATATATATATATATATATACATATATGTGTTTATATATATACAGGTATGTGTATATAGATATATAGATAGATAGGTAATAGGTAACTAGGTATCGGGTTAGTATATATATATATATATATATATATATATATATATATATATATATATATATATATATATATATATATATAACTATATATATATATATAGCTAAGTTAGTTGGTAAGATGAGAGACCAAGAAGGTATTGGATCTCAATACCTTGAGATATCAAGGTATTTATGTAAGTGAGGTATAGGGGTATCGAGGTATTGAGGTATAGCCTAATACTAAGTTATATATATATATATATATATATATATATATATATATATATATATATATATATATATATATATATATATATATGTTATATATATAGTAGCATATGGTAGTATATATATAGAAAGACTCTAGATAATGGCAAGGTTTTCTAAGGTAAGATGCTATGCTAATCTCTGTGTTTGAGGTATGATCAAGAAAATATTCTATGCATTGCTCTTGGCTTTCTATGGTACTGTCTGCTACTATTAAGACAAAAGCTAAATTTATAGTTCTCTAGCACTATCTCCCCACAAAAAGCTAGATTAGTCCTAATACTGAACCTTGGATTTTTATTGGTTCCTCAGTACTAGGGTCAAACATTATGGTAAAATCTTTAACTAACTCTAGTAGTGTTTATACTACTCTCAAGTCTTCATAAATATATCAAGGGGTGATGGTAAACTAATCTATAGATAAGGGACGCTAGGGTTCATTAGGCATTCGGATCTTAGTGATATGTCGATACTCTAGTGGTATTCTTAATAGGAAGGTTACCCTACTTATTATCTATCAACAGGGACTCCTATATTCTAGGAGGGGGCTATACTGTCACGCCCCAGTCTCAAAATACATAGGACTAGGAACACGTAAGCATGCCAGTCGTATGTATATGACAACTCCAATATATGGATACCATGATACACATGTACGCTGTAATATGAATATAAACTCACATGTGGTATAAATATAGTGTCACAAGTCACAAATATACTAATCGCATCCACACAACAGTCACATAAAGGAATATAACTAAACTATAATAAAGAGTCTGAATAGTCCATAACTAATAGTCGGGTGGAGATAAATTCACTACCAATGACTATATCAATACTAAAATGAGGGAGAAGGGTAAATCTACCAATATAAATAAGATGATGATAGAAGTGTATCAGCGAAGCGATCCATCGCTAGAGATAATCACTGATGCTCAGAAGGTATGACCTCCTCGGAAAAGATAAGTAATAAGTCCTGATCCGTGCTCCTGCGAATAGTCATGAACATCTACACCTGGAAAGGGACCAGGTCCTCAGAGGGACGTAATAAGATACATAGAAGCATGCCAATTTGAATACAGTAAACATGCATAATATTTGAAAATAAATAAGTACGTTGTACAAGACAATCTATATAAATGCAAATGAGGACAACTTTTTGACGTATGGACAAGGGTAGGTACTTGATCTAAGCCTCACAACTCACACACACGTCTAGAACATCATCAACCGACATACCTCGAGGGTAGCGACCCTAGTGACTCCATCAATCGACATACCTCGGGGGTAGCGACCATCAGACACGACCACCATAGTGCGTGCTAGTTACTACGGTTTACCAGAGTAGTTAAAGCCCATACGCCTACTGATTGTCCTCTATGATACTAAGTGTCAAGTGTGTGTCAACATATCTAATATATAGTAATGACTGAAAGAAACAACACATGCAATGAATAAACAGAAATACAATAAATATACAGAAATATACTAAGTATGCAAAGTACTGTAAACAATTTGGCAAGGTATCTTGCCTAGTCTGAAAAGGATGAAGTCCCAACTCAAGGCGTCGTCCGATCTGCCCGTCACATAAATTAAACAAGTTAGGTTACAAAAGTGGGTAAATAGGTTCCTCCATTTAATCTATTTTAATTATGAATAAAATAATCTAAAATAGTATTTTAATCTTATTATAATCTAATTTTATTGTTAAGCTCTAATTTTGGTCCAAAGAAAGTCAACTTTAAGGATTTATGATCCGTGGCACTCAAATCGAGGCAATCCGTTGACCAAAAAGTTAACCGACTCAAATCCTAGATTTTTGTGTGGAATCCTATATATTTCAATTCTACATGAACACTGGAATCGACAATTTCATAAAATTACAAGTCGGTAAAGAGTTGTGGCCACAAGGGCGCACAGATGATAGTTTTTCGTGGTTTCCTATTTACGTTTACGTTGCACAAATTTTACAGTAGATTAAACTTATATTTTATATTCTACAAAAATACTTTTCCGAAATTTCATCATGTCATCTTTCTGAAACTTCAAACAGTTCATAATTCCGAGTTTGAGATCTCCCGAAATCTCAAAAATACCAAAACGCATCTAATTTCGGACAGCTGACACTTTTAGAATTTTCTGAAAAAATAGGTTCTGAAATTATTAAAATAATTTATATATTCAGAAAACTAGCCTTGATATAATTCTAACAAAAAAAACTATAGCGCGTTTGGAGTCCGGAGCTAGGAGATATCATCTTTTTAAGTCGTCATAACTTCTAGAAAATGTGGCTAAATTTATGACGAATTTTGACTGTTTTTGGACCAAAAAGAGAGGAGTTTGGGGATGAAAAATATGAAAGATAATTTTATTCCATAAGTCTAATAGGTATTTATAATGGTGAAGATTGTTTAATTGAATAAGACTAGGATTGGCTAATTTGGATAGGATTATGATAAATTTAAATAAGGATAGGATATGCATGAAGTTGCTTTCCTAGTAGGTTCAAGATTTGAATTAATTTAAAATAGAGTTTAAATTATCTCAATAATTTATAATCTTAAATATAATTTATAAAATCTTATTAATATCTATTAACACTAAATTAGCATCTATCTAATATTAAGACTATATATATCCAAATAAATCCTAAATAATTTTAAAAATCTAAATAAATTTCTTAAAATTCTAAATAAATTACAAAAAAATATAATTAAATATTTTAGCTAAAATAAATATTTTGTAGGAACAACATGCAAGTATGATCGTATTGTAAATCATAGAAGTCCTAGAAATTTACGTTCCCTATGTTTTAATTACCTAAAAATTCTGGAAAAATCTCCAAAAATCTAAAATAGCCTAAAAATGATTCTAAATAAATATTTATATAAGTAAATATATCAAAAATTTTATTTTCTAATTAACTAAGAGAATACTCTAAAGAAATTCAATATTTAAAATAATCTATAATAAATATAATAATATAAAATACACACAAAATACCTATTTTGGGTGAGGGGGTTTACAATCTACCCAACTTATAAAAATTTTATCCTCAAAATTGACACTGACCCATATTCTTAATAATCACTATAGCTATTATATTACATAGCAATCTAGCAGTGCTTCCTAAAGTCATAGTCTGTCATTCTAACACTTCTCATTATTGTCCATACACTATCATATTATCCTCTAACTCGTCTACACTACCCAACTTACAAAAGTTCTACTAGTAGTCACAGTCTGTTGAGGCTATTATCTAGGTTGTAAGACGAATATATTTATTGGGTCGAGAATCTTGGGGTACTTGTCTTGAATGTCATAACCATGATTTTTTTTTGTAACCGTCAAGTATCGTAGTCTAATACTGCCATGCCACCTGACCAATATGTCTGTAAGTACTTCGACTACTTTACTACAATGGTCTAGCTGCAGCTGTCGCTATTTTGCCAGCGATTTGTCATCGTTGTCAGTTCGTAACAAGTGCCTTCAATTCTTTCCTAGGCATAGTCTAAGTTTTTGGGCAACAGTTAAAGTCTTAACTAACTTATAAAACTATTAAAAGTATAAACTAGTTCAAACAGTCTAACAAATTCCTATTAGCCTAAGGGATGCTATACATGGTTTTTAAAATAATAATAGGATACAGATATTGCTATAGGTCATATACATAAGGGTTATTATTAATAACTCATCCTTTAGTTATTAATCATCTACTAAACCATTTACGTTTTAACTAACAAAACTAAGGATGGGGTCGAAGTAGACCAATAATTCATGTTGGTACAAAAAAGACGTAACTACGATAGGGAGAATTAAGCACGAGATAATGAATGGATAGAGAAGAGAAGATGAGCCACCCAAGGGAGCGAGATGGTGATAGAAAAAGAATACTACTACTGTTACTCGCGTCATCTATTAGCATCGCGTGTATGCCATCTGGGTAAAATATCAGTATATCCTCATAACTGCTAACCAACACCTATATAATTCTACGTCTACTATACACCTAAGATCTCGTGTCATAAAGGGGGTCATGAGTATGTAATGACACATATAACTAAGGTCGTACCTGTATCTACGGCTTCCTGTGGCCGTGCTCTCTTGTTTGTCATCATGAGTGCTTGGCCTATGGGGTATATCTAGTACTATTCGTGTATCAAACTTATACTAAGCACGAACGTTCGTCTTTTCGAAATAGGGGAAGACGGAAAACAACAATAAAGAGTTCAAGGAGAAGGTGATATAATATAAGAATGGGATTCGAAGGGATTAAAGAATTTTGAAAGGGAGTTGCCAAGGCAGTTGTGGATTAAAATCTTATTTTGGTAAATTCCTATATGCATATTCATATCAGAACAGTTATGTACCGGATATGATATGCTCTAACCAGTCTAGAGGGCAAGTATATTCGTCTAACAAATTGAGTCAACTATATCTCAATCCACATAAAGTAGTGATACAAAGAGCGAACCAGGTGCACTACGGTTGATCTGACCATAATACACCGATTTTGATTTAGACAATGTATTAGTGTGGGCCCCCAATAATACATATGTCATGAATAAGCTCAGTAAAAGAATAAGATTGCAAAACTAGGCTATAATAGCAGTATAAGTCATGGTAGTAAAAATATAAGTACGCTTGATTATGATGGAGGAAGGTACAAAATAATCTAAGTTCACCAAGAAGATCGGTGTTGTGCCTCTACAGTTGCCATACTAACTACTTGTCAAGGTTTCTAGTCAACTAAATGGGTGTATGGGCCTCTAAGTTCTACAGTCTAGATAAACACTAAAGTTTTATAGTCTAGATAAACACTATCTTATTATGCAAGTCTATAGTTGGTGTCATTCATTTATACTTCATTAATGGGTCAACAGGACTATGTGTTACTAGGTTATGAGACCTACTATCCAACTTACAATAATTTAACTAATAGTTTATTAAATACTAGAGGGTATATACCTAGTACAAGTCATCTTTCTACCTCTATCAAGCACGAGAGAAGATTGACGTTGAGAATGGATCAAGCAAGATGCAATACAAGCAATCAAATGAGAATGCAAAATAAAATTAAGGACGATAATTAAATAAGTGGATGAGATCCTATATTCTAATCCTATGCACAGGCTTGCTCGGTACAGTGACGTAACCGAGACAATATGCTCTCGACCTGCATAAGCCACCACAAAAACATGTCACATCTCAGTCTCAAAATATGTAGGACAAGGAACACGTAAGCATGCCAGCCATATGTATATGGAAACTCCAATATATGGATACCATGATACACACGTACGCTGTAATATAAATATAAACTCACATGTGGTATAAATATAGTATCGTAAGTCACAGATATACTAATCTCATCCACACAACAGTCACAGAAAGGAATATAACTAAACTAGAATAAAGAGTCTGAATAATCCATAACTAATAGTCGGGTGGAGACAAATCCACTACCAATGACTATATCAATACTAAAATGAGGGAGAAGGGTAAATCTACAATATAAATAAGATGATGATAGAAGTGTATCAGCGAAGCGATCCATCGCTAGAGATAATCACTGATGCTCAGAAGGTATGACCTCCTCGGAAAAGATAAGTAGTAAGTCCTGATCCGTGCTCCTGCGAATAGTCATGAACATCTACACCTGGAAAGGGACCAGGTCCTCAGAGGGACGTAACAAGATACATAGAAGTATGCCAATTTGAATACAGTAAACATGCATAATGTTTAAAAATAAATAAGTACGCTGTACAAGACAATCTATATGAATGCAAATGAGGACAACTTTTCGACATATGAGCAAGGGTAGGCTACTCGATCTAAGCCTCATAACTCACACACACGTCTAGAACATCATCAGCCGACATAACTCGGGGGTAGCGACCCTCGTGACTCCATCAATCGACATACCTCGGGGGTAGCGATCATCGGACACGACCACCATAGTGCGTGCTAGTTACTACGGTTTACCAGAGTGGTTAAAGCCCATACGCCTACTGATTGTCTGTAGAAGCATAAAAAATATGCTGGATAGCTATACGCAGCGTGTTGATGCAGGGCAGCGTAAACAGAGGACGTTAGAGCCATCAACGTACAACAGAGCTTTTCCGCTGAGCACAGCGTAAAATATAAAGCTCAAGGACCATCCGCGTAATGCAGTATGTCTAGGCTGCTTCTGCGTAAAAAGGGTGCTACATCGCCTTTATGGCGAAGAACTCATCCGCTTTTAATACAGCATTAAAGTGTACGAGGAACGCTTCGTATTCTTCGAAATGAACCTGTCAGATCATGCAATGAACCTGACGTCTGGACTCCTGACAAAGAGTACTGCACGACTACCCAGGCGACGGCTATAATGATGGTGCGCCACTGCAACCCAGGCTGTCATTTACTGCCATTTCCTTGGCGTAAACTGCTTTTACGCATACAAAGGAATACGCTGCCTAGTTTTACACAGGCAGATGTGAGCTGTTTATGCTCCACAGAAGACAAACAGCCTGCCATGTCAAAAGCTGCTCTTCGTACAGGGCTCGAGGCACGTCTCTGCATTTAATGCACAGAGTGATGACAGAACTCGAGGCACGTCTCTGCATTTAATGTGCAGAAAGGGTGGCAGACCTTCAAAATACGCCTCTGCATTTAATGCACAGGATAAATGCAGATCTCTGCATTTAATTCAGGAGATTTGATTAAATATCACCGAACCGTCGTTTAGTGACATCCCCTTTGCGTAAACTGCTTTTACGCATACAAAGGGATACGCTACCCAGTTTTACACAGGCAGACGTGAGCTTCTTACGCTCCACAGAAGACAAACAGACTGCCACGTCAGCAGTTACTCTTCGTACAGGATTTGAGGTGAGTATCTGCATTTAATGTGCAGAATAATAGCAAATCTTAAAGACAAGCCTCTGCATTTAATGCGCAGGATGGGGGCAGATCTCTGCATTTAATGCAAGAGATTTGATTATATCTCCAAGAGCCATAATTTTGGCTAAAGATGTCCACATCATCTCGGCTTCTACGCCCACTCGGCTTCTACGTCCACTCAGCTTCTACGCCCACTCGGCTTCTACGCCTACTTGGCTTCTATGCCTACTTGGCTTCTACGCCATGGTGACAGTTATTGGCTTCTACGCCAACCTTTTTTGCACAAAGAATAACTACCTACGTGGCTTCTACGCCGTGATCTTCGCAGCAGTTATATGCGTTGTCTCTTAATTGACACGCGTCACACGCTCATTCAAAAGGTCATCTATACGCGGGCAATGGTTATTGTAACCATCGTGTAAAAGGGTGCTGTGCTTTCCACTACTCGATTTCTACACCGACTGAGTGGTCACTGTCACTAAAAACTCTATAAATAGAGACCTCTATCAACAGAGGTCCGGGGTCAAAAAACGGAAGATTGAAAGGTCGAGATTTGGTCGCAAATTTTAAGAGAGAAGAATCTAGAGCTCAGGCAAAGGGTAGTGATCGAAGACTTTGGCATCGAGCATCCACTCTCTTTAGCAACCTTCGAAGCTGCTTTCTGTCTTCTACGACACTTCATCATCATCGTATCGTCTAAGGGACAAAGTGATTGACTGCAGATCAGACTCCTATAGCAATATTTATCCAGATTAAAAAATTGTACTCGACATCCTCGTATAGGATTAATTGTACTGCTTGTTTGTAAACATAAAGAGCGGGTTTTCTTATAAAGCCTCATTTCCATATCTTTCGTTTATTTTATCAGACAACAAGATGGCGACTCTGTTGGGGAGATCTTTCTCTTCTGATGAGGAAGCAATTGCTCAACACGATGCGGTATCCGTGGGATCCGTGAAGAAGACACTGGTCGTCCAGTTCTACCAGTCTGCCTACGAAGATATGCTTTGAACAGGGGGTAGCTCTCACTCTCTCTCCGTCCAAGACAACAGGAAGCTGCGTAAGGTCTGGATGCCCAAGACATCCTCTACCATTCATGTAGACTCTCCGATCTCTCCGACCTCTTCGACCAACGAGGTTGTAGCATTGCTCCCTCCGCGCCTTGCGCGTAAAATTCAGTCGCCTGTCTCTGACAGGATAGACAAAACTTCTAACAATGCCTCAATGCCAACCCAGAAGTATACTCTGTGCCTTGCGCGTAAAATTCAGTTGCCTGTCTCTGACAGGGCAGACAAAAGTTCTGGCAATGCCTCAGCGCTAGTCCAGAAGTACACATCGCGCTCTGCGCATAAAATTCTGTCTTCCGTCTGTGATGGAATAGACAAAATTTCTGATAATGCCTCAGCGCCAAATCAGGAATCCCAAACGCGCTCCGTGCGTAAAAATGTATCTGCCCTCCGCGAAAGAGAAGATGATCCCTGCAATCTACGCAAGGGAAAGCAAGCGGCGGACTACTCAACTTCTCGGCCTTTACGCCAGTAAGGGAACAATCTGTCCGCCCTCCGGATTACGCGAGAGGCTGACGGCCGACTGAGGACATCCTCAGCTTTATGCCAACCAGAGAAGAGCTCCAAATTATGCCAGGAGAAGCCCCTCAGCGTAAAGAAGGCTCAATTTGCGAAAAGACACCCTCATTGGGGATTATCCGCTACCCAGATGGCCAACCTGTTATATATAGGTGGCACAGGGAAAACTATGATTCCCAATATCTGCATGCCCACTGATGTAAACAGAAGGAATAAGTCATCATCTTCTTCTTCTGTGACTCCTCCTGACCTACGCAAGTATCTGATCCAGAAACGCAAGGAGAGGGGATCTTCCAGCATGTCTATTACGCCTCCTAGCGAGCACTGTTGTAATAGTCATAGGATTGTAATTAATTATTGCTGTTCTGAAGCAAAATGGTCGGTTTTCGACCGGTTGAGCTACTCTTCGTCTTTCCAGGAAGAAGAGCCCACGCTTGCATCTGTAAACATGGCTTCACACATACCTAGAGGAAGGTCAGGCTCAAGACGTCATCCCTCTAGAACTCTGACCCAAAGGAGATTCAACATGCTCCTTAGGAACACCGAAGCTGGGGTATTCCGAAACACTCATTCGAGGTCCTGACAACCGGCTTCGTACTCATCTTATTCCGATGCTGGGGGTCACCAGTCTCCTGAATCAGACGCCGAAAGTATAGAGTCAACTTCTACAGAGACCTATACTAATCTTTCAATGACACCCAGGGAGATGGGAGTTTATGCCATTGGAGATGAACGTGAGGAAGCTTCCCCGTCTGGGAGCGCTGAGCAACGCATCACTATACTGGAGACGTCTCTGAAAGAGATACAATCCATGATGAAGAACATGCACCAGATGATTCTAACTCAACACACAGCTGCCATGGCTCAAGCATCGGTCCCTCCAACTCAGATACGTGTGGGGGTGGACTTTCCACCATCCAACATGATCCAAGAGCCTGCTCTAGATCAAGAGTCAGCAGTTCCTCCGCTCCCTCACTCGGAGAATGTATTACCTCCCGTTGGAGTCGCAATACAACCGATTCCTCACCACTCCGTGGTCCCGCTACCGGCTGAAAATCCGATACAGGCAGTACGGGAGCTGAAAGCCCAATTTGATGCCTTGAAGCACAAAGATTAGCTCAAGAAATTGGGAATCAACCAGCCTTACCCGGCTATCTGGGAAGAGGCCCCTTTCCCTCCTAGATACAAACCACAGACCATGGCTCTGTTCAAGGGAAAAATATTACCGAGTCAATACATGAACTACTTCAGTATGATGACAGTGTTACTACAGGGGAATGACGCCCTCCTCACTCGGGTGTTCAAGGGTTGTCTCTCGGGAGTGGCTTACCAGTGGTACCGTAGCCTGGCGGACAACTGCATTACTTCCTTCGACGACTTCAAAGCCTTATTCTTCGCAAGATTCTACGAAGGAGGGATGGACATGTCGATGTCCTCTCTCATCAAAGTAAAGCAGAAGGAAAAAGAGGACGTTCGCACCTTCATCGAACATTTTCCCTCCCGGAGTTCTAGACTCTGCATTGGTGGACATTTGCAGAAAGAACCTTCTTCCCATCATCTCGGTGTGCATAGGACCATATCAGTTCCATGATTGGCCCTCGTTCATCATCTCAGCGGTAGCCGCCGAGGACAACAGTCACAAGGCGCGTGACAATGGAATCATGATCTCTGCCTCCGACAGAGGCAAGAGGTCATCCCCCAACAGCGATCATCCTCGCAGTTCCAAAGAAAAAGTAGCTCTGGCGATCAATACGTCAAGACAAAAGACTACGGCAACCACGCAAACGAAACCTGGGACTTCCAGGCCCATTGAAGTGTACTCTTTCGACGACGACGATATTCCGAGCATATTCGAGTGTCTCGTCAAAAGTGGCAATATTACCCTTCCAGAGGAGAAGCGGCCCAATAAAGTCGGCAGTACTAATAACCCCAAGTACTACATCTTCCACAGATACGTACACCACCCTACAAAGGCGTATTATGTACTGAAAAGGAAGATCCAGGAGCTGATTGATGCTAAGGCCACCACTCTGCGCAACAGCGAGAAGACGGTCACAGCCAACATGATCTCTCAACAATTTGGCAATCTGCCTCCCCAAGAATTCTCGAACGGTGTTACACCTATTTCCCGGACAACGATGAACATCGTTAATCTCCCTCCGGCTAGGGGTCAAAATCATGACCTGCTACCCCTAACTACCCAGCGAGGCGAGATCATATGGGTCCATCCAGATCTGGTGCCAGAGATCGAGAAAAAGACTCAAGCTGCTAAGGCTAAGTCCAAAAAGAACTCAAAGCACAAACCGTGTTACATGATTACGGTACACTCGGCATCAGAAGACGAGGTCTTGGCTACTGGAACCCGCTCAGGGAAAGCCTACCTCCAGGACTATGGAGCTAGCCAGGAAGATGCAACGGCAGACGCTTCAGCTGCCAAGCCTTCAGAACTTGAATCCACCATACCAGAGGCCGGTCCTTCGAGACCAACTTCGGTGGACAGAGGGAAGCAAAAAGAAGTGCATTTCGATAAACCTGTGAAAAACATCCGAAATAAAGGTTTAGAGAAGCCGTACAACTTCGATATCCTGGCCCAACTGGCTAATACACCAGCCATGTTGTCCATCTTCGAACAACTCAGGCTCTCTCAAGACACTCGTCAAACCCTGAGTGAAGCGTTGATGCAGGCAGATGCATACTTGACCCAGCTCAAGTCCCCGGACGAAGAACCAGTGGCATGCCCTCAATGCCACAGTGTGATGGAGGTGGTCCCGAATATCACTTTCACTCAAGAAGACATGCTGTTAAAACATAACAGGCATGATAGGCCCCTCTATTATACCGGGTACGTCGGTTCCATGGAGGTCGACCGGATTCACATAGATCCGGGATCATCAATCAGTATCATTCCTCATAGTCTCCTTAGATCGCTGAGGATTCCTACCAGCGAATTGGCTTACAACACCACTATAATCGTGGGTTTCAACGCAAGAAAAAGTAAGCCGTTGGGGAAATTTTGTCTGAGGATCCAGATTGGAAACCTCAGATCGGTGGCTACATGTTATGTCATTGATTCAGAGGTGTCCTACAACATTCTACTGGGCAGACCTTGGATCCACGATCACAACATCGTTCCTTCGACTCTACATCAATGCTTTAAATATGTAGATGCCCAAGGAACAGTATAAATGGAGTTTGTTGACCTGAACACGTTCAAAGGAATAGAATCCTACTACTCTAATGATGTGTTGTACTCTCAAGACTACACGGAAGAGGTGTCAGCCGAAGCAGAGAAGAAATTCCACCGGGAGCCAGAAGAACCCTCTGCCAAGCAACCTCTGTCAATCAAGGTGAAAGGACGGACTACTCGTCCAAAAGCCATAGAGCCTATGGCTATCCACCTGAACAAGACCAGGTCAGGAAAAGGGGGTGATCCTCTAGTGATCACTTTGAACCAGAAGCCTCCACCCTTGGTCATCAACCTTCGGCGCAACAGGCAGCCGATTGATGTTAATGCAACCGGGAACGAAGTTTCAGATGATAATAAACATCCTCTTTCCCAGTATATTGACGCTCAAATTCTGAATCAGAAATCCTCCCCCCATGACGATATAGAACCTATAGCACAAAAATTCTTGGAAGCTATAGATTCCTATCATCCGTATATATGGGAAGTGGCATCATCATCCAATGTCACCACGACATATGGACTGCATGAGGATTCTATCTTTATTGTCCCGCCTACTTGCAGCAGTCAGCATTTAATAGTCTTCGACCACATGCGCAATGAACCGACTACGCAAGAAGATTCTTCCGATGACGATGCCGGTAAAATGCAGGTTCACAGATACAGCCCGCAAGCTTTGAAGATCATGCAAAGTATGGATTATAACTTGAAACTGGAACCAGGTCTCAACTACGGGAAAGGCAGACGAATGCCGCTGCACGGTGATCCCTACTATCAACGAACTCGTTTCGGGTTAGGGTATACCACCTCCCTTGCAACTCCTGAGTCAAACGAGGATATCTTTTCCTCTTCTCAAAATGGCTCAGCGCCCTCCGACTCATCTCATGCTCTCGAACGAACATTATCAGTAAATATGGTAGTGACAGATTCCTTCGTAACAGACGAACAAGAATCTGAACTATTTGAGAATGACGCTTGGGCTCAGCAAATGGATACACAATGGGAGTTTCGCTTCGAGCAGAGAGAACCTCCCACTGAAGATAAAGTTATCCAGATTGACGTTGGGGATAAACTTTTGCCAAAGCCGATATTTATCAGTAACAATCTTTCCGAAGCAGAAAGGAAAGAAGTTATCCAGCTGATAAAAGAATATATCGACGTCTTTGCATAGAATTATGAGGACATGCCAGGCCTTGATCCAAAGGTGGCTACTCATAAACTCAATATATTGCCCGATTCGAAGCCTGTGAGGCAGCACCAACGCCGGTTCTGCCCGGTTATGATGGATACCATTGAAGCTGAAATCAAGAAGTTGATAGCCTGCGGTTTCATCCGGGAAGAGAAACATCCCGACTGGGTCGCCAATATTGTCTCGGTCATGAAGAAAAATAGGAAATTACGAGTCTGAATCGATTACCGAGATCTGAATGCAGCTTGCCCCAAGGATGAGTTTCCTCTTCCCATCACAGACGTCATAATTGACAATATATGCAGTTTTGAACGTATGTCTTTCATGGACGGATTTTTAGGATACAATCAAATCAAGATGCATCCTGAGGACGAGAAGCATACTGCCTTCCGGACACCATTGGGGGTATATTACTATACGGTCATGCCCTTCGGATTGAAGAATATCGGGGCTACGTACCAATGGGCTATGAGTAACATATTCCATGAGCATTTACGCAAAACAGTGAAGTTTTATGTGGACGATGTAGCTGTCAAAACCTGCCTCAAGGATAATCACATCCAAGACTTGAAGACAGTATTTGAATTGATGTGCCAACATCAACTCAAAATGAATCCTACAAAGTCCTTTCTGGGGGTATCTAGTGGCAAATTTCTGGGATTTGTCATTACCGCCAAAGGCATTCAAGTGGACCCTGATAAAGTCAAGGCCATCTTAGAAATGCGACCGCCCCGTAATCTGAGAGAACTCAGGGGATTTCAAGGTCGTCTGGCTTATATCCGGAAATTCATATCCAACCTCTCTGGGAGATGTCAGCCCATTTCTCGTCTCATGAAGAAAGGTGTATCCTTCGTATGGGATGAAGCCTGTCAGCAAGCGTTCGGTGATATCAAACGCTACCTCACTAGTCCGCCAGTTCTGGTGCCTCCCGTCATAGGAAGACCATTCGTGTTGTATGTTCGAGTGATGGATCATTCTCTGGGAGCTCTTCTCGCACAGAAGAACGATATGGGTCATGAACAGGCTATCTACTACCTCAACAGGATGATGGTCGGAGCCGAACACCGGTACAACCCAGTGGAGAAAGAATGCTTGGCTATGATATTCGCTATCCAGAAAATGCGGCACTATGTCACAGGCCAAACCATTCACATCATCTCCAGGATCAATCCTCTTCGGGTACTGATGAACAAGCCAAGTGTTCTTAATTCCCGACTCGTGACTTGGGCGATGTTATTAACACCGTATGACATGGTGTATGTCCCTCAGAAGTCCGTCAAAGGACAAGCGTTGGCTGACTTCCTAGCTACTCATCCGATCCCGGAGGCCTCCAAACTATACGAGGACATTCCTGACAAAGTTGCAGAATATAATTCTGCAATGGAAAGTGATGCATGGCAACTGTTCTTCGATGGTGCCTCCAGGACTGGTCCCAGGAAAACGTGGTTTCAGGAGTAGGGATTGTCCTGGTTACTCCTGATAAGCTCGTCATCTACCGAGCATATTCTCTTAGCGAGCCCTGTTCTAACAATGTGGCAGAGTATAACGCTCTACTAATCGGCCTCCAAGTCGCTAAAGAATTGGGCGTCGAATCTTTGGAAGCTTTCGGTAATTCCCTGCTGATCGTCAATCAAGTCAGAGGAATATATGAAGTCCGGAATCCAGACCTCATCCCCTATCACTGAGCGACGGTCGAGATAGCCATGACATTCAAAGGATTCTTCCTAGAGCATGTACCTCGATCTCAGAATCTGGAAGCTGATACCCTAGCCAGTCTAGCTGCAGATTTAGCCACCCCTATAAGAAGGCAAAATTCGGTGATCCTTCTTAACAGAGATTTATTCTGTGTAAAAAATAACTTTCACATAGAACACAGCTACGCGGTGAACACAGATCTTCCAAAGAGAGACTGGAGAAGTCCCTTTATAGATTTTGTAGAATACAAAATCTTGCCAGAAGACCCTAAAGAAGCAGTATCCGTCAAAAGACGATCATTGCGCTTCTATTTCGAGGCGTCCTTACAGTGTCTATATCGTCGGACCTACGACAGACTGCTATTACGATATCTCTCTGGTGATGAAGCACATCGGATTATCCGTGAAGCTCACGACGGCGTATGCGGTGTAGAAGCATGAAAAATATGCAGGGAAGATCTACGCAGCATATTGATACAGAGCAGCGTAAACAGAGGCCTTCAGAGCCATCAAGCGTGCAACAGAGATTTTTCCGCTAAACACAGCGTGAAATATTAAAATCTCAATGGACCATCCGCGTAAGTGCAGTAGGTCCAGGCCACTTCAGCGTAAACAGGGTTCTTTATCGCCTCCTGGGCGTAAAACCCATCCTCTTTCAACGCAGCATTGAAATGTACAAGGGAAGCTTTGTGTTCTCCGAAGTGAACCTGTCAGATCCTGCAATAAATCTGTCAGATACTGCAATAAACCTGACGTCTAGACTTTTGACAAAGGGATACTGCTCGGTTACCCAGACGACGGCTATAATGATGGCACAGCACTGCAACCCAGGATGTCATTTACCGCCATCTCCTTTGCATAAACTGCTTTTACGTGCACAAAGGGATACGCTGCCTTGTTTTACACAGGCAGACATGAGCTATTTACGCTCCACGGTAGACAAACTGTCTGCCACATCAAAATCTACACTTCGTACGGGGCTCGAGGCACATCTCTACGACTGATGCGCAGAGCGGTGACAGTTTCTCGAGGCACGTCTCTACGACTGATACGCAGAGCAGTGACAGTTTCTCAAGGCACATCTCTGCGACTGATGCACAGAAGGCCTGCAGACCTTCTAAAACACGCCTCTATATTTAATGCAAAGGATGGTGGCAAATCTCTGCATTTAATGCGAAAGATTTGATTATATCTTCAAAAGCCGTAATTTCGGCTAAGACGTCCACATCAGCACTCTGGCACGTTACGCAGCGGCTTCCACGCCCATTCAGCTTCTGTGCTCACTCAGCTTCTACGGCCACTCGGCCTCTATGACCACTCGGCTTCTACGCCTACTCAGCTTCTATGCCTACTCGGCTTCTACGCCTACTCGGCTTCTATGCCTATTCGGCTTCTATGCCGGTTTGATAACTATTAGGCTTCTACGCCATGGTGACAGTTATTGGCTTCTACGCCAACCTCTTCTACACAAGGGATAACTACCTACGTGGCTTCTACGCCGTGATCTTCGTAGCAGATATACGCATTTTGTCCCCTTAGTTGGACACGCGTCACATGCTCACTCAAAAGGTCATCTATACGCAGGCATTGGTTATTTTAAACCGTCGTGTAAAAGGGTGTTGTACTTTCTACTCCTCGGTTTCTACACCGACGGAGTGGTCACTGTCACCAAAACTCTATAAATAGAGACCTCTATCAATGAGGAACAAGGTCGACAAATTGGAGGGTCGAAAGATCGCAAGGTCGAACTTCCAAGAAAGATCGAACCAGAGGTCAAGAGAGAGAGAGAGAGAGAAAGAAGAATCCAGAGCTCAGGCAAAGAGTAGGGATCGACGACTTTGGCATCGTGCATCCACCCTCTTCTGCAACCTTCGAAGCTGCTTCCTGTCTTCTACGGCACTTCTTCATCATCGTGTGGTCCAAGGGCTAAAGTGATCGACTGCAGATCAGATACCTATAGCAATATTTACCCAGATTAAATAAATTGTACTCCTATATCCTCTTATAGGATCAAATTGTACAAGTTTGTTTATAAACCAAAGAAGGCGGGTTTTGTGTAAACCCCATCCTAAATACATTTTTATTCTTTCATTTTCTACCATAAACAAGACGGCGACTCTGCTGGGGACATCTTTCTCTTCTGATGAGGAAGTAATTGCTCAACACGATGCGGTATCTGTAGTAACCGTAAAGAAGACACTGGTCATCCAATTCTACCAGTTTGCCTACGAAGACATGCTTCGAACCGGGGGTAGCTCTCACCCTCTCTCCGTCCAAGACAACAGGAAGCTGCGCAAGGTCTGGATGCCCAAGACCTCCTCTACCATTCCTGTGGACTCTTCGATCTCTCCGATCTCTCCGACCAATGAGGTTGTAGCATTGCTCCCTCCGTGCCCCGCACGTAAAATTCAGTCTCCCGCTACGCGCGGTACAGACAAAACTTCGGACAAAGCCTCAGCGCTAACCCAGAAGTATCCAATATGCTCTACGCGTAGAAACCAGTATCCCGCTACTCGCGGTACAGACAAAACTTCTGATGATGCCTCAGCACCATATCGGAAGTACAAATCACACTCCGTACGCAAGACAACATCTGACCTCTACGGGGAACCAAATGAGCGCTGTGATCTCCGCAAGGGAAAGCAAGCGGCAGAGTACTCAACTTCTCGGCCTTTACGCCAGTGAGGGAGCAATCTGCCTACCCTCCAGATTACGCGAAAGCCGATGGCCGACTGAGGACCTCTTCAGCTTTACGCCAGTCTGAGCAAATCTCTAAATTACGCCAGGCGAAGTCCCACGGCGTAAAGCAAGCTCAGGTGGCGGAAAGATACCCTCCCCGGGGATTATCCGCCACCCAGATGGCCAACCTGTTGTACACAGGTGGCACAGGGAAAACCATGGTGCCCAATCTCCGCATGCCCACTGATGGGAACAGAAGGAATAAGCCGTCGTCTTCTTCTTCTGCAACTCCTCCTGACCTGCGCAAATATCTAATCCAGAAGCGTAAGAAGAGGGGACCTTCCAACATGTCTATTATGCCCCCTGGCGAGCAATGTTGTAATAGTCATAAGATTGTGATTGACTGCTGTTGTTCTAAAGCAAAATGGTCGATTTTCGACCGGTTGAGCTACTCTCTGTCTTTCCAGGAAGAAGAGCCCGCGCATTCATCCGTGTTTCACACGTACCTAGAGGAGGGTCGAGCTCAAGACGTCATCCCTCTAGGCCTCCGAGCCAAAGGAGATTCGAAGACCTCCTCAGGAACTCTGAAGCTGGGGTGTTCCAAAACACCCATGCAAGGTCACAGCAACCAGCTTCGTACTCGTCTGATTCCGACGCTGGGGGTCGCCAGTCCCCCAGATCAGATGCTGAGAGTATAGAGTCGACTTCTACAGCGACCTATACTCATCCTTCAATGACGACCAGGGAAATGGGAGTTTATGCCATTGAAGATGAACGCGAGGAAGCTTCGCCGTCAGGAAACGCGAAACAATGCATCACTATACTGGAGACATCTCTGAAACAAATGCAATCCATAATGGAGAACATGCACCAGATGATGCTAACACAGCACGCAACCGCCATGGCTCAAGCATCGGTCCCGCCAACTCAGATACGTGTGGGGGTGGACTTACCACCATCCAACCCGAGCCAAGAGCCCGCTCTAGATCAAGAGTCAGCAGTTCCTCCGCTTCCTCACTCGAAGAATATAGTACCTCCCGTTGGAGTCATGATACAATTAACTCCGTACTATACCGTAGTCTCGCTTCCAACTGAAAATCTGATGCAGGCAGTACGGGAGTTGAAAGCCCAGTTAGACGCCTTGAAGCACAAAGATCAGCTCAAGAAACTGAGAATCAACCAGCCTTACCCAGCTATCTGGGAAGAGGTCCCTTTCCCTCCGAGGTACAAACCTCAGACTATGGCTCTGTTCGAGGGAAAAATATCACCAAGTTAGTACATGAACTATTTCAGTATGATGACGGTGTTGCTACAAGGGAACGATGCCCTCCTCACTCGGGTGTTCAAAGGCTGCCTCTCAGGAGTAGCCTATCAGTGGTACCGTAGCTTGGCGGACAACTGCATTACTTCCTTCGAGGACTTCAAAGCTCTATTCTTCATGCGATTCTACGAGGGAGGAATGGACATGTCTATGTCCTCCCTCATCGAAGTCAAGCAGAGGGAAAAGGAGGACGTTCGCACCTTCGTCGAGCGTTTTCGTCAGGCCACCTTACAGATGCCTCCAGGAGTTCCAGACTCTGTGTTAGTAGACATTTGCAGAAAGAACCTCCTTCCCGTAGTCTCGGTGTTTACAGGACCATATCAGTTCCATGATTGGCCCTCATTCATCATCTCGGCCGTGGCCGCCGAAGACAACAGTCACAAAGCACGCGACAACGGCATCATGATCTCTGCCTCTGATAGAGGCAAGAGGTCATCTCCCAGCAGCGACCATCCTCGCAGCTCCAAAGGAAAAGAAGCTCTGGCGATCAATACGGCCAGGCAAAAGACTGCGGCAACCGCACAAGCGAGACTCGGGACCTCCAGGCCCGTCGAAGTCTACTCTTTAGACGACGACGATATTCCAAGTATATTCGAGTGTCTCATCAAAAGTGGCAAGATCACCCTTCCGGAGCTAAGGCGGCCCCAAGAAGTCGGCAGAACTAACGACCCCAAATACTGCATCTTCCACAGATACGTACACCACCCGACAAAGGCGTATTACATACTGAAAAGGAAGATCCAGGGGTTAATCGATGCTAAGGCCATCACTCTGCACAACACCGAGAAGACGGTCACGGCCAACATGATCTCTCTGTAATTTGGCAATCTGCCTTCCCAAGAAGTCCCAGATGGTGTCACACCTATTTCCCGGACCACGATGAATATCGTCAATCTTCCTCCAGCCAGGGGTCAAAATCATGTGTCACTACCACATTTTCTAGGAAAGGGTATTTTGGTAATTTCCTATTTAAATAAATATTGTGCATGGTAAATAATTATTTGTTGTATTATTTAATTGTTGTTAGTTATTATTTAATTATTTTAGACTTATTTTAGTGGATCCAACTAATTTAGTTTGGACCCATGGACCAACATGAATTAATTAGTTAGACTTGGCCCATTTAGAAAGTCCATAGTTAAGGAGATGAATTAAATTAATTAAATGATTAGACTAGAAGCTTCCTTCCTTAATTATTTCTTCATGAGAGGCCCCAAGGGGTACATTGGAAATTTTACAATTGCTTGGGGGAGGGGCTATGGCCGGCCTATTAAAGAGGGGGGGAAATTTCTCTCTCCTCTCATCTCATTCCAAATCTAGATCTAGAATTCTCCCACTACCAAATTCCCTCCATTCCCAATCCAATTCCCTACCAAATTCATTCCAAATTCTTCCCAATTCACCATTAGAGAAGGAGGAAGCAAGGATCTAGAAGAAGGAAGCAAGGATCTACAAAGAGGAGCAAGGATCTACAATTTGGAAGCAAGTTCATCTCAATTGGAAGTTTCATTAGGAATCCATCTCCCAATAGGTATAATTCAGATTTTCCTATTTAAATAGCTTCTAAATCTGAGATTTAATCATGTAAAATCAACCTATATGTATGTAGTACCCATAGGACTTTATTTTTTTTGTGTTCATAGGAGACCCATGGAGAAAGTTATGGTGTTTTTTGTGTCAATTTTGTTGGAATTCCGAATTTATATTTTGTTGTGTGTGTCAATTGATCTTATAAATCAATTGAACATGAGATTTGTGTTTGAGGCTAGTGTCATGTCCATATTGGGATACTTGTGGTTCGTATCCCAACTATTTGGTGATACGTGTCATTTGGGGGTTTTCCTCCGACACGGGGCTTTGAACATGTCGTATTTTGACACGGACACATAGATCTACTTTTGACGCTTTGATTTGTTCATAAATATTATTTGTGATTTGTTTGTGTCCTTCGGGGTGCATTTGGTTGTGTGTTGGACTCGTGTCGCATGCGTATCCTAGATCTAGTGGGATACGGTGAGATACTCTCCAATTGTGTGTATTTTTGCATAGATCTAATTAATTGTGGTTCAATTCTTCATTTATAATTAGTATATATATATGGATATTAAATATTTATTTTGTGTATTTATTATAGTAATTATTGTAGCATAGATCTATATTTTGGGTGTGCTAATATAATGTACAATATAATATGTAGCTTTCTTGCATGCAAATATATATGTTACTACTTGTTAAATAATATAATTTATACATAAAATGTTTTATAAAATATATTTGTATGTTTAATTGTGTAATTATATTATTTATAATTATTATGTAATTATTTGGATATTAATGTAAATATTTTAGGTGTGCTTCTAGCCATGTAAATTATATGTTCTTTGTTAAATATTTGAAGGTATAAGTTTATGTGTATATTAATATATATATGTACATTTTTGTATTAATGGTTTATATATATATATATATATATATACTGTTTTATATATTCTGTTTATATATATATATATATATATATTATTTATATATTCTGTTTTTATATATATAATTATATATATACAACTTGTTTTAGTGACAGTGAATTAATGACAGTAAAAAAAAACTGTCATTAATTAGCCGACTAATAGCAGCCGCTGTAGCCTTCGGGCAATTAATGACAAACCTGTCATTAATTGCAGCAGCGGGAAACAGCAGCTTTTCTGCGACGCTTTTCCGCGACAGTTTAACTGTCAGCGAAAACCAAAGCAGTGGCAGTTTATTATTTGGGTTTCGGTGACAGTCCTTCGGTGACAGTCCCGACTGTCACTATTTAAACTGTTTTGATTTAATCCTATTTTATTCACTGTTTTTCAATGACGCTTTGACAGATTTAATGTATATATTATATATTATAATTGTATATATATATATATGTATATATATATGTGTTTTGTGAGGAATAATAATTGTAATAATATATTATGTTATTTATATAAATGTTGGGTTGTATATATATTATTTTAGGGTATATATTAATTATATTATTAGTATACTTTGTGTGAGTTCTTTTTGAATCTAATTTGATTCCTAAATTATTGTAGTTTATCTCTATATTATTTTATAGATGTCTTGTGAGGTTGACTTTGGGTTTGACCATGTTTGACTTTAGTGGACTTTAGAGTTGACCATAGTTGACTTTTGACTTAGAATTGACTTATTGACCTAGAAATTGCCTAGTTTGACTTGTTCTCTTTCCGGGACCTTGTATTAATGTGGTATTCCATATCTAGGTCTTCGAGGCACCGAGTCAGACATTTGTGAGACTGTTCATTGGACTTCAGGCGAGTACATTCTCTGATAGTTTCTCATTTATGATATCCTCTATGTTCGTTGTATCTAGTGTAGATTTACATGTTTCTCTCGACACTATGGTTACACGGATTGGTATATCCGGATCTCGTCATGAGATGTTATTCCTTGGTATATGGTATATATGGTGCAAGTATTGTTTCATTGGTTATCTTGTACATCTACAGACACCGATTCCCGGGGAGACTAGCTATCTTCTTGGGGAATCTCGTGCCATAACGTACCGTGGTTGGATCTATTATACCAGTCGGGGGTGGGGAGTATTTTAGTGTAGATATGTGGTCATACCCTCCTTGTGCATGTCTTGTTTCTTGTGAGTGTTGATCATACACCGCACGTATGATTAACCAGGCCATTATACTCTTGTGCAAGTTCCCAAGCCGATCACATGTTAAAGCTAGTACTCACACACTTAGTCATTAGTATTCTTGTTCCATCAGCATATTGTTCATTATTGTATTTCTTTCCAGTATTTCCTTATTGTCTCTACATTCTTGTCTCTATTTATGCATCTTGTTTATCCACAGCTATTTACTGTTACATAGTTTTTATCATTGTTTGAGAACTGCTGTTAGGGTTGTACTCTGCTCTTTTCCTGACTGGATATATTTTTCCAGATGACACTGAGGAGTACCCTACCTATTATGGACCCCAGGATGTTGTGGGTTTAGATTCTGAGACCCTGGCTCAAGAGGGACTTATCCCAACTGAGACAGTTGACCCTGGAGTTGTAGCTTTATAGTTTTATAGTATTCTTTTGTACTGGATTTGTCTCCAGCATATTTCTGTATTTTTCTTCAGACTCATTGATGTATTATTTTAGACTCATGAGTTGTATTGTGACTATTCTATTCTTATCTGATTCGTGTTCATTCTATCTTAGTTCTGTGATTGAGTACACTATCTTTTGGTGGTTCATTATATTAGATAGACTTTCTAGACAGCGTTCTACCGCCGATTCTGCGGCGTAGGCTGGGCGTTGTTTCCGACTAGTACCCTTACCCCGGGTGCGGGTCGTGACATATTTTTGGTGGTGGCCCATGTAGGTCTAGCTTCACAAGTATGTGATGTCGTGGTAGTGTGACAACTTAGTTGTACTACTGCGAGCCTGCGATAGGATATAGGATATAGGCTGAGATACTCAATCACATCTAGGAAAATTCTTTTGATTCAACTATTCTCCCTTGACGTTGATACTTGATCTCTTAAACTGTCCTTTCCTTGAATATCTTACATCCTGTGCCATATTGATTCTTTCTTTCACTTTGTCTCAGGATGCCGCCTAAGACTAGATCACAGCAAGGGAGAGCAGTTTCTTAGAGGTCTACGACATCCCGAGGGCCTGCACCAGTCACTTCTCCGGTGATTGGAGTGTCAGCTGCTTTCGAAGGTCCACCACCCACTCAGAGGACTGTGCCAGCTGTATCTGAGGGGCTTCCACCTCCACCTCCTGTGCCAGCAGAGGCGTCACAGATGTTTACTCTGTTTCGTGAGATGCTCGAGGCACAGAGGGCTCAGTCGGAGGCACATCAGAGGCAGACCGACGTTCTACGACAGGGCATCGAGAGTGCTCATCAGCTTGCTCGTGCTGTAGTTGAGAGAGGAGTTCCGGTCCAGCAGCAGGTTGTTCCTCAGGTTGCTCAGCTTCGGCCAGGCAACATTCAGGACTTCAAGAAATTGGAGCCTAGGGTTTTCAAAGGGACGGAGGGCATCGTCTATGCTGATGATTGGCTCGAGGACATTGAGCGTCTTATGAGGGTGTCCCGTCTTTCTGAAGATCTGAAGGTTGAGGCGGTAGGACTTCAACTGTTCGACGTCGCTCGTACCTGGTTCAGGAATGAGCCGGTTCTAGTTGACGCAGGACAATCTTGGGAGGTATTCAGGGACCTTTTCAAGAAGAAGTTTTTCGCCCGGATAGACAGGCTTGACTTGGGGAGACAATTTGAGAGTCTCATTCAGGGAAGCATGTCTGTGGAGGAATATGCTGCAGAGTTCGGTAGGCTGAGCCGATTTGCAGAGTATCTGGTGAGGGAGCCAGAGGTTCGAGCTATTCGTTTCCGAGAGGGTCTAAACTGGGAGGTAAAGATTCTCATTCCGTCTTTTTATGAGACATACTCGGAGATACTTGCGGAGGCACGCAAGGTTGAGCGGGATCTGGGTTTGAAGACCAAGAGAGACCGTAATTCTTTTCTGGGGGCCAACGGCAGTGCAGTATCTGCCAAACGTCCTTATTTCCAGTCCAGACCTTTCCAGCAGCCACAGCAGAACCAGACTCCAGCTAGAGCGCCTTTTCACCAGGCACCTCAGCAGAGGCAGTTACAGCAAGCTCTATGCAACTTCTGCAAGAAGCCCGGCCACATCTGGAAAGTTTGCAGAAAGAGGCTAGGAGTTTGTTTGTATTATGGTACTGAAGGGCATCAATTGAGGGAGTGTCCTCGTCGTGCAGTTCAGGGAGCAGCTCCAGCTCCGAGGGCACAGATGAGACCACCTGTAGCACAATCGAGGGGACCGCTTCCGACACAGCAGCAGCGTTTTGTCCAGCATCAGCAGCAGAGAGGTGCTCGGCAGGGACGAGCGTTTGCTATGACAGTCGAAGAGGAGGAACCCACCGGAGATGTCATCGCAGGTTCTATTCTTCTTGATTCTATTCCAGCTTTAGCTTTGTTTGATAGTGGTGCTTCCCATAGTTTTGTATCTGTTTCTTTTGCTCTAAAGCATGGTTTGGTAGCTGAGTCTTTGCTTAGGACTTGCAAGATCATGACCGGGGGAGGCATTATCCTGGTTAATGATATTTGCAAGGATCGGAGAGTTACTCTGAGAGGCCGGGAGTTGAGTGCGTGTCTACTTGTAATGCCACTTCCGAGCTACAACATTGTACTCGGGATGGATTGGTTGAGTAGGCACCGTGTTAGCATAGATTGTAGAGGAGGTAGAGTTTTATTTGGTCCGCCAGGAGAGCCAGAGTTCGAGTTTGCTAGAGGAGCTGCGGAGCAGGAAGAAGGCATTATTTGTGGAGCTATGGTGGGAGACAAGAAGTTGCCACATCCGTTGATAGCAGAATTTTTGGATGTGTTTCCTGAAGAATTGCCAGGATTGCCGCCAGATCGAGATGTTGAATTTTCTATAGACTTGGTGCCAGGTGCAGAACCGATTTCGCAGCATGTCTATAGAGTAAACAACAGCGAGCTGGTCGAGTTGAAGAAGCAGGTGGACGAATTGCAGGATAAGGGGTTTATCAGATCGAGTTCTTCACCATGGGGAGCCCCGGTATTGTTTGTACCGAAGAAGGATGGATCGGTGCGTATGTGCATTGATTACAGGGCTTTGAATAATCTCACTATCAAGAATAAGTATCCTTTGCCACGGATTGATGATCTGTTTGATCAGTTGAGTGGTGCGAAGGTGTTTTCTAAGATAGATTTGAGATCAGGCTACCATCAGGTGAAGGTGAAGCCGGAGGACATACCGAAGACTGCTTTTAGAACTCGGTATGGTCAGTTCGAGTTTATGGTGATGCCGTTTGGTTTGACTAATGCACCGGCGGTATTTATGAACTTGATGAACAAGGTGTTCCACCAGTACCTTGACAAGTTCGTGGTGGTGTTCATCGACGACATACTCATATACTCGAGGACACCGGAGGAGCATGAGGAGCATTTGAGGATTGTGTTGGATGTGTTGAGGAAGGAGAAGCTGTATGGAAAGTTGTCCAAATGTGAGTTTTTCTTGGACAAGGTGAAATTCTTGGGGCATGTTGTGACTGGTGATGGTATTTCAGTGGATCCGAAGAAGATTTCAGCAGTGGAATCTTGGAAGACTCCGAGTTCGGTAGCAGAGATCAGGAGTTTCTTGGGATTGGCAGGCTACTACAGAAAGTTTGTGCAAGATTTTTCGAGGATTGCCGAGCCGATGACCAGACTCACAAGGAAGGATGTGGAGTTTGTTTGGACGGAAGATTGCCAGGTCGCTTTTGAGGAGTTGAAGAAGAGGTTGACGTCTGCTCCTATTTTGACATTGCCATCAGGGTCCGGAGGTTTCACTATTTATAGTGATGCATCGGGAAAGGGTTTAGGTTGTGTTCTGCAGCAGCATGGGAAAGTGATTGCCTATGCATCCAGGCAATTGCGTCCTCATGAAAAGAACTATCCTACCCATGATTTGGAGTTGGCAGCTGTCATATTCGCCCTGAAGTTGTGGAAACATTATTTGTACGGAGAGCGTGTGGAGATCTTCACAGACCACAAAAGCTTGAAGTATGTTTTCACGCAGAAGGAGTTGAACATGAGGCAGCGTCGGTGGTTGGAACTGATGAAGGATTTTGATATCTCTTTGCAATATCATCCTGGAAAGGCCAATGTAGTTGCCGATGCTTTGAGCAGGTATCCGGTAGCTATGTTCTTGACGCAGGATCGATATTTGTTGGAGGACTTGGAGAGCTTGGGCATTGAGGTGATTGTTCCGGGTGGTGCTATACAGATGTGGGAATTGCAGATACATTCAGATTTGATAGATAGGATCAAGGCAGCACAGTATGATGACGTATCTTTGAGGAGTATCAGAGCTCAGGTGAGAGCAGGATTGGAGGATGATTTCACTATTGCAGAGGTTGGATCTTTGAGGCATGGAGTTAGATTATGTGTGCCTAGTGGGGAGTTGCGAGAGGAGATATTGCAGGAAGCGCATCGCTCTCAGTATTCCATACATCCAGGTACTAACAAGATGTATCGGGATATGCGAGAGAGTGTGTGGTGGTATGGCATGAAGAGGGAAGTGGCACAGTTTATATCCAGATGCTTAGTGTGCCAGCAGGTGAAAGTCGAGAGGCAGAGGCCAGGAGGTTTACTTCAGCCATTACCCATTCCATAGTGGAAGTGGGAACACATTACTATGGATTTTGTGTCCAGACTACCACGATCTCCAGGAGGGAAAGACGCGATTTGGGTCATTGTTGATAGATTGACCAAGTCGGCCCACTTTTTGCCTTTCAAGGTGGGTTTGTCTACGGAGAAGCTGGCAGAGATGTATGTGAGGCAGATCGTTAGGATACATGGAGTTCCCGTCAGCATAGTCTCAGATCGGGATAGTCGTTTCACTTCTTATTTCTGGAGGAGGTTGCAGGAGAGTTTGGGCACTCAGCTCAAGTTCAGTACTGCATATCATCCCCAGACAGATGGGCAGTCAGAGAGGACTATTCAGACTCTCGAGGATATGTTGCGCACTTGTGTACTAGATTTCGGGGGTTCTTGGGAGGACCATCTCCATTTGGTAGAGTTTGCTTACAACAACAGTTACCAGGCCAGTATAGAGATGTCACCTTTTGAAGCTCTATATGGTCGGAGGTGTCGTACTCCTTTGTCTTGGGACGATATTGGAGAGAGAGTTTTGCTTGGGCCAGAGATGGTTGTGGATGCAGCAGAGAAGGTTCAGTTGATCAGAGACAGACTTCGAGTGGCACAGGACAGACAACGGCATTGGGCCGATAGCCATCGGAGACCCTTGGAGTTTGAGGTGGGTGGTTTGGTGTTTCTGAGGATTTCTCCGACACGAGGCACGATTCGCTTCGGTGGAGGCGGAAAGCTTAGTCCGCGATTCATTGGACCTTTCACTATTCTAGAGAGGGTCGGTGCAGTTGCTTATAGACTAGACTTGCCACCTGCATTGGAGGGAGTGCATAACGTGTTTCATGTGTCGCAGTTGAGACGATACGTGGCAGATCCTAGTCATGTATTGGATCACTCAGAGATAGAGGTGGGCCCTACTCTTAGCTATCCAGAGCAGCCAGTTGGAATTCTGGATCGGAGAGAGAAGGTGCTGAGGAACCAGACTATTCCTTTGGTGCGCGTCGCATGGAGGCATCACTCTCCGGGGGAGTCTACCTGGGAGAGAGAGGATGACATGCGAGAGCGTTATCCATATTTGTTTGTACCTTGAGGTATGTTATTTCTAGTTATGTTCTGTTCATTGTTATGTTCTGTTCATTAGTTAGTTGTGATTCTTTAGTTCTGTTCTGTGATTTTCTGGGGGTAGTTTTCGTCTTTGAATTTCGAGGACGAAATTATTTTAAGGAGGGTAGACTTGTCACTACCACATTTTCTAGGAAAGGGTATTTTGGTAATTTCCTATTTAAATAAATATTGTGCATGGTAAATAATTATTTGTTGTATTATTTAATTGTTGTTAGTTATTATTTAATTATTTTAGACTTATTTTAGTGGACCCAACTAGTTTAGTTTGGACCCATGGACCAACATGAATTAATTAGTTAGACTTGGCCCATTTAGAAAGTCCATAGTTAAGGAGATGGATTAAATTAATTAAATGATTAGACTAGAAGCTTCCTTCCTTAATTATTTCTTCATGAGAGGCCCCAAGGGGTACATTGGACATTTTACAATTGCTTGGGGGAGGGGCTATGGCCGGCCTATTAAAGAGGGGGGGAAATTTCTCTCTCCTCTCATCTCATTCCAAATCTAGATCTAGAATTCTCCCACTACCAAATTCCCTCCATTCCCAATCCAATTCCCTACCAAATTCATTCCAAATTCTTCCCAATTCACCATTAGAGAAGGAGGAAGCAAGGATCTAGAAGAAGGAAGCAAGGATCTACAAAGAGGAGCAAGGATCTATAATTTGGAAGCAAGTTCATCTCAATTGGAAGTTTTATTGGGAATCCATCTCCCAATAGGTATAATTCAGATTTTTCCATTTAAATAGCTTCTAAATCTGAGATTTAATCATGTAAAATCAACCTATATGTATGTAGTACCCATAGGACTTTATTTTGTGTTCATAGGAGACCCATGGAGAAAGTTATGGTACTTTTTGTGTCAATTTTGTTGGAATTCCGAATTTATATTTTGTTGTGTGTGTCAATTGATCCTATAGATCAATTGAACATGAGATTTGTGTTTGAGGCTAGTGTCGTGTCCATATTGGGATACTTGTGGTTCGTATCCCAACTATTTGGTGATACGTGTCATTTGGGGGTTTTCCTCCGACACGGGGCTTTGAACATGTCGTATTTTGACACGGACACATAGATCTACTTTTGACGCTTTGATTTGTTCATAAATATTATTTGTGATTTGTTTGTGTCCTTCGGGGTGCATTTGGTTGTGTGTTGGACTCGTGTCGCATGCGTATCCTAGATCTAGTGGGATACGGTGAGATACTCTCCAATTGTGTGTATTTTTGCATAGATCTAATTAATTGTGGTTCAATTCTTCATTTATAATTAGTATATATATATAGATATTAAATATTTATTTTGTGTATTTATTATAGTAATTATTGTAGCATAGATCTATATTTTGGGTGTGCTAATATAATATACAATATAATATGTAGCTTTCTTGCATGCAAATATATATGTTACTACTTGTTAAATAATATAATTTATACATAAAATGTTTTATAAAATATATTTGTATGTTTAATTGTGTAATTATATTATTTATAATTATTATGTAATTATTTGGATATTAATGTAAATATTTTAGGTGTGCTTCTAGCCATGTAAATTATATGTTCTTTATTAAATATTTGAAGGTATAAGTTTATGTGTATATTAATATATATATGTACATTTTTGTATTAATGGTTTATATATATATATATATATATACTGTTTTATATATTCTGTTTATATATATATATATATATATATTATTTATATATTCTGTTTTTATATATATAATTATATATATACAACTTGTTTTAGTGACAGTGAATTAATGACAGTAAAAAAAAACTGTCATTAATTAGCCGACTAATAGCAGCCGCTGTAGCCTTCGGGCAATTAATGACAAACCTGTCATTAATTGCAGCAGCGGAAAACAGCAGCTTTTCTGTGACGCTTTTCCGCGACAGTTTAACTGTCAGCGAAAACCAAAGCAGTGGCAGTTTATTATTTGGGTTTCGGTGACAGTCCTTCGGTGACAGTCCCGACTGTCACTATTTAAACTGTTTTGATTTAATCCTATTTTATTCACTGTTTTTCAATGACGCTTTGACAGATTTAATGTATATATTATATATTATAATTGTATATATATATATATGTATATATATATGTGTTTTGTGAGGAATAATAATTGTAATAATATATTATGTTATTTATATAAATGTTGGGTTGTATATATATTATTTTAGGGTATATATTAATTATATTATTAGTATACTTTGTGTGAGTTCTTTTTGAATCTAATTTGATTCCTAAATTATTGTAGTTTATCTCTATATTATTTTATAGATGTCTTGTGAGGTTGACTTTGGGTTTGACCATGTTTGACTTTAGTGGACTTTAGAGTTGACCATAGTTGACTTTTGATTTAGAATTGACTTATTGACCTAGAAATTGCCTAGTTTGACTTGTTCTCTTTCCGGGACCTTGTATTAATGTGGTATTCCATATCTAGGTCTTCGAGGCACCGAGTCAGACATTTGTGAGACTGTTCATTGGACTTCAGGCGAGTACATTCTCTGATAGTTTCTCATTTATGATATCCTCTATGTTTGTTGTATCTAGTGTAGATTTACATGTTTCTCTCGACACTATGGTTACACGGATTGGTATATCCGGATCTCGTCATGAGATGTTATTCCTTGGTATATGGTGTATATGGTGCAAGTATTGTTTCATTGGTTATCTTGTACATGTACAGACACCGATTCCCGGGGAGACTAGCTATCTTCTTGGGGAATCTCGTGCCATAACGTACCGTGGTTGGATCTATTATACCAGTCGGGGGTGGGGAGTATTTTAGTGTAGATATGTGGTCATACCCTCATTGTGCATGTCTTGTTTCTTGTGAGTGTTGATCATACACCGCACGTATGATTAACCGGGCCATTATACTCTTGTGCAAGTTCCCAAGCCGATCACATGTTAAAGCTAGTACTCACACACTTAGTCATTAGTATTCTTGTTCCATCAGCATATTGTTCATTATTGTATTTCTTTCCAGTATTTCCTTATTGTCTCTACATTTTTGTCTCTATTTATGCATCTTGTTTATCCACAGCTATTTACTGTTACATAGTTTTTATCATTGTTTGAGAACTGCTGTTAGGGTTGTACTCTGCTCTTTTCCTGACTGGATATATTTTTCCAGATGACACTGAGGAGTACCCTACCTATTATGGACCCCAGGATGTTGTGGGTTTAGATTCTGAGACCCTGGCTCAAGAGAGACTTATCCCAACTGAGACAGTTGACCCCGGAGTTGTAGCTTTATAGTTTTGTAGTATTCTTTTGTACTGGATTTGTCTCCAGCATATTTCTGTATTTTTCTTCAGACTCATTGATGTATTATTTTAGACTCATGAGTTGTATTGTGACTATTCTATTCTTATCTGATTCGTGTTCATTCTATCTTAGTTCTGTGATTGAGTACACTATCTTTTGGTGGTTCATTATATTAGATAGACTTTCTAGACAGCGTTCTACCGCCGATTCTGTGGCGTAGGCTGGGCGTTGTTTTCGACTAGTACCCTTACCCCGGGTGCGGGTCGTGACATCATGACCTGGTACCCCTAACCACCCGGCAGGGCGAGATTATGTGGGTTCATCCGGATTTGGTGTCAGAGCTCGAGGAGGAGCCTAAAGCTACTAAGGCTACATCTAGAAAGAGCTCCAAATGCAAACCATGCCATATGGTCGCAACTTCTTCGCCATTAGACGAAGACAAGGTATTTGCTGCAACCCGTTCAGGAAAAACCTACCTCAACGACTACGGAGCAAGTCAGGAAGATGCACCGGCGGACGCTTCAGCTGCCAAACCTTCAGGACCAGGCCCCGTCGTACCAGAGGCCGTTCCTTCAAAACCAACTCCGGCGGACAAGTAGAAGCAAAGAGAAGTGCGTTTTGATAAACCTGTGAAAAACATTCCAAACAAAGGTTTAGAGAAGCCATACAACTTCGACATACTGGCCCAACTGGCTAATACACCAGCCAGGCTGTCCATCTTCGAGCTACTCAGGATCTCCCAAGACACTCGTCTAGCCTTGAGTGAAGCACTGATGCAGGCGGAGGCATGCTTCACCCAGCTCAAGTCCCCCGACGAAGAACCGGTGGCATGTCCTCAATGCCACAGTATAATGGAAGTGGTCCCAAATATCACTTTCACTCAAGATGATATGCTGTTAAAACATAACAAGCATGACAGACCCCTCTATTACAACGGGTACGTCGGTTCAATGGAGGTCGATCGGATTCACATAGATCTGGGATCGTCGATCAGCATCATCCCTCACAGTCTGCTCAGACCACTGAGGATTCCTACCAGCGAATTGGCTTACACCTCCACTACAATCGTGGGTTTCAACGCCGGAAGAAGTAAGCCGTTGGGAAAAATTCGCCTGAGGATCCAGATTGGCAATCTCAGATCGGTGGCCACATGTTACGTCATCGATTCAGAGGTGTCCTAAAATATTTTACTGGGAAGACCGTGGATCCACGACCATAAGATTGTTCCTTCAACTCTACATCAATGTCTTAAATATGTAGACCCCCAAGGAATAGTACAAACGGAGGTTGCTGACCTAAACCCGTTTAAAGGAGTAGAATCCTACTATTCCGATGCTGTGTTGTACTCTCAAGACCACACGGGAGAAGTATCGGGCGAGGCAGAAAAGGAATCCCACCGGGAGCCAGAAGAACCCTCTGCGACGCTACCGCTGTCAATCAGAGTGAAAGGACAAACCACTCGTCCAAAAGCCATGGAGCCTATGGCTATTCACCTGAACAAGACCAGGTCAGGAAAAAGGAGTGATCCTCTAGTGATCACTTTGAACAAGAAGCCTCCACCCTTGGTCATCAACCTTCGGCGCAACAGGCAGTCGACCAATATAAATGCAACCAGGAACGGAGTTCCAGATAATAATAAACATCCTCTTTTCCAGTATATTGACGCTCAAATTCTAAACCAGAAATCCACTTCCCGTGACGAGGTAGAACCCATAGCACAAAAATTCTTGGAAGTTATGAACTCCTACCGTCCGTATGTCTGGGAAGTAGCGTCATCATCCAACGTTGTCACGACGTATGGACCACATGAGGATTCTATCTTCATTGTCCCGCCTACCTGCAGCAGCCATCGTTCAATAGTCTTCGGCCGCATGCGCAATCAACCGGCTATCCAGGAAGATTCTTTCAATGACGATGCTAAAAAAAATACAAGTTCACCGATACAACCCGCAAGCGTTGAGGATCATGCAAAACATGGGCTACGACTTGAAGCGGTATCCGTCAAAAGACGATCATTACGCTTCTACTTTGATGCATCTTCACAATGCCTATATCGCCGGACCTACGACGGACTGCTATTCAGATGTCTCTCTGACGACGAAGCACAGCAGATTATCCGAGAAGCTCACAACGGCGTATGCGAAGCGCATCAACCCGGTCCTAAGCTACAGGATTGTATCAGGAGAATGGGCTATTACTGGCCCACTATGATCGCAGATACGATCAACTATGCAAGACAATGCAGAGCCTGTCAGGTCCATGCAGACTTCATACATCAACCGTCTGAATATCTACATCCTACAGTTGCATCATGGCCTTTCGAAGCATGGGTTATGGATATCATTGGTCCTATTCACCCGTCTTCTTCCAGAGGTCACCGGTTCATACTGGCCATCACGGATTACTTCTCCAAATGGGCAGAGATGATCCCTCTTGCTGAGGTAAAGGCGTCTAATGTGATCAGCTTCATCAAGCATCACGTCATTTATCGCTTTGGGATTCCCCGAAGGATAATCCATAACAATGGGCCTCAGTTCATCAGCCAAGCATTTCATCGATTTTGTGATAAAAATTGGATACACAATATTGCCTCTACGGCATATTATCCAGCTGCTAATAGTTTGGCAGAAGCTTTCAACAAAACCATTATCAAACTCTTGAAGAAGTTTGTCTCTTCAAACAAGAGAGATTGGAATGAGAAGCTGGGCGAATGTCTCTGGGCATACCGCACAATGGTACGAACACCGACAGGTTATACCCTATTTTTACTGGTATACGGGAGCGAAGCAGTTCTCCCCATTGAAGTCCAGATCCCGTCACTCAGGATAGCCGTGGCTAATGAGCTGACTCAACAAAAGAATGACCTGTTAAGGCTTCAAGAGCTAGAAGGATTAGACGAGAAACGCCTCCAAGCTCAACAGCACATCGCGCTCTACCAAGTACGCATTTCCAGAGCTTTCAATCATAAAGTAAAGGAAAGAGTGTTCAAAGTCGGTGAGCTAGTTTTAGCCGTAAGAAGGCCGATGATCCTTACTCACAGGAGTAAAGGCAAATTTTATCCCAAGTGGGAAGACCCTTATGTGATCGAGACAACGTTCTCAAACGACGCTTATAGGTTAGCCCAGCCTAATGGAGACCTGTTAATAACTCCTATCAACGGTAAATTCCTGAAAAGGTACTACACTTAACCTCCTCTGCTCAAATGGAATATAACGAGAATCTTAATTCTGACAAAACTACTTCCAAAACGAAACTAGTTGGGTCATATTCTATCATGTCCATATAACCTCTGAATAGATATGTTCCACTAATTTGGAAATACAATACCTATCACGTCCATATTACCTCTGATAGTGTCTTGTCTACAAACTTTAGTCCATATTACCTCTGATAGTGTCTTGTCTACAAACTTTAGTCAAAGCATATTCTATCATGTCCGTATGACCTATGAATAGATATATCCTACCAAAGCATATTCTATCATGTCCGTATGACCTCTGAATAGATATGTCCTGCTAAAAGTTTATCGAGAGTCTATCACGTCCATACTATCTCTGATATCACTCTCGCCCAAACCTGTCATTTATATTCCGAAATGATGGGTCCACAAAGTCAGAAAAGAGTCGCTTTTATTTATTCCCAAAAAGAGCAGAATTATATTTGGGAAGCAAAAAGAAGAAAGGGTACATAATTGTGGGGGAGCGCTCAGATCGCGAATCAGCTGCACCAGTGCAGCTATCCTCTCATCCCTAGAAACCAAGGCATCAGCGCGGGCCCACTCCAGCCGTGCCTCGGGGTTGCTCGTAAAGGACAGCTCGGCCCTTGCCCGAAGAGAGCCAGCACGGGCAGCTTCTGCACGCTCCAGATCACGTCGTGCTGTGCTCAGTCGACCAGTCGCTACATCTAGACCTGCCAACGACTGAGAAGCCCACTCCTCTGCCAGAGCGAGTTTTTCCTTCAACTTGCGGGCCCTCGCTACGTTCCCTTCATGCTCGGATTGGCACTTCGTCTGAAGAGTAAGAGCCTCCTCCATGACAACTTTTCTTTCATCCATCTCCAGCTTATGTGTTTTGATGGAGTTATCTAGGATTTCCAGCTGTTTAGTAAGCCGTATAGTCATGAGGTCGTATCTGGCCTGGACCTCAGCTTCAAGGCTGCCCCGAGTCAGCTGCAAGTATTCATTAATAGGTTGCTCCAAATCATTAACCATCGCCTCCAGGGCGTCAGCTACCCCGGAATCGCCGAACTCCCTGACCGCCCCGATCGAAAACTGAGAAGCCTTCTTCAGACGCTCGAAGTCTAGATTCTTTGCCAGCACCATTGATATCAGCGTTTTCAAACTGGTGTAAAAGAGGCTGGTATATTGCTCGGTCAGCGCAACTAGATCCGATTGGACGCCAGGAGTGGCCGCAATATTGGTAAGTCCCCCTCCAGGAATGATTGCAGATGAGGTGGCCACAGCCGTCGCCTCGACAGGTGGTGCCACCGAAGGAGGTGCGACAACGACGGTCAAAGTCATCGACATACTCGCGAGAGGCGAGGTCAGGAGAACGGGTTCGTCCTCCTCTTGAGATGACGAAACCACTCCGGGCCAGCGGGCCCCCAAAGATATTTTCTCCTCGAAGTCAGGCGCCTCCATATCATCGCCAGGAGCCGAAGCAGAGCCAGAAGGCGCTTCAACGCTATACTCTCCGTGGACGCCGTCCCCTGAGAAGAGGACAAGAAAGTTGATGTCAATATGATGATAATCTTTCTAAGAGGAGACATAAAGATGACATTTACCCGTAGCCAACGGTATATATGTCGCATCTGCAGCCGACGTAGCTAAATCATGACTTAATGGCACAATACGAACTGTCATACCTGGAGAAGGGGATGGGCCCACCGATACCGCCAGGTGCTCTACCGAGCCTTCACTAAGACGCGGCCGAGATTCGTCAGCTAGAATCTCGCTAGACATGCTCACAGACACGACAGGAGTTTCATCCGTTGCTGGTCTAGAAAAAGATTCTCTCATTTGCCTCGGCCACGCAGGCGATCTTGTTTCACTATCGGAGGCGGTGGCAGCAACGGCAGACTCAATCAGGGGTTCTTCGACACCGCCAGCCGAAACTGAGGCTCCCTCTCCGAAAGGCGACGAACCTCCAATCAAAGAGACATCCCCAACAGGGGAGACAGCAGGATCCTCTCTAGGAGCCTCAATACCAAGAACGCGGAGAGGACGAGCAACCGTCTCCTTCCTCCTCTTCCGAAGAGAAGCCTCCTTGGGAGCAGAAGCCCTTCGCTTCCCAGAGACTGCCAAAGCCCCCGCAGGAGGAGGCACTTCATACCTCGACAATGACACCAGAGGCACATCCGGAGTGACGAACTCCTCACCCTCATCAGAAGAAACCGAGGGGACTTCGAATCTTCCCCCAGGCTTGGGAGAAGGCACCCTAAAGCTTTTACGCATGTCAAAATCACGATGGAAGGTGTTGATCGCCACATAGAACTGGGCATAAGAATGGAGGATGCGCAGCTCCGTGGAGGTTGTGACGACCGGCATGATAAAGATTGCTCCCGTACAACCCATGATAAAATACCGCCATCCTCTGGCTCCATCAATGAGTTCGCCCCTGGACCTGAAGCTGGTGACGGCATTGCCCACGTGTAGCTGATCGTACCCAAACTGCCTGGCGAACCGACTAGGCAAGTAGGGCTCGAAGAAGCAATGATCTTCACTTCTGTACAGCAAATGGGAGGGTCTGATGCAGACCAACCAATTAAAAGCTTTCGGAGAAAGATTGGTCTTCTCTCCACCTAAATCCTCAAGCCTAATCCTCGATTGATTTTGATGTACTGAGGGGACAGTGCAGAGGAGCTTCCAGCCGTGACTGAGGCTCAGCACCAGCCGACAGTCTAAGACTGTGTTCACGTTCCAGGGAGAGTCCTTGTAGTTCAGAAAAAACTACCCCCCGAGCTACTACCAGGGCCGGGAGACATCACCCGGGGGTTGTGGAGAATTAACCATCCCATCAAGTACAAGTATGGTAATTCTACCCTGGGAAAGCTATCACGCCGAGCTTCATCGACGAGCAGCCCATCAGTCATGGCTCTCAAGCCAGCCTGTATACGGCACACCATGGCAGGGAGCAAGCCCAGTCTTGCCTCGAACACCAGACGCACGGCAGGCCACAGGATATTCCGGTGAATGCGGTCCGCGGATGCGATACCGGGCACTACTACTCGACGCAGCCATATGGAAAGGAAACCAGCTAGCCGGGCTTCCTTAGACAGAGGCCTGCGACAGCGCCTCAAGTAACTGTAGGCCTTAGTTCCTTCAGGATACTTTTCTACCCCGTCATTGAGAATTTGATCTGGAGCTTTAGCATCCTCCATAAGATCCTCGACGACCTGGGCACTGAGCACGCCCAAACTGTTCACGGGCTCATTTTTGTCCCCCGAAACTTTTTTTGACTTGGCGGCCCTGGCCCGGTGGAAGAAGAGGTAGGACATCCACTTAGTGGTGTGAGCCAAATCAGAAGGCTCATCATAAAAAATAGTGCACGCGAAGAAGTGGCATATCAGCTCCTGATACACCTCCACAACCCGAGGGTCCGAGTCCTCCAACTCCCGGTTGGTGGAAACATACTCTTCATATGGGGTATCCCCCATCGGCAGTCTCGAGATCACTGCCATCTCATGAAGGGCCAACCCTAACTCCCCCAGTGGAGTGGCAAAGGTCCCGGTGAGCGGAATGTATCGCTCCATCAGTGCCAGAAACAGGTTAGGGTTGGGAGGCAACCCAACACTCGTCGCACTTATAGCGGCATACAGTCCAATGCCCTCCAGCTCTCTCCGAAAATGCTTCAAGGCCCAGTCAACTAGGCAAGCCCATCGGAGATTTGTTGGGGTGATCCACCCATTGCACCGAGGATTCTCCTTGGGGTATACCCCCCCTCGCCCCATGAAGTCGTTGCAAAAAGTCGACAACTGGACCGGCTGGATCACTGAACTGTCTTTACTCAGGACACTGCCCGGGCACAGTCCCCTGAACACCGTCACAACGCCGGAAGGGCGGCTGACAAACGACCCTTGTTCAGCTCCTTTCAGATGAAAGATCTTCCCCGGCTTACCGTGAAGATCGGGAGTCAGCGTCCACGACATCCTCCTAGGATGTGTCGCATGGGAGAAAGCCGAGATGGGATAATCTCTCAGCATCGTTAGCAGATACAAGACCACACTCTCGGCGAAGAAAATCCAGGGTTCTCTCTTGGGCTTCGTCTGGGACCGTTTGTCAATCATGTCCCCAAAGAGAAAAGTCGGCTTTATGTACTGATCCCCGTCTATGTACGTCAGGGGCTCTCCGTTAATCATGTTCAGCAACGTCCGCTCGCCCTGAGCCGATATCAAGATCCCCCTTCCTTCAGGATACTGGGGTCCGGAGATAGGAAATGTCACGTGGGACAGATCCTCCAGATAGTTTGAGTGCAGCATCCCGGAAGCAGAACCCATCACCTCGGCCAGTGGAGACTCATGCAAGTTAACTGCAAAAGTGCAAGGAAAACACGTCATTACAAATCTTGCAACATAAAGACCAAGAAATGACAGTCTGTGCTTTACGCCAAGACTGTATAAAATTTGGTCATTCTACGCCGGAAGTCACATCCAGAAGCGTAATTGGCAGTATACAGTCTGTGCTTTATGCCAGACTGTCCAAATTCTAGTTAATACGCCGGAGGTTCCATCCGCAAGCGTAAAACTAAAATTTTATGGTATACACCAAGTTTTCGGCAGTCAGAGCTTTTACGCTCGGAACTGCAAAAATATGGAGTTCTTACGCTGGCACATTAGAAATGTGGGCGTAAAAGATGAAAACGTCCCCGTGCATCATCTTCCTCAAAGAGTCTATCAGCACAGAAGATGACCTAGCGCGATCACGTTCAACGTGTGCGAAGGATTTTTCGTCGTTCTTTGTCATCCCAAAGGCTCTACCTCTAATGCCGGGTGCGCTGCTCGTCGGCGGGATGCTTCGCTCAGAAGAAAGTTTGCCTTGTCCGACCGAAGACTCTCTCGCTGGGGCAGAAGAATGAGAAAAAGAACCTATACTCTTTCCCTTAGTGGAGGGGATTTGTTTCGGCGCCATTTCTGAAAACTCGGAGTGCTCGGAGAAAGAATGAGAGAAAAAAAAAACTCAAACAGTCGAAGGCTCTCTTTCGCAGAAGACGGATAAAAAGTTTTTCTCTCAAAAGCTTGGGATATATATAGAGTTCGAGTCGACTCCTCGAATCCTCAGACGGACTCCTCGAAACCCTAACCAAATCTCATAAATTAATATTTGGTTTTGATTGGGTACTACGTCAGCCCACTACTCTCAAAAGACGGACAATCAGCGAATTCGAAAAGTTTTTCGCACAAAGCAGGTCAGTGGTTCCTACGCTAAGGAGCTTTCTACGCTCGACAGCTACAGATCTACGATTTTACGCTCGCAAGCTACAAGTCTATGGTTTTATGCCCGGATGCCTTTGTGCTCGGTAGCTTTTATGCTCGAGAGGCTACAAACCTACGACTTTACGCTCAGCAAATACCAAATCGATGATCTCATGCTCGGCGGCGTTTAGTTTAGACTCGGAGGCAACAGGATCTGTCACGACCCGCACCCGGTTTAGGGGTACGAGAGCGTGGGTACGTCCAGCCTACGCCGCAGCATCGGCGGTAGAATGCTGTCTAGGTCAGGTACTATCTAAACAATCTCACGCTAGTATCCCACTCCATAAGGAGACGTGGATATCATAAAATAAATCTAGAAATACTCAATCACATAAAATAAAGCACGATGAGATATCAAGGCAAGCAAGAAATACAAGACAAGTCTAACGACCAAAGTAATCATACCTGCAATCATTAACTCCCAACCCCCAAGTGTGTCGGAAACCAGTCTACTAAGGTCACAGTCTGGAAAAATATTTTCCAGTCAGGAAGGAGCAAAGTACATCTCTAAATAGCAGTTCTATATAAATGACATAAACTATGTAGCAGTTCTAGATGGAAACATACCAGATGCATGTATAGGTACGAGAAATGTACAATGAGAGAAATACTGGAAATATTGTAAGTAAATGCTGGAAAAGAACAATATGTCACTGAGCAAGAATCCTATGACTATGTGTGTGAGTACTAGGTTTAACATATGATCGGCTTGGGAACATGATCAGGCTGGTTACATGTGATTAGCTATGATTCACGAAGGTCAGGCTAACCGTTGGTTAGCTATGATGCATGTAGAGGTCAGGCTAATCACACGTAACAGCTATGAGGCACGGAGATGGTCAGGCCGCACCCAACGTGAGATGTGGGGTGAGCTATGATGCATGTAAAGTTGGGTATGATCACATATCTACACTAAAATATTCCCCACCCCCGACTGGTATAGTAGATCCAATCATGGTACGCTATGGCACGGGATTCCCTAGGAAGGTAGCAAATCTCCCCGGGAATCAGTGTCTGTACATGCACAAGATATCAAGGAAACAAGTCCTGTACAAGCTACACCATGAATAAGAAATAATATCTCATGACGAGATCCGTGTATACCAATCCGTGTAACCAACGTGTCAGGAACATGGATATTTACACTAGATACAGTGAACATAGGAGATATCATAAATTAGAAACTAGTCAGAGAATGTACTCGCCTTGGGTCCTTAGCTGGTAATACCAATGTCCTGTCCCAGAGTATCGTCTGGAGGATCCAACAGTCCTAAAATATATCAATACAATATTTGCATCAGGTGCTACACTAACACATCACAAATACATGAACTCAGGGGCTTTATCAGGTATGGCACTAGTCAACTAGGGTCACCTAGTAATTTACCAATTAATCATATTATAATTTCCATCAACTACAATAGTAGATATATGAAAAAATATACTTTAAAATAAATAATACTTGTATACATACTAAAAAGAATTTAACCTAATATATGCATATATCAATTATATATATATACCAATATAAATTATTAGCTATAGTTGTATATTTACTAAAATACGTACATTTATATATTAACGTATATCAAAGTACGTCCATAACATATGTGTGCAAAGTACATTTTTAGAATATACATATATACATATATATATATATACCAAAATAATTATATACATATACTAAAAATATATATATACATAGATACTAAATTAATTACATATACTAAAAATACGTATTTACGTATATAAATCATTTCGAAATTATTTTGAACAATAATTTCAAATAAAAGTTTATTTATAAAAACTAGAATTTATGTAAAAGCCATCATATATATATATATCTCTAGTTATTTCAGTTACCAGTCCAAATAACCAATTTTTATCTTATTTTTATTATTGAAACTATATTTTTAATAATATAAATCCCAACAAATTATTATATTTTGCATAATCAAACCCTTTTTTTTTACACATAATAATAACTAAATTCATACATTTAAAAATAATAAACTAATTATATTTATACTAAACTAAAATGTATAATTAATAAACATATATATATAATTAATAAACTAGTTATACATAATTACTAAACTAATTAAATATAAGTTAACTAATTATATTAACTAAACTGATTAATAAATTTAATACCGATTAATAACTTAATTAGCTGAATAATTATAATTAATATAAATAAACTAATTAATTTTATCTAAACAAATTATAATTTAATTAACTAGTTAATATACTTTACATTAACTTAACCATTAATTACTAAAACTAATTAGAATTACTAATTACAAATTAATTTAACTTAAACTAATTACAAATAATTAAACTATTACATTTTATTTAAACTATTACATATTATTTAAACTATTACTTTTCCTAACCGTGACTTTACAACAGAAGAACAGGGGAAGAGGAAAGAGAGAAGGGCTCACGGTGGGTTTTGTTTCCGGCGTCGGCGGAGGAGTCTCGCCGGAGCAGGGCGTCGAACTCGGCGGCGGCAGCGGCTCCAGATCTGAGGCGGCGGCGTCGCTCGTCTCGAGGCGACGCTCGATTCGAGGCGGCTGCGTCCGGTTCGAGGAGGCGGCGCTGGGTTCGAGGAGGCGGCCGGCGGTCTGGTTCCAGCGGCGGTCTCGACGCGGGTGAGGCGGCTTCGAGGAGGGCTCGACGCGGTGGTGGCTTCGAGGAGACGTCGGCAGATCTGGGCGGCCACCGGCGGATCTGGCTCGAGGGGCGGCGGCGACGACGTCGGCTCCGGGCGGCGGCTTCGAGTCTAGGGTTAGGGTCAGGTTCGGGATGTGTCGGGGTCTGGGCACGTGTCCGGGATGGACACGAGAGTTTGTTGTGGGGGACGTGTCCGGGATGGACACGGGGACTCGATGCACTGTGGACGTGTCCGGACACAGGAATCTGATGTAGTATTGTAACCGAACCCAGAAAATAAATGGATACGGTGGGACACCCGGGGTCGGACCCGAGGCCATCACGGCTGACACGGTGATGCTGGACACACGGACACGAGCACACAAAAATGGTGGTGGCTGTGGCTTCGTGGGGATTTATGAAGGCTAGCTAGGGTTTCTAGGGAGATGTGATGAGGGACTTAAATAGGGAGAGATGGTGTGGGATAAAGGATTGCGGGTTGGCCCAATAATGAATGGCCCAGAATTAAAATATAAAAGGGTTTCTCATGTGGGAAAAATGAGGGTGTGCTGGCTAGTTAATAGGAAATGGAAATTTGTAAAATTTAAAAAGAAGAGATTATAATTTCAGAAAATATTTTAGGAAAGCTACGTAATTTATTTATTTACTATTTCATTAATTATAAAAAATTATTTTGAAGAAACAACTAGTCCTTTAATTAATTTTATCCAATAAATAATTTTATGATTTCAAGCCAATAAACATTTGAAACTAGAGGAATATATATATTATTATTTATTTATTTATTTTGTAATACATCGTCATTTAGGAAAAATGATTTTTATAAAGATTTTTAAATTACCTCCTACAATCAAACATCGTTCAAAATCAAATAAAAATTTCAAGGAGAAATATTTTATAAAACTTGATATTTTAAAATAAATTAAAATCTAATTATTTTGGAAATTGGAAATCGGAGGTTACAAGTCTATCCACCTTAGAAAATTTTCGTCCTCGAAATTTTAGGGATGACTAGGATAGAAAAAAATTTGTTGTTCATAATGATGAATATATCATTGAAGAAAATATTTCCATAAGGAGAATATTTACCAAACAGAAGAAAACATGAAGAAAAAGAAAATATGGTTTAAGACAGGAATAACTTGAAGGAATCATGGCTCGGCCTTGAATCCTCTAGAAAGTTTAGGTTTTGGGAAGTAGACACGATCACAAAAACAGATAATTTGAATAATGCACGTTACTTTTTCAAAGTAACTAAACCAAGGAAGACCCAGTATAATGAATGATATAGACATGAAAGTTATAGCTAATTCGAAAGATACGATCGACAATTTGATTTAAGAAACTTAAATACATCCTTCAGAATGTAATCAAGAGACATTTAATCACCTTTCTTGATTTCTAGGAAAAAGAGTAGTCTTTACTACCATCTGAAAATAATCCTTCCTTTTTATCCTCGTTCATTTTACTTTTCTCAATCTTGTGATTCATCATTAACTAATATTTATAAAAGTTTCAAATTCTACAAACTTTATTAGATTAGATCTTAGAATTTCTGAATCAAAAGCCTTATCATCAAATTCGAGTTTGTTTAACTTAACATCAACTATACCTCGATTATTTTCTTCGATTTCAAATGTTACTGTCATGGTCAAGATTTTAATTTAAATCACAACCTCAATATACCATGATCTTACCTTACGACCTTCAATTCTATGATCCCATAATCAATTATATTATAATCTTCTTTACCATGAGCTTCATTTCATTTCATATTTCTTTATCCGTATGTATAATGTTTCCGAATTTTGAACTAATATTTTTTTCATCCTCTGAATTTATTATCCCTATGTAAAATTTTTACTACTCAAATCCTCAATATTTTAATTGAATTCCAGTCGTATCATAATCTCCTCAAATTTTGAGTAAATAACTAAATACAAAATTTACTATCCAATCCTTTTAATTGAAATCCAATCGATGCATATTTATAAAACTTAAAAATCTGCATCCCAAAATTTAACTTTAAACACTCATCAATCATCTAACTCAAATTCAATTGATGCTTATTCCAATCTAACTCCTCATCCCAAGAATTTAATTTGACACTATTCTATTTACGATTTTATTTCCTGCTTTTCTTTTTCCTCAAATACTCAACGATGCGATGCTTCCAGTATCTTCAATGCAACATTCATACTATATAAAATTTCTATCTTGCAATCAAATAGATAAAATGATAATCTCTCAAATTTCTCAAATTTTTAATAATCAATTCAATCATATCAAGACCTCCTTAAAATTAATAAATTCTCAAATTTTTGGCTCTGTGAATTTCTTAATTCTCCCTTTAAGTAAATGTTTGTCCTCGAATTTCAATCATACCTCAATTTTCATAAAATCAATGATCCATCAACTCCGTTATAACAACCCCTAAATTCTTTATTTAATTTAATGCTCATCCACAAATTTAATCCTCTTGTCTCTTTTTGTCAGTCATAACCTCGTCATAGATCTTTGCTATGGTCAAAACCCAATGATCATGGTTTAAGAAAACTCTACCTACAGCCATGCAATTTAAGAAAATATAGGTCATGTGTCTTTTGTCATGGTATTTCAGTCCCTGTTAGGGGGTACTACTAGTTATATTCTAACAAGAAAATCATGCATGTGAACCACAGTACTAGGAAAATCAATCAATCAATCGAAAGACGAAGGAAAAGGAACATTAGGAAGGAAGAAGGATCATGTTAACATATTACTTGTAGTGTCTACTATCTCTAACAAACACTTAACTCTAGCACACTAACAAATTCCTATTCATGTACACTGGTACCCATATCAACTAATCATATATTAATATTCATATCTCTCATCTACCAAAAATTAATCCTCAAAATAATCGTCAAGGTTTAACTTCCCGATCAACTTAAAATAAAATGCATATACCTCCTCAAATTTAGATACTTCACATCGAAATAAAATTTAATCACTTCTAAAATCTTGGTAGCCTAAACTATGTTTAGTGAATCAAATTTAAATCCTCCATATTTTAACAACATAAAATCTCAACTCCTTAAAAATTCTGAAAATTTAAAATTCATTTCCACCTTTTAATTTATAACTCCTCAAATTTACATATTAGTGCTCACGGTCTCTGATACTCAAGGTGCACTCAATACCTCTATTGTCTAGAACTGTGTACTAAATTTGTACTGCCCGAATCACTTGCACTATTACCTCCAATGATCAAAGTTATCATCAACTGTGTTTTCTTTCATGATTTCAATTTATGTCAATTGGTATATCATCTAATTATCAACACACAGAGTGCTTACTGTTATTAACGTCATCCTTGACTAATCCTCGATATAGAATCATTAGCACTCTTGGTATTATATCACTAGCTGCATTAATGGATTATCTCATCAAGCTCATTAGACTCATGATCACCTGTATCCTCTATAACACTCATGTTTTTTTTTTTTTTTTTTTTTACTCTCATGGGTATGTGTATGGTTCCTCATCTCGATGGTTGTATATGTATTTCCTTCAATCCTTTAAAGCCTATTAACTAATCCGTGATACGCTTCACAACTTCCATTACTAATCCTGATATTTCTCTACTTATGACATCTCATTAAACCCTTTATACATATACATTTCTTTACCTTTAACATTTCCGATATCAATCATCAAATTGGACATCATGCTCCATAAATCCTTAACACAATTCCCGGATACTAAATCGTTTACATAGATCACTCAATTACATCATCATGATTATCCAGGACGGGTAATTGGCTCTGATACTAACTCTGAGAACTATCACTGATACTCTATACTCTCCTTAACTCTCAGTCTCTAATGACACTACTCCTAGAATCATTGGTACAAGGTACTATGCTAAGGGCTAACTCTAGATTAAAGCCTACTGCTCACATGCCCAACTAAGAAACACTTACAAATCACTAGCAACACAGTCAATACTAATACAAGACAAAATTACAAGCCACTAATTACCATGCTTAACAAGAAATCCTCAAGGAATAGGAGCTCAAAGACTGAATTGAGGACAGAAGGTATCCTTACTGCTAGTAAAGAAAGAAGCGGTGGAACAAAGTCCTGGAATAACAGAAATAGACAAGTCTTGAGATGATACTTTAAGAACCAATTTAAGATACAACCTGATAATCATACACGTCTATCCGAAATCATGACACACAGAATCCTCGCCACGCCAGTAAGCGTAGATGCGATAAACGACAGGTTCCGTAACTAAGGTATGCAACCCTATAATCATGTCATCTAGAATACTCGCCACGCCAACCGGTATGGCTGCGAGAACTCTAAATCTCATAACTAAAGTATGTACATCCAAGTTAGGTTCCTACGTTCTCGTCACGACAGCTAATATGGCTGCGATAAACTCTAGGTTCCATAACCAAAGTAGACGTTTTTACCTTTCTCACTGTCCTCATCAATATATGTCATCAGATGATACCGTAAATTTTAGTCCGTAAAATTCATCTCAATTTGAAATCAACTCAACAACGATACCAAGAATTAAAGTTAACAACTGGTCAACAAGAATCAAACTCAACAATGATACCAAGGATTTAATTTAATAACTGCTCAACAAGAATCAAGTTCAGTAACAACAAGCGAGAGCGAACGGAAACAAGAAAAAGATTTAAATTGGAAATTATAATAAGATTCTCAAGGGGTCGTTCCAGGAATCTCTCAAGAATTTGTGATTAAGTATCCTCTCTCATCCTAGTATCCTATGTCCTATATCCTATAGCAGGTACGCAGTAGTATAACAAGGATGCCACACTACTACGACATCGCACAACTCGCGAAGTCAGACTTGCATGGGCCACCACTAAAAATGTGTCACGACCCGCACCCGGTTTAGGGGCACGAGAGCGTGGGTACGTCCAGCCTACGCCGCAGCATCGGCGGTAGAACGCTGTCTAGGTCAGGTACTATCTAAACAATCTCACGCTAGTATCCCACTCCATAAGGAGACGTGGATATCATAAAATAAATCTAGAAATACTCAATCACATAAAATAAAGCACGATGAGATATCAAGGCAAGCAAGAAATACAAGACAAGTCTAACGACCAAAGTAATCATACCTGCAATCATTAACTTCCAACCCCCAAGTGTGTCGGAAACCAGTCTACTAAGGTCACAATCTGGAAAAATATTTTCCAGTCAGGAAGGAGCAAAGTACATCTCTAAATAGCAGTTCTATATAAATGACATAAACTATGTAGCAGTTCTAGATGGAAACATACCAGATGCATGTATAGGTACAAGAAATGTACAATGAGAGAAATACTGGAAATATTGTAAGTAAATGCTGGAAAAGAATAATATGTCACTGAGCAAGAATCCTATGACTATGTGTGTGAGTACTAGGTTTAACATGTGATCGGCTTGGGAACATGATCAGGCTGGTTACATGTGATTAGCTATGATTCACGAAGGTCAGGCTAACCGTTGGTTAGCTATGATGCATGTAGAGGTCAGGCTAATCACACGTAACAGCTATGAGGCACGGAGATGGTCAGGCCGCACCCGACGTGAGATGTGGGGTGAGCTATGATGCATGTAAAGTTGGGTATGATCACATATCTACACTAAAATACTCCCCACCCCCGACTGGTATAGTAGATCCAATCATGGTACGCTATGGCACAGGATTCCCTAGGAAGGTAGCAAATCTCCCCGGGAATCAGTGTCTGTACATGCACAAGATATCAAGGAAACAAGTCCTGTACAAGCTACACCATGAATAAGGAATAACATCTCATGACGAGATCCGTGTATACCAATCCGTGTAACCAACGTGTCAGGAACATGGATATTTATACTAGATACAGTGAACATAGGAGATATCATAAATTAGAAACTAGTCAGAGAATGTACTCGCCTTGGGTCCTTAGCTGGTAATACCAATATCCTGTCCCAGAGTATCGTCTGGAGGATCCAACAGTCCTAAAATATATTAATACAACATTTGCATCAGGTGCTACACTAACACATCACAAATACATGAACTCAGGGGCTCTATCAGGTATGGCACTAGTCAACTAGGGTCACCTAGTAATTTACCAATTAATCATATTATAATTTCCATCAACTACAATAGTAGATATATGAAAAAATATACTTTAAAATAAATAATACTTGTATACATACTAAAAAGAATTTAACCTAATATATGCATATATCAATTATATATATATACCAATATAAATTACTAGCTATAGTTGTATATTTACTAAAATACGTATATTTATATATTAACGTATATCAAAGTACGTCCATAACATATGTGTGCAAAGTACATTTTTAGAATATACATATATACATATATATATATATATACCAAAATAATTATATACATATACTAAAAATATATATATACATAGATACTAAATTAATTACATATACTAAAAATACGTATTTACGTATATAAATCATTTCGAAATTATTTTGAACAATAATTTCAAATAAAAGTTTATTTATAAAAACTAGAATTTATGTAAAAGCCATCATATATATATATCTCTAGTTATTTCAGTTACCAGTCCAAATAACCAATTTTTATCTTATTTTTATTATTGAAACTATATTTTTAATAATATAAATCCCAACAAATTATTATATTTTGCATAATCAAACCCTTTTTTTTACACATAATAATAACTAAATTCATACATTTAAAAACAATAAACTAATTATATTTATACTAAACTAAAATGTATAATTAATAAACATATATATATAAATAATAAACTAGTTATACATAATTACTAAACTAATTAAATATAAGTTAACTAATTATATTAACTAAACTGATTAATAAATTTAATACCGATTAATAACTTAATTAGCTGAATAATTATAATTAATATAAATAAACTAATTGATTTTATCTAAACAAATTATAATTTAATTAACTAGTTAATATACTTTACATTAACTTAACCATTAATTACTAAAACTAATTAGAATTACTAATTACAAATTAATTTAACTTAAACTAATTACAAATAATTAAACTATTACATTTTATTTAAACTATTACATATTATTTAAACTATTACTTTTCCTAACCGTGACTTTATAACAGAAGAACAGGGGAAGAGGAAAGAGAGAAGGGCTCACGGTGGGTTTCGTTTTCGGCGTCGGCGGAGGAGTCTCGCCGGAGCAGGGCGTCGAACTCGGCGGCGGCAGCGGCTCCAGATCTGAGGCGGCGGCGTCGCTCGTCTCGAGGCGACGCTTGATTCGAGGCGGCTGCGTCCGGTTCGAGGAGGCGGCGCTGGGTTCGAGGAGGCGGCCGGCGGTCTGGTTCCAGCGGCGGTCTCGACGCGGGTGAGGCGGCTTCGAGGAGGGCTCGACGCGGTGGTGGCTTCGAGGAGACGTCGGCGGATCTGGGCGGCCACCGGCGGATCTGGCTCGAGGGGCGGCGGCGACGACGTCGGCTCCGGGCGGCGGCTTCGAGTCTAGGGTTAGGGTCAGGTTCGGGATGTGTCGGGGTCTGGGTACGTGTCCGGGATGGACCCGAGGGTTTGTTGTGGGGGACGTGTCCGGGATGGACACGGGGACTCGATGCACTGTGGACGTGTCCGGACACAGGAATCTGATGTAGTATTGTAACCGAACCCAGAAAATGAATGGATACGGTGGGACACCCGGGGTCGGACCCGAGGCCATCACGGCTGACACGGTGATGCTGGACACACGGACACGAGCATACAAAAATGGTGGTGGCTGTGGCTTCGTGGGGATTTGTGAAGGCTAGCTAGGGTTTCTAGGGAGATGTGATGAGGGACTTAAATAGGGAGAGATGGTGTGGGATAAAGGGTTGCGGGTTGGCCCAATAATGAATGGCCCAGAATTAAAATATAAAAGGGTTTCTCATGTGGGAAAAATGAGGGTGTGCTGTCTAGTTAATAGGAAATGGAAATTTGTAAAATTTAAAAAGAAGAGATTATAATTTCAGAAAATATTTTAGGAAAGCTACGTAATTTATTTATTTACTATTTCATTAATTATAAAAAATTATTTTGAAGAAACAACTAGTCCTTTAATTAATTTTATCCAATAAATAATTTTATGATTTCAAGCCAATAAACATTTGAAACTAGAGGAATATATATATTATTATTTATTTATTTATTTTGTAATACATCGTCATTTAGGAAAAATGGTTTTTATAAAGATTTTTAAATTACCTCCTACAATCAAACATCGTTCAAAATCAAATAAAAATTTCAAGGAGAAATATTTTATAAAACTTGATATTTTAAAATAAATTAAAATCTAATTATTTTGGAAATTGGAAATCGGAGGTTACAGGATCCACAAACTTACGCTCGGAAGATTTCTTTTTCACAGGCTACAAATCTACAGTTCTACGCTAAGGAGCTTTCTACGCTCGACAGCTACGAATCTACGGTTTTATGCTCGCAAGCTATCAGTCTATGGTTTTATGCCTGGATGCCTTTATGCTCGATAGCTTTTACGCTCGAGAGGCTACAAACCTACGACTTTACGCTCAGCATCTACGAATCTGCGATTTCACGCTCGGTGGCTTTCTACGCTCAATAGGCTACGAACTCAGGATTTTCAGCTCATCTACACTACGTATCTCTGACTTTCCGTATATCCGAATAGTTCCCAAGGCGGTCGATTATAGAAGTTCACATAGAAGATACTCCTTCTTGACCTCAAAATATCCCAAGTACCCGAAGCATACAGAGTTCAAACATTGAGAACATTACTCTTCTCGGGTCAATTGGAGGTTCATCCAGACTCCAGTCTGAATATCTCGTCTATCAAAGATGGCAACTCAGTTTGACAGCCATTTCTCGACCCTGTTCCAAGGGATTTTCGACAAATCATTCTTGAAGACGAAGTCTGAACAAAAATTCTGTTCATCAGAAGTAAAAACAACAGTTCAGAGCTCTACGCGGTTCCTCAGTCCTAGCAGCAGGACAGTTCTAAATGTTCAAAATGCTCAACAGCGTTCTATGGACTATTCGCTATGCGTAAAGGACTGGACCTAGCACTCTTTCTATACAGAGTCAGCGTAAAAAATCAGACGTGTCGAAGCTATACATATTCAGACTTCACTGCAACGTATGGCAAGATGATCATATGAAGAAGCAAGATAATTTTATTAAAAGATTAAAGTCATGATTACATATGAGGGAAATCCAATCTACAAGGGTTTTTCTTCATGTTCGTGATTACATCTGAGGAAAACTCCGTCGACAAAAGGGATTCCTCATCATCGTCTGAAGATCGCACCGAGAAGCTGTTTTGACAGGTTCTCACATTGGTGACGGTCTTCCTCTTCTTCCAAGAAGATGATCAGTGGCGGAAGGATACAAAACTGGGCATAGACCCATCCTCCAACAGAAAAGCAGGGTACTGCTTTCCTACGCCCAGCGCCATGGCAGATTGAGTTGAGGTATTTCACCCAATTCAATACCCGAGGTCAGAGCTAGTTGCTGCTCTCATCCCCGGAGGTAACGGGAGAAGGCGCCACTTGCAAGCAGCGTGGTGAAATATGATTCTTCCTCTCTCCCGAAGAACCACCATACAAAGTTGCTGGTTATCCCGAGCAAGGGAGGCTAAGATATCCTTCCATGATCCATCGTTGCAGTGGACACTTGCTCGAAGACGCCGTCTTCTTCGGCTCCTTACATGCTGGAAGAACATGATCTCCTTCTTCCTCAGATCGACCCGACGGACTCCGGCGACCATCTCTGCGTGGTGATGGAAATATGGGGAGAACAGGTTAACTCCTCAGCTTTTTATAGGCGAAAGAGGTCACACCGGTCCCTAATAAATCTGCCATAAAGTCAGCATCGACCGTTTCAACGCTCCATTCAGAAATGTTTCGAGTTACGAGGAGCGGTTCATGCTTCATTCAAAGCGTTTCAAATTTCGAGGAATTTGAAAGCTTTGAAGGGGGTCTTGTAGAAGCATGAAAAATATGCAGGGAAGATCTACGCAGCATATTGATATAGAGCAGCGTAAAAAAAGGCCTTCAGAGCCATCAAGCATGCAATAGAGCTTTTTTCGCTAAACACAGCGTGAAATATTAAAAGCTCAAAGGACCATCCGCGTAAGTGCAGTACGTCCAGGCCACTTCAGCATAAACAGGGTTCTTTATCGCCTCTTGGGCGTAAAACCCATCCTCTTTCAACGCAGCATTGAAGTGTACAAGGGAAGCTTCATGTTCTCCGAAGTGAACCTGTCAGATCCTGCAATGAACCTGTCAGATCCTGCAATGAACTTGACGTCTGGACTTCTGACAAAGGGATACTGCTTGGCTACCCAGACGACGGCTATAATGATGGCACAGCACTGCAACCCAGGCTGTCATTTACCGCCATCTCCTTTGCGTAAACTGCTTTTACGTGCACAAAGGGATACGCTGCCTTGTTTTACACAGGCAGACATGAGCTGTTTACGCTCCGCGGTAGACAAACTTCCTGCCACATCAAAAGCTGCCCTTCGTACGGGGCTCGAGGCACGTCTCTACGACTGATGTGCAGAGCGGTAACAGTTTTTTGAGGCACGTCTCTACGACTGATGCACAGAGCGGTGACAGTTTCTTAAGACACGTCTCTGCGACTGATGCATAGAACGCCTGCAGACCTTCTAAAACATGTCTCTATATTTAATGCACAGGATGGTGGCAAATCTCTGCATTTAATGCGAGAGATTTGATTATATCTTCAAAAGCCGTAATTTCGGCTAAGACGTCCACATCAGCACTCTGGCACGTTACGCAGCGGCTTCCACGCCCATTCAGCTTCTGTGTCCACTCGGCTTCTATGCCCACTCGGCCTCTATGACCACTCGGCTTCTACGCCTACTCGGCTTCTACGCCTACTCGGCTTCTATGCCTACTCGGCTTCTACGCCTACTCGACTTCTATGCCTACTCGGCTTCTACGCCTATTCGGCTTCTATGCCAATTTAATAACTATTTGGCTTCTATGCCATGGTGACAGTTATTGGCTTTTATGCCAACCTTTTCTACACAAGGGATAACTACCTACGTGGCTTCTACGCCGTGATCTTCGCAGCAGATATACACGTTTTGTCCCCTTAGTTGGACACGCGTCACATGCTCACTCAAAAGGTCATCTATACGCAGGCATTAGTTATTTTAAACCGTCGTGTAAAATGGTGCTGTACTTTCCACTCCTCGGTTTCTACACCGACGGAGTGGTCACTGTCACCAAAACTCTATAAATAGAGACATCTATCAATGAGGAACAATGTCGACAAATTAGAGGGTCAAAAGATCGCAAAGTTGAACTTCCAAGAAAGATCGAACCAGAGGTCAAGAGAGAGAGAGAAGAATCCGGAGCTCAGGCAAAGAGTAGGGATCGACGACTTTGGCATCGTGCATCCACCCTCTTCTGCAACCTTCGAAGCTGCTTCCTGTCTTCTACGGCACTTCTTCATCATTGTGTGGTCCAAGGGCTAAAGTGATCAACTGCAGATCAGACACCTATAGCAATATTTATCCAGATTAAATAAATTGTACTCCCATATCCTCGTATAGGATCAAATTGTACAAGTTTGTTTGTAAACAATAGAAGGCGGATTTTGTGTAAACCCTATCCTGAATACATTTTCATTCTTTCGTTTTCTACCACAAACATGCGGAGCGCACCAACCCGGTCCTAAGCTACAGGATCGCATCAGAAGAATGGGCTATTACTGGCCTACTATGATAATAGATGCAATAAAGTACGCAAGACAGTGCAGAGCCTGTCAGGTCTACGCAGAATTTATCCATCAACCTCCTGAATATCTATATCCTACGTTTGCGTCCTGGCCTTTCGAAGCATGGGGTATGGATATCATTGGTCCTATTCACCCGTCTTCTTCCAGAGGTCACCGGTTCATACTGGCCATCACGGATTATTTTGCCAAATGGGCAGAGACGATCCCTCTTGCTGAGGTGAAGGGATCTAATGTGATCAGCTTCATCAAGCATCATGTCATTTATCGCTTCGGGATACACCGGAGGATAATTCAGGACAATGAGCCTCAATTCATCAGCCAAGCGTTTCATCGATTTTGCGATAAAAATTGGATACAAAATGTGGCCTCTACGGCATATAATCCTGCTGCTAATGGTTTGGCGGAAGCTTTCAACAAAACCATTATCAAGATCTTAAAAAAGTTCGTCTCTTCAAACAAGAGGGATTGGAATGAGAAGCTGGGAGAATGTCTTTAGGCATACCGCACAACGATACGAGCATCGACAGGTTGCACCCCATTCTCATTAGTTTATGGGAGCGAAGCAGTTCTTCCCATCGAGATCCAAATTACGTCACTCAGGATAGCCGTGGCTAATGAGTTGACTCAAGAAAAGAATGACCTGTTAAGGCTTCAAGAGCTAGAAGGATTAGACGAGAAATGCCTCCAAGCTCAATAGCGCATCGCGTTCTACCAAGCACGCATTTCCAGAGCTTTTAATCAAAAAGTAAAGGAAAGAGTGTTTAAAGTCGGCGAGCTAGTTTTAGCCGTAAGAAGGCCGATGATTCTTACTCACAGGAGTAAGGGCAAATTCCAGCCCAAATGGAAAGGCCCTTATGTGATCGAGACGACGTTCTCAAACGGCGCTTACAGGTTAGCCAAGCCTAATGGAGACATGTTAATGGCTCCTATCAATGGCAAATTCCTGAAGAGGTACTATGCTTAACCTCCTTGGCTCAAGTGGAATAAGGCAAAAATCTTATTCTGACAATACTACTTCCAAAACGAAACTAGTTGGAACGTATTCTATCATGTTCATATTACCTCTGAATAGATATGTTTAACTAATTTGGAACTTCAAGACCTATCACGTCCATACTACCTCTGATAGTGTTTTGTGTACAAATTTTAGCTAAAAGCATATTCTATCATGTCTATATAACCTCTGAATAAATATATCCTACTAAAACTTACCGAGAGTATATCACGTCCATATTACCTCTGATATCACTTTCACCCAAACCTGTCATTTATACTCCAAAATAATGGGTCCACAAAGTCAGATAAGAGCCTCTTTATTATTCCCAAAAAAAGCAAAAGTACATTAAAAAGCAAAAAAGTACATCATTTGGGGGGAGCGGTTAGGTCGCGAATATGCTGCGCCAGAGCAACCATTCTCTCATCCTGGGAGTTCAAGACGTCGGCATGAGCCCGTTCCAACCTTGCCGCATCGTTGTTCGAAGCAACTAGCTTACACCGAGCCCGCACAAAACCTGAGTGGAAAGCACCCACACGCGTCAGATTCTGCTGAGCAGTCGCCCGTCGCTCCTTCAGCACATCTCGGGCTGCCAACAAAGAGAGAGCCTTCGTCTCTACTCGAACGAGCTCATCCTTCAATATGCGGGCCTTCGCTGCCACTTTCTCATATTCAGCTTTGCACCGGGTCAACTCGAGAACGATATACTCTAATTGGACACGCTCATGATCCATCTCCTGATGCTGAGCCGCGATGGACTTATTCAGAGACTCCATCTGTTCAGCAAGCTGTGCAGTCAGGGAGTCGTACCTAGCTTGAACGAGATCGTCAATGTTGCCTCGAGCTAGCTGCAAGTATTCGTTAATGGGTTGCTCTAAACCATTAACTATCTCCTCCAGCGTGTCAGCTACCCCAGTGTCGTTGAATTCTCGGATCGGCACTATCGCAGACCGGGAGGACCTCCTCAGAGACGCAAAGCTCAGATTCTTCTCCAACACTATTGATATTAACATTTTCAAGGTGGTATAGAAGATACTAGTGTACTGCTCGGACAGCGCAGCTAGATCCGAATGGACGCTGGGAGTGGCCGCGATATTGGCGAATCCCCCTCCAGGAACAACCGCAGACGATGTTGCCACGGTCGTCGCCTCAACATGTGGTGCGACAAAAGAAGAAGCGCCAACACCGGACGAAGTGACCAGCGTACTCAAAGGAGGCATTGTCGTAATGACAGGCTCGTCCCCCTCTTGAGATAACGGAATCTCTTCGACAGACGAGCGGCACCCGAAAGTGTCTCCTCTTCAAAGCCAGGCACCTCCGTGTCACCGCCAGGACCTGACACAGAGCCAAAGGGCACGTCTACACTACCCTCCTCGAAGATGTCTTCCCCTAAAAAGAAGACAAAAGAAAGTTAATATCGAAGTGATGTTAACCTTTCTAAAAAGAGACGTAAAGACGATATTTACCCATGGCCGATGGCATATATGTCACGCCCGCAGCCAGGATAATTAAATCATTTCTTAATGATGCTAGGCAAGCTGTCATACCTGGAGAAGGTGGTGTGTCAACCGACACGGGCAAATTTTCTTCCAGGTCATCGTCAAGTTCCAACTGAGGCTCATCGGCTGGAATCTCGCTGGGCGCACCAACAGACACGGCAGGGGTTTCTCCCGATGCTGACCTGGATAAAGATATCCTTATTTGGCTCAACCCCGAAGGCGACTTTGTTCTACTACCTGAAGCGGTAGCAACAACAGCAGCCTCCAACAGGAATTCTCTGGCACAACCAGTCGAAACATTAGAGGGTCCCTCTCTAAAAGGCGAGGAACCTCCAATCAAAGAATCATCCCCAACATAGGGAGATGCAGGCTCACTTCTAGGAGCCTCATTACTAGGAATCCGGAGAGGACGAGTAACCGTCTTCTTCTTCCTCTTGCGAGGGGAAGTCTCCTTCGGAGTAGGAGCCCTTCGCATCCCAGAGATTACCAAAGCCCCTGCAGGCGGAGGTATTTCACCCCTCGGCACCGACTACAGAGGCTCATCCGGAGTAACGGACTCCTCACCCTCGTCAGAAGAAACTGAGGGGACTTCGACTCTTCCCCCAGGCTTGGAAGAGGGCATCCTAAAACTTCCATGCATATCAAAATCGCGATGGAAGGTGTTGGTTGCCACATAGAACTGGGCATACGAATGGAGAATGCGCAGCTCCGTGGAGAGTGAAATGGCGGGCATGGTAAAAGTTATCTCAGTGCAACCCATGATGAAATATCGCCATCCTCTCGCTCCATCAATGAGTCCGCCCCTGGACCTGAAGCTGATGACGGCATTGCCCACGTGCAACTGGTCGTACCCGAATTGCCTGACAAATCGACTAGGCAAGTAGGGCTCAAAGAAGCAATGGTCTTTGCTTCTGTACAGTAAATGGGAAGGTCTAATACAGACCAACCAATTAAAAGACTCAGAAGAAAGAACGATCTTCCCGTCGCCTACGTTCTGGAGTCTGATCCCCTGTTGATTGAGATGTACAGGGGGGACAGTGCAGAAGAGCTTCCAGCTGTGTCTGAAGTTTAGCACCCGTCGACAGTCTAAAACTGTGGTCACGTTCCAGGAAGAATTCATGTAGTTCAACAAGAAACTACCCCCCGAACTACTGCCAGAGCCGGGAGACATCACCCTGGGATTATGGAGAATTAACCATCCCATCAAATACAGGTATAGTAATTCTACCCTGGGAAAGCTATCACGTAGAGTTTCATCAGCGAGTAGCCTGTCATTCATGGCCCTCAGGCCAGCTTGTATGCGGCACACCATGGCAAGAAAAACCCAAAGTTCTTTCTTGGGCTTCGTCTGCGACTACTTGTCAATCATGTCCCCGAAGAGAAAAGCCAGATTTATGTATTGGTCCCCGTCTATGTACGTCAGGGGCTCTCCAATAATCATGTTCAGCAGCATTTGCTCGCCCTGAGCCGATATCAAAATTTCCCTTCCTTCAGAATACTGGGGCCCGGAGATAGAAAATGTCACGTGCGACAGATCCTCCAGATAGTTGGAGTGCAGCATCCCGGCGGCAGAACCCATCACATCGGCTAGCGGAGACGCATGCAAGTTAACTGCAAGAGTGCAAGAAAAATATATCAGTTCCTATAACTAGACATTACAGATCTTGCAGCATATGCCAAAAATTAACAGTCTGTGCTTTATGCCAAGACTGCAAAAAACTTGAACTTTTACGCTGGGATCCCATTCCGAGGCATAAAATTCAAGACTGGCAGTATACGCAAAGTTTTTGACAGTCTGTATTTTATGCCAGACTGCCAAAATTTGAGTTATTACGCCAGAATTTCTATCCCTGCGTAAAACTCAAATTATATAGTATACGCCAACTTTCGGCAGTCAAAGCTTTTATGCCAGACTGCGAAAATATGGAGTTTTTGCGCTGACACATTAGAAATATGGGCGTAAAAGATGAAACATCTCTGTGCATCATCTTCCTTGAAGAGGCTATCAGTACAGAAGATGACCTAGCGCGTTCACGTACAACGTATGCGAAGGATTTTTCAGTTGTTCTTTTTCATCCCAAAAGCTCTACCTTTAAGGCCGGGTGCACTACTCGTCGGCGGGACACTTCGCTCAGAATGAAGTTCGCCTTGCCCGACCAAAGACGCTCTCGCTTGGGCAGAAGAACGAGAAGAAGAATCAACCTTCTTTTCCTTAGAGGAGGAGAGTTGTTTCGAGGCCATTACTGGAAACTTTGAAGGCTCAGAGAAGAAACGAAGAAGAACTCGAACAGTCGAAGGCTTTCTTTCGTAGAAGACGGATGAAAAGTTTTTCTCTCAAAAGCTTGGGATATATATAGAGTTCGGATGGACTCCTCCAATCCCGAACCAAATCTCATAATTAATATTCGGTTATGATTAGGTACTACGTCAGCCTATTACTCAGAGAAGGCGGACAGTCAGCGAATTCGAAAAGTTTTCGTGCAAAGCAGATTCGTGGTTTTTACGCTAAGGGGCTTTCTACGCTCGACAGTTATAGATCTACAGTTTTACGCTCACAGGCTATAAGTCTATAGTTTTATGCCCGGATGCTTTTATGCTCGGTAGCTTTTACGCTCGAGAGGCTACAAACCTACGACTTCATGCTCAGCAGCTATAAATCTATGATTTCATGCTCGGTGGCTTTTACGCTCAGAGGCAACAGATCCACAACTTCACGCTCGAAAGATTTCCTTTTCAGAAGCTACAAATCTACAGTTTCTACGCCCGGATGCTCTCATTCTCAGTAGATTTTACGCTCGAGAGGCTACGAACTTATGATTTTATGTTATGACTTTCCGCACATCTGAAAGATACACAGGCCAGAGTACGCGTACATCAGAACGATTCTCAAGGCAGTCAATTGCAAGAGTTCACACAGAAGATACTCCTTCTTGACCTCAGAATATCCCAAGTACCCGAAGCATACAGAGTTCAACATTGAAAATTACTCTTCTCCATGGGTCGATTGGAAGTTCATCCAGACTCCAGTCTGAATATTTCATCTACAATTCAAGATGGCAACTCAGTTTTTGACAGCCATATCTCGCCCTGTTCCAAGGGATTTTTGAGAAAACATTCCTGAAGATGATATCTAAACAAGAATTCCATTTATCATAAATGAAAGTTCAGAATTCTACGCGGTTCCTCATTCCTAACAGCAGGACAGTTCGAATACTCGAATGCTAAGCGGCTTTCTACGCATCCCTAGTTATGCGTAAAAGACAGGACGGGACCTAGCACTCTTTCTAACAGAGTCAGCATAAAGTTACCAGATGTGTCGAAGCTACACATATTCAGACTTCACAGCAAAATATATGGCAAGATGATCATATACACAGAAGAAAGACGATTTTCTTAAAACATGATTACATATGAGGGAAATCCAGTCTACAAGGGTTTTTCTTTATTTTCATGATTATATATGAGGGAAATTCCGTCTACAAAGGACTTCCTCATCGTCGTCTGAAGATCGCACCCAGAATCTGTTCTGCCAGGTTCTCGCACGGGCGGAATTCTTCATCCATCTTCTCCAGCAGTCAGTCGGTTCCCGCAAACTGACTGACATAAAATGATCAATGGCGGGAGGATACAAAACTGGGCCTAGACCCATCCTCCAACACAGAAAAGCAGGATAAATCTGCTTTCCTGCGTCCAGTGCCATGACAGATTGAGTTGAGATATTTGACCCAACTCAATCCTGGACAGAGCTAGTTTGTCTGCTCTCGTCCACGAAGGTATCAGGAGAAGATACAGCTTGCAAGCTGTGTGGTCAAAAATGACCCTTCCTCTCTCCGGAAGAACCGCCATACAAAGTTGCTGATTATCCCGAGCAAAGGAGGCTATGAAATCCTTCCATGATCCATCGTTGCAGAGGATATTTGCTCAAAGACGTCATCTTTTTCGGCTCCTTACATGCTGGAAGAACTTGGTCTTCTTCTTCCTCAAGTCGAACCGACGAACTTCGGCGATCATCTCTGTGTGGTGAAAAAATATAGGAAGAACAGGTTAACTCCTCAGCCTTTTTATAGGCGAAAGAGATCATACCGATCCCCAATAACTCTGCCATAAAGTTAGCCTTGAAAGAACGTATCAGACTTGACCGTTTCAGGCTCCATTCAAAGCATTTTCAAATTATGAGGAACGTTTCATGCTTCATTCAAAGCGTTTCAAATTATGAAGAATTTAAAAGCTTTGAAGGGGGTCTTGTAGAAGCATGAAAAATACGTTGGATAGCTATACGCAGCGTATTGATGCAGGGCAGCGTAAATAGAGGACCTCAGAGCCATCAACGTGCAACAGAGCTTTTCCGCTGAGCACAGCGTAAAATATAAAGCTCAAGGACCATCGGTGTAATGTAGTATGTCCAGGCTGCTTCTGCGTAAAAAGGGTGCTACATCGCCTTTATGGCGTAGAACTCATCCTCTTTCAATGCAGCATTGAAGTGTACGAGGAATGCTTCGTATTCTTCGAAATGAACCTGTCAGATCATGCAATGAACTTGACGTCTGGACTCCTGACAAAGAGTACTGCACGACTACCCAGGCGACGGCTATAATGATGGCACGCCACTGCAACCCAGGCTGTCATTTACTGCCATTTCCTTGGCGTAAACCGCTTTTACGCATACAAAGGAATACGCTGCCTAGTTTTACACAGGCAGATGTGAGCTGTTTACGCTCCACAGAAGACAAACAGCCTGCCACGTCAAAAGCTGCTCTTCGTACAGGGCCCGAGGCACGTCTCTGCATTTAATACACAGAAAGGGTGGCAGACCTTCAAAACACGCCTCTGTATTTAATGCACAGGATAAATGCAGATCTCTGTATTTAATGCAGGAAATTTAATTAAATATCACCGAACCATCGTTTAGTGATATCCCCTTTGCGTAAACTGCTTTTACGCATACAAGGGGATACGCTGCCCAGTTTTACACAGGCAGACGTGAGCTTCTTACGCTCCGCAGAAGACAAACAGACTGCCACATCAGCAGTTACTCTTCGTATAGGATTCGAGGCGCGTATCTGCATTTAATGCACAGAATGATGGCAAATCTTAAAGACAAGCCTCTGCATTTAATGCGCAGGATGGGGGCAGATCTCTGCATTTAATGCAAGAGATTTGATTATATCTCCAAGAGCTATAATTTTAGCTAAAGACGTCCACATCATCTCGGCTTCTATGCCCACTCGGCTTCTACGCCCACTCAGCTTCTACGCCCACTTGGCTTCTATGCCTACTTGGCTTCTACGCCATGCTGACAGTTATTGGCTTCTACGCCAACCTCTTCTACACAAAGGATAACTACTTACGTGGCTTCTACGCCGTGATCTTCACAGCAGTTATACGCGTTGTCTCTTAATTGACACGTGTCACACGCTCATTCAAAAGGTCATCTATACGCAGGCAATGGTTATTGTAACCATCGTGTAAAAGGGTCCTGTGCTTTCCACTACTCGGTTTCTATACCGACTAAGTGGTCAGTGTCACTAAAAACTCTATAAATAGAGACCTCTATCAACAGAGGTTCGGGGTCAAAAAAGGGAAGATTGGAAGGTCGAGATTTGGTCGCAGATTTCAAGAGAGAAGAATCCAGAGCTTAGGCAAAGGGTAGTGATCGACGACTTTGGCATCGAGCATCCATTCTCTTTAGCAACCTTCGAAGCTGCTTTCTGTCTTCTACGACACTTCTTCATCATCGTGTGGTCCAAGGGACAAAGTGGTCGACTGCAGATCAGACTCCTATAGTAATATTTACCCAGATTAAAAAATTGCACTCGACATCCTCGTATAGGATTAATTGTACTGCTTGTTTGTAAACATAAAGAGTGGGTTTTCATATAAAGCCTCATTTCCTTATCTTTTATTTATTTTATCAGACAACATTGTCCTCTATGATACTAAGTGTCAAGTGTGTGTCAACATATCTAATATATAGTAATGACTGAAAGAAACTACACATTCAATGAATAAACAGAAATACAATAAATATACAAAAATATACTAAGCATGCAAAGTACTGTAAACAATTTGGCAAGGTATCTTGCCTGGTCTGAAAATGATGAAGTCCCAACTCAAGGCATCGTCCGATCTACCCGTCACATAAATTAAACAAGTTAGGTTACAAAAGTGGGTAAATAGGTTCCTCCATTTAATCTATTTTAATTCTGAATAAAATAACCTAAAATAGTATTTTAATCTTATTATAATCTGATTTTATTGTTAAGCTCTAATTTTGGTCCAAAGAAAGTCAACTTTAAGGATTTGTGATCCGTGGCACACAAATCGAGGTAATCCGTTGACCAAAAAGTCAACCGACTCAAATCTTATATTTTTGTGTGGAATCCTATATATTTCAATGCTATATGAACACTGGAATCAACAATTTCATAAAATCATAAGTCGGTAAAGAGTTGTGGCCACAAGGGCGCACAGATGATAGTTTTTGGTGGTTTTCTATTTACGTCTACGTTGCACAAATTTTATAGTAGATTAAACTTATATTTTAAATTTTGCAAAAATACTTTTCCAGAATTTCATCATGTCAGCTTTTCGAAACTTCAAACAGTTCATAATTCCGAGTTTGAGATCTCCCGAAATCTCGAAAATACCAAAACGCGTGTGATTTCGGACAGCTGACACATTTAGAATTTTCTGAAAAAATAGGTTCTGAAATTATTAAAATAATTTATATATTCAGAAAACTAACCTTGATATGATTCTAACAAAAAAACTGGAGCGCGTTTGGAGTCCGGAGCTAGGAGATATCATCTTTTTAAGTTGTCATAACTTCTAGAAAATGAGGCTGAATTTATGACGAATTTTGACTATTTTTTGGACCAAAAAGAGAGGAGTTTGGGGATGAAAAATATGAAAGATGATTTTATTCCATAAGTCTAATAGGTATTTATAATGGTGAAGATTTTTTAATTGAATAAGACTAGGATTGGCTAATTGAATAGGATTATGATAAATTTAAATAAGGATAGGATATGCATGAAGTTGCTTTCCTAGTAGGTTCAGGATTTTAATTAATTTAAAATAGAGTTTAAATTTATCTCAATAATTTATAATCTTAAATATAATTTATAAAATCTTATTAATATCTATTAACACTAAATTAGCATCTATCTAATATTAAGACTATATATATCCAAATAAATCCTAAATAATTTTAAAAATCTAAATAAATTTCTTAAAATTCTAAATAAATTACAGAAAAATATAATTAAATATTTTAGCTAAAATAAATATTCGGTAGGAACAACATGCAAGTATGGTCGTATAGTAAATCATAGAAGTCCTAGAAATTTACGTTCCCTATGTTTTAATTACCTAAAAATTCTAAAAAAATCTCCAAAAATCTAAAATAGCCTAAAAATGATTCTAAATAAATATTTATATAAGTAAATATATCAAAAAATTTATTTTCTAATTAACTAAGAGAATACTCTAAAGAAATTCAAAATTTAAAATAATCTATAATAAATATAATAATATAAAATACACATAAAATACTTATTTTGGGTGAGGGGGTTTACATATACTCAAGAAATTAGGGAAGCACATGAATCAAGCAGGATGCAACTATTCAAATAGAACAGATTGGAAGAACGCGAGTCATAGTCAATAGTGGATGAGATCCTATATTCTAATCCTTTTTGCAGGCTTGCTCGGTACAGCAACGTAACCGAGACAATATACTCTCGACCTGCATGGGCCACAACAAAAACATGTCACGCCCCAGTCCCAAAATACATAGGACTAGGACACGTAAGCATGCCAGCCGCATGGATATGGCAACTCTAATATATAGAAACCATAACCCATACGTACGCTGTAATATGAATATTAAATCCACAAGTGGTATAAAATGTATCACAAGCCACAGGGTACAATCTAAATCTCATCCACAGAAAATCAATATAAATAAATAACCAATATCTATATAACTAGATCTCAATAAGAAGTATCTAAAGATGACAGTCGGATGGAAACAAATCCACTACCAACTCGAATATAAAAGCAATACAATATAGGTACAACACCAAATAAATACTAGGACCGAAGAGTAAACCTCCTCAACGATTAGTAGCAAGTCTGAATCTGTGCTCCTGTGAATACTCATGAACATCTACACCTGAAAAGGGACCAGGTCCTTAGAGGGACGTAACAAGATACATAGAAGCAAGCCAATTTGAATACAGTAAACATGCATAATGTTTAAAAATATATAAGTACGTTGTACAAGATAATCTATATGGATGTAATGAGGATAACTTTTTGACGTATGGGCAAGGGTAGGCTACTCGATCTAAATCTCACACTCACACACACGTCAGTGGACATCATCAGCCGACATACCTCAGGGGTAGCGACCCTCGTGACTCCATCAATCTACATACCTCGGGGGTAGCGACCATCGGACACGATCACCATAGTGCGTGCTAGTTACTACTGTAAACTCCCTCGACCAGATTTCAGCATTTTAGAATTATTTTTAGCAATTTAGGATTTATTGTAATATTTTAATTTATTTTACTTACATATCCTATTGATTTGTGCACCTGTCCATCACACAAATATTTAGAGCATTACACTGACTGTTATCCCCAAAAGAAGTTCATATACCCCTACTAGACATGACAGCCTACTATCCTGCACTTTGTGCAACTCACAGATGTGCTGGCATGAGTGTTGTTTTAGTCGTACAAATATCGTTACAAATGTCCGTATTTATTTTTAATTAAATTCCCAGATCTATACCCATCTATGTTCCAATAGAGATTTGAAGCCCAACAGGCACCTGTTTTGCCCAAACAAAAATACGTTAATATTCTACACTGAGTATACTATATTTAGTATATTTACACCGTACTGAAATTTTGGCCCTATATGCTGTTAAATAATTAGTAAACATCATGCTCATTAATTATTAATTAATTAATACGGTGACCGGTATCACCCAAAAACCAGGCCCAACCCCTGCCTAGGCTCACCCCCACCCCCTCAGGGCCCTCACACAGCATTCCCCCTCAGTTTTGTACTTTTTAGCATTTTCAGGAATAGGATGTTTTTCCCAGAAAAATTGCATAATTACGTAATTTCCCAATTAATAGGGCCTTTGTGCAATTTATGAAATTATAGGGTTTATTCTGCAAATTTTTAGTGTGAGGTGTCACCCTCCTATTGGAGGGTTAACCTACACCGTCCATTTGGCAAAGGGACCCACCCAAAAATATCAGAAAAAATATCCTAAAATATCTAAAGATATTTTAAACTAAAATTCCCTAAATACCCCCCCCCCTTTTTACCTATTTACACAAATACCTGAAACCCTAACCCTATAAATATACCCCCCTCTCTCCCGAACCTCATACCACTCTCATCTCCGGCCACCACCACCTCCGACCCCTGCCCCCAGCCTCGCCACCTCCCCGGCCTTCTCCCCGGCCACTGCACCCCTGCATTAGCCACCGCCACCCGCCGCCAGCCTCGACCACACCACCATCACCAGCAACATCAGCATCACCACCCCCACCACCCGGCCGCCCCTAGCCGCCACCTCCGACCGTCTCAGACCACCTCCACCGCCCCCATCCACTTTGCCACTCTCCCCTCCACCGAACCAACCCGCCACCAACCGCCCCACGACCATCACAGCCGCCGCCAGCTCCACCGCAGCGCCCGCCGACCCCCCCCCCCCGATCACTGCAACCCAGCCACCCCGACCGTCTCATACTCCTCCCCCGGCCGCCTTGGACCACCGCCACCACCACCAACCTCTCCGCCCCGACCCCCTCCGCCACCCTGACCCCCTACACCGCCGCCTCCGCCACCGCTTGCGCCGCTGCAGCTGCTGCAAGCTGCCGCTGCTGCTGTTGCTGCTAAGAGCCGCAGCTGCTGTGGCCGCCGTTTCGGCCAGCCACCGGCCGCACCGCCGTCGTCCTGCCGCCGACGACGAGTCCAGTGGGTCCCCCACCTGTCAGGTACAATATACCCTCCTTTAAATACGTATATACGTATTAATTTATATATGTATGTATATATGTATATATATATGTATATTTATATATATTATAGATATATTATATTATATAATATATATATAATTATATTAAATATTAATTATAATTATATTATAATTACTGTATATAGTATATATATACTGTATTATTATATATTTAATATGTATATAAATATGAATAATTATGTATATATATATATATATATATATATATATATATATGTATATTTATATATATATATTTATATATAATGTATTATATATATTTATATTATATAAATATTATATTATTTATTATATTTACAGTAAATATATATATAATATTATATTATATATTATAAATATGTATATATATATGTATTTTTGTTATATATATATATATATATATATATATATATATATATATATATATGTATTATTTATATAAATATATGTATATATATTATCTATTTATATATTATAAAGTATATACTATATACTACTAATATGTATACATATATAAGTATATTTTTATATATATATATACTACGTATATATATATATATATATATATATATATATATATATATATATATACTAATAAATATATATACTGTATTATATATACTATTAAATATATATATATGTATATACTATATTATATATATATATATAATAGGTATATAAGTAAGAATATATGTATTTTATGTATATATATATCCTATACTTTAAAGATACACTCTATCTTAAATGTATATTTACGAACCCTGTATGTCCTTAACAGAGTACCCCTACGACGCAGTCAGTGACCCCAGGTCACAGGACCCCTCAGACTTGACTACGAGAACAGGTTTTTGGTACTTCCAGCACAGAGACGTAGGCAAGTATACCTTGCCAAGTTTTTACTGTTTAATTATAAAATTGTTGTATGTTATTTCTCTTGAACTTACATATAACTGTGAAATTTGAGATTGCCTCGGGTACCGTTAACAAGTATATTCTAATATCCTCCTAGACCCTGACACGGGTACACGCAATAAGGTTGTAATACATATTGGGATGTGAGTTTACGTACTCGATTAGCTACCGGTGCGTGTGACGTGCTTCACGGCTTAGCACAAACTCAGGAAAATTCTGGAAGGCTATGACTTGGCATTAGTTACATTGGGCGGGGAAGATAACTAGTAGGCGTTTGGGACACCCCCCTCCTTGAATGTTATACCTTCGGATACCATGCTCCTCGGAGATGGCCGATTGCGGAGTGCCCATGTGTCTGGGGGCATATGACACATATAATAGCCTGTCACCATGATTGGTGAATTAAGTCAGCATATGTCTAGCCTACACTTTTCCATACGTACTACAAGGTCTTTATATTGCATTCACTTAGATGGTTAGCACACCCTGTATTTATTTATTCAGTATTTACATATATGGTATATTTTTATGCATCTTGTTATGTCCCACTAAGGACCTGGTTCCCTTCCAGATTTAGATGAGGCATTCTAGCCCCACAGTATATGGACCTGGACAGGAGACCAGATATGCCACTAAGGAGGAGTTAGAAGAACTGTCGTCAGAATTTGCCTGATCCTTAGTAGCTTGTTCACCTGGAGCTGGAGCTACTTACCTAGATAGACGACACTCTAGTCTATCTTATTTCTGCACTTTATATTTTATAGTGGGTTTGTTCCAACCAGACTTATCTGACATGTACTATGACATTTCAGACATCAGTACTTATATATAGTTTCAGCACTTCTTTCAGCACTTGATATTTTGTGGATGAGATTAGATTTACCTGTATTAAACTTGTAGTATTTTTAGGACAGCGTAGCACATCTCTTTGGGTCCATTAAATTGGATAATCCCTTAGTGACGTGTCAGCTGGCCAATGCCACGTGGCCTGGTTCCATATACTTTTGGGATTGGGGTGTGACATGGTTTTAGTGGTGGCCCATGCAGGTCTAGGTAATTGCTAGTGGTATGATAACATGCCCAGCAAACCTGCTATAGGATAGGAATACTAGGTCTCATCCACACTGACTTATCCTTAAAATTTTTGGATCCTGCTTGATTATTATTATTATTAATTTTCTCTGTACTTTTTTAATTATTCTATCTTCTTCAGAAATATGGACATACCCAGTGGACACGCGATTGATGGGGCTGACCAAGCAATAGACCCCTCGCTAGATGTCCAAAGGACCCCAACCACCCCGAGAGACCAATCCCCGAGAAGGATGTTGGTCTATCCTGCAACCCCGTACATTCATCAGAATCCTACCCAAGAGGCAATACCAGCCCAGCAAGGTGGGCAAACCTCCCAGGCACCGACACCGCAGGCGGAGACACCTTTGCCTCCACCTCCAACCCTTCCTGCCCTGATGCCACGACTTGAGGGACAACCTCAAATATTCTAATTCTTTCAAGCCATGTTGCAGGTACAGTGGCAACAGACGGAAGTCCTGAGGCAGAGCTTGATGACGGCTCTGGAGAGGACAATTGCCCCGGCACCAGCACTTGTCCAACCAGCTGACACTGTCCGAGGCTTCGGCTAGATGGGCCCGAGAACCTTTACAGGCAGCAAAACTCCGGAGGAGATCTCAGACTGGATCTCTAACACGGAAATGCTGCTGGAAGGTTCACAACTTTCTCCCGACTTATGGATGACCGCCGTGAGGGCCCAACTCTTAGGCAAACCCCCATCACTGGTGGGATTCCATCGAGCGCAGCGTCGGCAAGACCCAGACTTGGGAACAATTCCTGGAGTACTTCAATGCAAAGTACTTTTCAGCCACGGTCAGAAATGCCCTGTACTCCCAGTTCCTGCACCTGGAACAAGGGAATATGACCGTCGATGCCTACGATGCAGAGTTCAGCCGACTGAGTCGATTCGGTACTATCCTGATACCCAACAAGCTGGAGAAGGCCATGAGGTTCCACCACGGCCTTACCTTCGAGCTCTAAAGGTATACTACAACACAGTCAAGGATCTCCTACGAGGAGGTTCTTTCAAAGGCAAGAGTACAAGAAGCTATTGGCCGAGGAGCAAGATGCTCTAACCCAACTACACCGACCAGAAATTAGCCCGGAATAGGAGGGCCAATCCGTCGTCCATAAAACCAGATGCAGCAAAAGACGGGGCCCTATCAGAACAAAGAGCTTCCGACTTGTCACTATTCTGGCAAGAAGGGACATTATATCCGGGACTGCAGAAAGAAGTAAGGACTATGCCTGATATGTGGAGCTAGCCAGCATGTGGCCAGAGACTGCCCATAGCGCAAAGATGCAGCACCTCAGAACAGGCAGAAATCAGGAGCACCAGCCCAGAGGATGCTACCCTCAACTGGAGGTCAACATCCCTCAACATCTGGAGGATATCAGAGGGGAGAACCCCTGGCCACATAGGAGAACCAGTTCAACAAATCCAGACAGCAGTATGGAGGGCAAAGGCACGGGCAGGCCTTTGCACTAGCTGCAGTTGCATAGGAGCCAGAAGGTGAAACTATCACATGTACCATTTTATTTGCATCATTACCTACAACCGCATTATTTGATTCTGGCGCTACACTATCTTTTATATCTAGTAGTTTCGTAGCCATGCACAAACTAGCCACTTCCCCACTGCCTAAATGTTGGAAAATTCTTACCGGAGGAGGCATCGTGCCGGTTACCATCATTATTAAAACATGCTCGGTAGTCATTTGTAGTAGAGAGCTAAGAGCATAATTTTTGGTACTCTCGATGCCAAACTTCGACAATGTCTTAGGCATGGACTAGTTAAGCCAGTACAACGCTATACTAGACTGCGGGAAGGAAAGCATCATATTTAGACCACCAGGTCACCCGGAGTTCGAGTACATACGAGGTACCATCGAGCAAGGAATAGGCCAGACACCCAGAGCTTACATGGCAATGGAGACAGCTCCCCCAGCAATTGTTGCAGAGTTCGAAGATGTATTTTCGGAGGAATTGCCAGGCCTACCACCTGACGGAGAAGTGGAGTTCACTATTGAGTTAATACCCGGAGCTGCACCAGTATTCTCAAATGTGTACCGATTGGCGAAGAAGGAGCTTGACGAGCTGAAGCTACAGCTAAAAGAATTGCAGATCAAGGCATTTGTTCGTCCTAGTGCATCACCCTGGGGAGCACCAGTGTTGTTTGTACCAAAGAAGGACGGAACATATCGGATGTGTATTGATAACAGAGCCCTTAATGCTTTGACAATAAAAAACAAGTACCCCTTGCCGCGGATTGATGATCTATTCGACCAAATGACGGGAGCAGTGGCATTCTCAAAGATAGATTTGAGATCAAGCTATCATCAGGTAAAGGTACGGAGAGAAGATATTTCAAAGACAGCATTCAGGACTCGTTATGGTCACTACGAGTTCCTGGTGATGCCTTTTGGACTGACTAATGCACCTGTCGTATTTATGAACCTGATGAACAGAGTCTTCCACCAATATCTGGACCAGTTCGTGGTAGTCTTCATCGACGACATCTTGGTGTATTCAAAGAGCCACGAGGAGCACGAAAAAAACTTGAGACTGGTGTTAGAAATGCTGAGACGTGAGAGCCTTTACGCTAAGCTAAGCAAATACGAGTTCTTTCTTGATCGTGTCGCTTTTCTTGGACACGTTATCACAGAAGAAGGCATCTTGGTGGACCTAGCAAAGATCTCATCTGTAGAGACGTGGCCAACCCCTACCAACGTCTCAGAGGTGAGAAGCTTTCTAGGACTTGCCGGATATTACCGGAGGTTCGTAGAGAACTTTGCAAGGATCGCGGAGCCAATAACCCGTCTGACCCGCAAGGAGCAGGAGTTTATCTGGTCTGAGGAATATCAGATAGCTTTCGAGGAGCTAAAAAAGCGTCTGACTACTGCCCCCATCTTGACCATACCATCTGGATCCGGAGGATTCGTAATATATAGCGATTCATCCGGAAAAGGATTGGGTTGTGTCTTAATGCAACATGGGAAGTTTGTAGCCTATACCTTAAGGCAACTGAGGACTAATGAGAAGAACTATCCTACGTACGACCTGGAGCTTGCCGCAGTCATCTTTGCCCTGAAGTTATGGAGACATTATCTATACGGCGAACGAGTGAAGATATTCATTGATCATAAGAGCCTGAAGTACGTCTACACCCAGAAGGACTTGAACCTGAGACAAAGACGCTGGCTCGAAGTGATGACAGATTTCTAGATCGATCTGTAGTACCATCCCGGGAAGGCTAATATAGTAGCTGATGCTCTAAGCAGAAGACCCACGGCATTCTTTATGATCACCCAACCAGATCTATTGAGAGATCTAGAAAATTTGGGAATAAAGGTCATTATGCCAGGAATTGAGGCCAATTGTCAAACTACCAGTTGCAATCAACATTGGTCGAGAGAATCAAGGCTGCACTGCCAACTGACGCAAGATTTCAGAGACTTCGACAAAGAACAGAGGCTGGAATCCAGACAGGATGTCACATACACGAAGATGGGACTTCAAGATGTGGAGAACGTCTTTATGTTCCAAATGGACAACTTCGTGAAGAGCTGATGTCAGAAGCTCACAGCTCAACGTACTCTATCCATCCAGGAGGCACAAAGATGTACAGAGATCTGAGACAATACTACTGGTGGCATGGAATGAAGAGAGAGATAGCACGCTTTGTGGCAAAATGCCTGGTGTGTCATCAAGTCAAGGCTGAACATCAGAGATCTACAGGTCTACTTCAACCTCTCCCAATACCTGAGTGGAAATGGGAACACATTACTATGGACTTCGTTACGGGCTTTCCAAGAAGTCCCAGTGGTCATAATGTTGTATGGGTGATCGTAGACCGACTCATCAAGGCTGCTCATTTCTTACCTTTCAGAGTAGGATAATCTACAGAAGTCTTGGCAGACATGTACATGAAGAAGATCGTACGTCTGCACGGAGTACCAGTCAGCATAGTGTCTGACAAGGATACGAGGTTTACATCTTACTTTTGGTGAAGTATACAAGAGAGTCTTGGTACCCGCCTAAAGTTTAGCACCTCTTATCATCCACAGACAAATGGCCAGTCAGAGCACACCATTCAGACCCTAGAAGATATGCTGAGAGCATGCATGCTTGATTTCAGTAGATCATGAAAAGATCATCTACATCTGGTGGAATTCTTCTACAATAATAGCTATCAAGCGAGCATTCAAATGGCTCCCTTTGAAGCATTGTATGTTAGAAAATATCGTTCCTCAGTATGTTGGAGCGACGTAGGCGAAAGACAGATCTTGGGACCAGAATTGGTCATTCGTACGGTGGAGAAAGTAAGAAGATCCAAGGGCACCTGCGAGCAGCGCAGGACAGACAGAGGCACTGGGCTAACGTACATCGACGACCTCTAGAGTTCCAAGTTGGAGAGCATGTGTTTTTGAATATCTCACCTACCCGAGGTACTATCAGATTTGGAGGAAGAGAAAAACTGAGTCTGAGGTACATCGGACCCTTCGATGTGTTAGAACGCGTTGGAGAAGTTGCTTACAAGCTAGCCTTACCTCAGACATTGGAAGGAGTACATGATGTCTTCCACGTATCTCAGCTGAGGAAGTACATTCCAGATCCAAGCCATGTGCTAGACCATTCAGAAATCACCGTCGGCCCGAGCTTATCGTACCAGGAGGAGCCTGTAGAGATCCTAGATCGAAGCGAGAAGGTGTTGCGAGGCCAGACTATCCCTCTAGTTCGTATTGCATGGAGACATCATGCACCAGGAGAGTCCACCTGGGAACGAGAAGAGGATATTCGACAGCGTTTTCCCCATCTATTCTCAGACCAGGGTATGTCCTAATATTTTAAATCAATCTATATTTCTCATTATATGTCTGTTTTAATTTCGAGGACGAAATGCTCTAAGAAAGGTAGGTTGTAAACTCCCTCAACCAGATTTCAGCATTTTAAAATTATTTTTAGCAATTTAGAATTTATTGCAATATTTTAATTTATTTTGCTTACATATCCTATTGATTTGTGCACCTGTCCATCACACAAATATTTAGAGCATTACACTGACTGTTATCTCCAAACAAAGTTCGCATACCCCTACTAGACATGACAGCCTACTATCCTGCACTTTGTGCAACTCACAGATGTGCTGGCATGAGTGTCGTTTTAGTCGTGCAAATATCGTTACAAACGTCCGTATTTATTTTTAATTAAATTCTCAGATCTATACCCATCTCTGTTCCAATAGAGATTTGAGGCCCAACAGGCACCTGTTTTGCCTAAACAAAAATACGTTAATATTCTACACTGAGTATACTACATTTAGTATATTTATACCGCACTGAAATTCTGGCCCTACATGCTGTTAAATAATTAGTAAATATCGTGCGCATTAATTATTAATTAATACGGTGACCCGTATCACCCAAAAACCAAGCCCAACCCCTGCCCAGGCTCACCCCCACCCCCTCAGGGCCCTCACACAGCATTCTCCCTCAGTTCTGTGCTTTTTAGCATTTTTAGGAATATGGTGTTTTTTCCAAACAAATTGTGTAATTACGCAATTTCCCAATTAATAGGGCCTTTGTGCAATTTATGAAATTATAGGATTTATTCTGCAAATTTCCAGTGTGAGGTGTCACCCTCCTATTGGAGGGTGAACCTACACCGTCCATTTGGCAGAGGACCCACCCAAAAATATCAGAAAAAATATCCTAAAATATCTAAAGATATTTTAAATTAAAATTCCCTAAATACCCCCCCTTTTTTTACCTATTTACACAAATACCTAAAACCCTAACCCTATAAATACACCCCCCCTCTCCCGAACCTCAAACCACTCTCATCTCCGGCCACCACCACCTCCGACCCCTGCCCCCAGCCTCGCCACCTCCCCGGCCACTACACCCCCGCCCTATCCACCGCCACCCGCCGCCAGCCTCGACCACACCACCATCACAAGCAACATCAGCATCACCACCCCCACCACCTGGTCTCCCCTAGCCGCCACCTCCGGCCGTCTCAGACCACCGCCATCGCCCCCATCATCTTCACCACTCTCCCCTCCACCGAACCAACCCGCCACCACCGCCCCACGACCACCACAGCCGCCGCCAGCTCCCCCGCAGAGCCCCCCCGATCACTGCAACCCAGCCACCCCGACCGCCTCATACTCCTCCCCCAGCCGCCTTGGACCACCGCCACCACCACCAACCTCTCCGCCCCGACCCCCTCCGCCACCCTGACCCCCTACACCGCCGCCTCCGCCACCGCCTGCGCCGTTGCAGCTGCTGCAAGCTACTGATGTTGCTGTTGCTACTGACAGCCGCAGCTGTTGTGGCCGCCGTTCCGGCCAGCCACCGGCCGCACCGCCGCCGTCCTCCCGCCGGCGACGAGCCCAGTGTGTCCCCCACCTGTCAGGTACAGTATACCCGCCTTTAAATACGTATATATGTATTAATTTATATATGTACGTATATATGTATATTTATATATATTATATAATATATATAATTATATTAAATATTAATTATAATTATATTATAATTACTGTATACAGTATATATACTATATTATTATATATTTAATATGTATATAAATATGAATAATTATGTATATAGATATATATATCTATGTATATTTATATATAAATATATATTTATATATAATGTATTATATATATATATATATTTATATTATATAAATATTATATTATTTATTATATTTACAGTAAATATATATATACAGTATATATAATATTATATTATATATTATAAATATGTATATATATATGTATTTTTGTTATATATATATATATATATATATATATATATATATATATATATATATATATATATATATATATATATATATATATATATATATATATATATATATATATATATTTATTATTTATATAAATATATGTATACATATTATCTATTTATATATTATAAAGTATATACTATATACTACTAATATGTATACATATATAAGTATATATATATATATATATATATATATATATATATATATATATATACTATGTATATATATATATATACTAATAAATATATATACTGTATTATATTTACTATTAAATATATATATATGTATATACTATATTATATATATTTATATACTGTTATATATATATAATATATATATATATATATATATATATATATATATATATTATTATTATTATTTTATATATATGTATATGCATTACTAAATATATATTAGTATATATTATGTACATATATAGCATATGTATTATTATAATAAATATTATATATATATGTTTTATTATACAAATATATATATATATATATATATATATATATATATATATATATATATATATATATATATATATATATATATATCATGTATATATATATATACCTAGTATGTAATTATATATAATATATATACTAATACTATATAACTATGGACCTACACATATATTATGTATTATATTATCTATATATATATATATATATATATATATATATATATATATATATATATATACCTTCTATAATATTTATATACATATATACATATATATATATATATATATATATATATATATATATATATATATTATGTACTTTATATATTTACATATATACTATATGTAATATATATATATATATATATATATATATATATATATATATATATATATATATATATATATATATATATATATATATATATATATATATATATATATATATATATATATATATATATTATGTATCATGTATATATATACATATTTCCTTTATATTTGTAAGTAATATTTTCATATTATGCATATTATGCATATATACTACATATATATAACTTATGTTATTATTTATATATATAAAATACTTATGCCTTTAAATATATATATATTTATGTATATATTTGTATATTTTATATATATATATATATATATATATATATATATATATATATATATATATATATATATATATTATTATCACTTGTATTATAAATAAGTATTATATATATATATATATATATATATATATATATATATATATAATAGGTATATAAGTAAGAATATATGTATTTTATGTATATATATATATCCTATACTTTAAAGATACACTCTATCTTAAATGTATATTTACGAACCCTGTATGTCCTGAACAGAGTACCCCTACGACGCAGTCAGTGACCCCAGGTCACAGGACCCCTCAAACTTGACTACGAGAACAGGTTTTTGGTACTTCCAGCACAGAGACGTAGCAAGTATACCTTGCCAAGTTTTTACTATTTAATTATAAAATTGTTGTATGCTATTTCTCTTGAACTTACATATAACTGTGAAATCCGAGATTGCCTCGGGTATCGTCAACAAGTACATTGACAAGTAGTATAACTAACTTAGGCCTTAGCAGACTTACCTACAACTGCGAGGGTATCCTAATATCCTCCTAGACCCTGACATGGGTACACGCAACAAGGTTGCAATACATATTGGGATACGAGTTTACGTACTCGATTAGTTACCGGTGCGTGTGACGTGCATCACGGCTTAGCACGAACTCAAAAAAATTCAGGAAGGCTATGACTTGGCATTAGTTACATTGGGCAGGGAAGATAACTAGTAGGCGTATGGGACACCCCCCTCCTTGAATATTATACCTTCGGATACCATGCTCCTCGGAGATGGCCGATTGCGGAGTGCCCATGTGTCTGGGGGCATATGACACATATACTAGCCAATCACCACGATTGGTGAATTAAGTCAGCATATGTCTAGCCTACACTTTCCCATACGTACTACAAGGTCTTTATATTGCATTCACTTAGATGGTTAGCACACCCTGTATTTATTTATTCAGTATTTACATATATGGCATATTTTTATGTATCTTGTTATGTCCCACTGAGGACCTGGTTTCCTTCCAGATTTAGATGAGGCATTCTACCCCATAGTATATGGACCTGGACAGGAGACCAGATATGCCACTGAGAAGGAGTTAGAAGAACTGCCGTCAGAATCTGCCTGATCCTTAGTAGCTTGTTCACCTGGAGCTGGAGCTACTTACCTAGATAGACGACACTCTAGTCTATCTTATTTCTGCACTTTATATTTTTTTAGTGGGTTTGTTCCCACCAGACTTATCTGACATGTACTATGACATTTCAGACATCAGTACTTATATATATTTTTAGCACTTCTTTCAGCACTTGATATTTTGTGGATGAGATTAGATTTACCTGTATTAAACTTGTAGTATTTTTAGGACAGCGTAGTACATCCCTTTGGGTCCATTAAATTGGATAACCCTTAGTGACGTGTCAGCTGGCCAATGTCACGTGAACTGGTTCCATATACTTTTGGGACTGGGGCGTGACAACTACGGTTTACCAGAGTGGTTATAGCCCATACGCCTACTGATTGTCCTCTATGATACTAAGTGCCATATGTGTGTCAACATATCAAATATATAGTAATGACTAAAAAAAACTACACATGCAAGAAATATACAGAAATACACTTAATATACTAAGCATGCAAAGTACTGTAAATAATTTGGCAAGGTATCTTGCCTGATAAGAAAGCTGCAAAGTGTAACGTCCAAAAGTCCAACACACAGGATCAAAAGCTATGGCCTCAGAATAATTGTCTCCGGATGCTGAAATAGACATCACCAAAGTTCCCAGAATAAGCAAAATATTTAGAAAGTACTTCCCTTTCGTCCAATTTGGACACAGGGGCAAAACGATAATTTTGGGTCAAAGTGGGGTCCATGTGTGGCCCACTTTGCACCGAAAAGCGTTCCAAGGGTGAAGGTCTCTAAATGGGGCAAATTATAGATCAAACAAACTCTAAATGTCAGTACGAACTCAACGGTTGTCCAAATATGGATTCTGATGAGCCGAACATAATTTCGCCCAAAAGTCAACCGTGGGGCCCGCCAATTGGCGACTTGGTCAACTGTCTCAAAATTGCATAAAAATTTGGATCACAGGACCAGCGCGTTACCATGATTCCAGTGGCTCAAGTTTTGTCACAATCTGACGAGCGTGCACAAAATGCCCAGGGCTTTCGCAAAAGTTGCGACACGGAGATTGTCCGCTGATACGGGCTGATTCCGACGCGCACACGCGTCCAAATCAGTTTCTGCAAAATTTCACACATCCGAGTACACTGTGTGCACCTTTTGGTACACTTGGTACATGGCAGGGCGGTCCCGTTTGGCAGGACGGTCCCGTTTGGCGGGGCACGCTCCGTTTCATAATTTTTGGAAATCTAAAAAAATAGGGTTTTGGAGTTTTCCAATAAATTTAATTCTACATACAACAGTTAACAAATTAATGTAATTTATAGAAATTAAACTAGGTCAAGTGGTCTCCGCATACCAAAAAGAAAAATTAAATTCGGATCTCTGTGGTGGGAGATACGAATCTGTGAACATAGGTAGTTGCAACCAAATTTCTGGAATTAAAAAGTCGTGGTTTTTCATTGACTTGGCATCTATTTTTACGTAGGTTTGCGCGCTATTTGAGATAAACTAACACACAAAGATGGAAGGGAGATAAGTGAGGATCATATCGGAGAAGATGGGGTCGAGTTTGGTTGAGCGAGGTGACGGAAAACGAGACGAGAACACAGGTACTTTGCTGTTTGAAACTGCAGCGCGCGGGGTCGCGCGGCGTCGCAGTCGTCGGAATCCGGTTTGGGCGGCTGGACTGGGTGCTTCTGGCGGCGGACGGCGGTCAGGCTGGGCGGCGCAGCTCAGGGTGGATGGGGAAGATGAGAGTTAGGGTTAGGGTTAGGGTTTTGCTTTTGAAAGGATATATATATATATATATATATATATATATATATATATATATATATATATATATAAAAGGGAGAGAAGGAATCTAGCGAGCGATCGGCGGTTTATAAACGCGAGGTTGCTGCTGCTATTTGGTTTCTCATTTACACGCGGGTTATAGGGTTGCTAAGGGTCGCGGGTAGATGGGTATTCATTAGGGGGGTAGATCCAATAGGGAATTAATGGTTTTTCTTTCTTTTTCTTATTTCTTTTTCTCTTTTCTTTTTCTTTCTTTCTTTCTATTCAAAAGCCATATATATATATATATATATATATATATATATATATATATATATATATATATATATATCCTAAAAATTATATTTGTGCGTATCATTAAGCTAGCAACTGTCCAAAAGGTCTCCTACATGGAATAAATTAGAAAAAATTCCTAATGGCTCCATAAATTTCCTAAATGCACAAACACCTAAAATAAAAATTAAATAAATTCTTTTTCCTCTATTTAGCTCATAATTACTATAATTAAATTATTAATTAATAAAAAAGGTAAATACAGTCTTCGAAATTAGGGGTGTTACATTATTCCCTGGTATACATATGGTAAGTGGTATGTATATATGTAACTGTGCTTTTACTTTTAAGTCCATGGTCCTGACCATGTTTATATCAGAAGGAGTATCCGGGAGTTCTAACACTTCTTTCCAAGTTTCTATAGATATATCTATATTTTCAAGGGATGTACTTGCTATTTCTAATTCTAGGATATCGTCAATGGGAAGATCTATAGTATTATCTGCTTGAGTTCTTGCCCCCTTGTCAGGATTAATTTTCTCAAAATTTTTAATATGCTTCCCGATTACTTGTATAGTTCTGTCCATATGTCTCAGAACAATAGTCCTATAATTAGACCTTTTGACTTCTCGTATAATCTCTCTAAATTTTCGTAAAAGATGATCCATCTTATAAGCCTGATCTATTTGACTTTCGTTATAACTCGTGTGCTCTCTATACCAGTTAGTAGTTTTGGACATTTATTGGAGCGATAGAATTCTACTTCTATCCTTTATTTGTGATAAAGGAATTTTTACTGATATTTTTTCTGATTCATTAGCGCACTGGTTATCTAGCATAGTCTTGGTTCTTCCTTCTATTGGTGTGCTAATACTCATTCTATGTTGTATATCTTGTAAAATGTTAGATGTTAGTTCAATACTAACTAGATTGTCCATTGAATTAAATCTAGTGATAGTAGGAATATTCGAGGTTGTGGCCTCAGATTCTTTTTGATTTAGAGGTTATTTTCCTCCTTTGATTCTAGTAGATATAGTATTGCCATAAGCAATAAAATATTCTGTTGGTATTTCAATTTTTGGTTTTAAAGATTTAATGAATACTCTCATTTTACTATCATTCTTGAGGTGTTCTAATCTAATAAGTCTAGGGTGGATAGTCTTTCCCATGCCTACCTCAAATAATCTTACTAGATTTTTGGGTGTGATGGATGTGAAGGTTGGTGTGTCGTTTAATGCCATACAATATTCCCATTGTATTCTAAGTACTTTGGAACCAGGCATTAATTCTATTCCTTCGAGGCTAACTGATAGCGTGCAAGTTTTTTCTATATTGTGATCATCTAAACTTATAAAAAAATCTGGATGTATGTTGATGCCAAATAATCTGTTAACCAAATTAGATTTTGCTCCTCCTATTATACTATTTAATGGATTATTGATGATTCTCTCATCCATGCATACTACTAGAATAGGAGTATCTATTCCTGTTCGGATAGCCCTGTTATTTTGAGCTGTATTAGGCCTATATGTAAATACTTCATCTTGGGATATTTAGCTTTTAATTTCTCCATTTTTTTTGTCTAATAGACTGATAAAGGAAAAATCTTCATCCCCTTTTAATTCTATATTTTCCTGCAATCTTTCAAACATAAGTGTGTTTATTTAGGAATCTAGACTGAAAAGAAATTGGTTTATAAACCTCTTTTTTATCGGAATATGGAATTGCTTCTTTTAGCTTTTCAAGGTCATCATCGGTGATTTTAAATTGTTCTCCCTCACTCTGGGGAATACTAGAATTAGTAGTTTTCTCTGAAATTAGAGTATTCATATAAATTCTAAATTCATAATAGCAATCGTGCAATTCACTAGTGCTTGATCCAGGGGAGTTAATACGGGATTTAGGTGGAGTGTCTTCTATTATAGGTAAGTCTTCATATTTGTGTATAACCAATAAACCCAGAGGATTACCTTTTTCAATGAGATAATCTCTATCCTCGAAGGAAGTATTTTTTATTATTATGGAAACATTATTTCTAGAAACGGGTTCAATAAAACCATAAATAATGAATATATTTTTAGTGGCATGTAATGGTATATTATGTATAATGCCATAATAGCCTAATGGCAAGAATATTCTAATATCTAATAATATCTTCTGAGTGTGATATCTTCTAATCCTACAACTTTTGCTCGCATATATAATATATCATGCTGATATTCCTTCCTTTCTGGATAATATCGTATTATCATTTAATAGGGTTATCCTAATTTGGTTTTGGATTTTATTGATGGTGACCATGTTAATTTTTAAATGTTTCATGGATTCATATATATCGTCCCCAGATTGTTCATCTGTATAATCGGACTGTTCGTCCGAATATATTGACTATATTTCGTACATGGAAGAAGCAGAAGTATCACTATTTATATCAGCAATAGTTCCAATGTTGATACCGTATTTTTCCAAGTCATCAATAACTATTGTATGAATATTGTTAGGACATTCATTAGCGAAATGACCTTCCTGGTTACACTTAAAACATTTACATCCTTTTCTAAAAAAATTTCGTTTAATGAACTTCCTTTTCTCATATTTTTGGGGTTGCTGTTTTAAAGCCGGTTTCCACTTTCTTATAGTAATTTTATACTTGGTTTTTCCTTTTTCTTTTCTTCTAAAAAATTTCTTTCTTTGTTTCTTCCATCCCTTGACTTCGGGTAGACATCCAAATTCGGAATTGATATCCGTATTGTATTTAGAACAACAAGAATATCCTAACCTAGATTTCTTAATGGTTCTATCCATTTGTTTTTGTGCCCTTACTTGTTCACAAACTGTTTTCATTGTTTTCATACAAGCTTTCTTGAGTATGCCAGTAGTGTGAACATTATTTCTCATTTTATTATATCTTTCTTGAATAATATTATTCCAAGGATAGGGAATTTTTGTAAAAAAAACCCTTTAATCCAGAAATCCTTTTGTCCTGTACTTTTCAATCGAAAAATAAAACCAATATATTTAGTAATAAATTCTTCAAGTAAACAAATATCGCATAAAATTATTTTATGAAGAAGTTCCTCATAGTCTTTATTATCAATACCATCGTCTCCTATGAAGTCGGCTAACATGAGACCTAATAATTTTGCTAATGCCTCTTGAGGATCTTTGGTAGCTCTAATGTCTCCAAAACCTTGGGACTGGGACGTAACATACCCACTTGATGGTGTAGCCAACGTGGGACTATTTTTCTTAGTTTAAAGGCACCAATACCAACACACACACACACACAAATATATATATAGTGTGTCTCTTTACTGAATAATTTCCCTTATATAATGGGTGTGTCTATTGGAATACTTGTGTCCATTTTCAAATAGTGTGCCTCTTTACTTTTTGTGTCTCTTCATCCCTTATATAATGCATAGTCCTTTCAAGTTTTTCATTCATTCGTACATTCAAATAAGTCCAAGAGAGAGACCACCATCATTGCTTCGTCAGTTCCTACGGTGTGAAGTGTTGCAACCGGAGGAGCAGTACCGTTATATCTAATGAGACAATCACCACTAAATCTGTCACGCCCCAGTCCCAAAATACCGAGGGATTAGACACGTGGCAATGGCCAGCAGTACACACCGATGGACAAACCCAATTTAATGGATCCATCGGGGCGTACTTAAGCTATAGTACAATAATAGATAGGTCCAATGATACAAGTCACATTCTATTCTAATCTCATCCACAACAGATAATCACAGATCAAATGCCAGCAAATAAATATAAACTAACATATCTCAATAAAAGTGACTCGGGGAACAATCCGAGAATAAGTCTGATACATCAATGCAATAGGCAGGAAATAAAGTAACTAGAAACAGAAATAACTGAGTATATAAAGCCAATACTCAGGAGAAGTCCTCTGGCACGATCTCATCCTCGGGTTCTGGTACTGCTCCGATAAGTGCTCCTGTTCTGTACACCTCAGGATAGATATCCTCTGCTAACCCTAGGGACATAATCCAAATCCAGGTCCTCAGGGGACATAGCAAGGTACAAGATAACTCATGCCAAAATAAATGCAGTGCAACAATAAATGAAACAATAAAAAAAACTATATAACCAGCTAAGTGATATGCAAGTGAGAGTTTTAGTCATACTCGGGCTGAGACTACTATAGAATCAGTGTCGGAGAAACCTATAGCAGTATTCTCTCGAAGGGCCAGAACTTGTGCCAAAGCTCTGTGTTAGAGACTAAGACACCTCCAGATGACAACATATATAATTTAATCAGCCTTTTGTATGGTAAATCTCTCCCCACCTAATGTAATCTCATGTCACAGTTCACGATGTCTCATGTCCATGTCACATAAGACCATAACTAATACAACAAGTCAGGATACAATCTAAGCATGTAAAATATAAATGTCATAAAACCTGTAACCTATACAGAATCACCATGAATATCTCAAGAAGATTATGTCTCATGAATAGTGTCAAGCGTCCTGGGTTCACGTACTTGATAATGCAAGCACGATAATGTATAGGGTCTCGATATCCATCACTAGGTGACGTTACACAACTCCGCGTACGGGGTTGGCACCCGAATGTTATTCGGACGCTAAGTAATGTCACACGGTCATAGGTTGAACAATTATATCAAGATTATATATGTATGTACAAGAACTCAAGCAAGTACTATAACAGGAATCACTGCGAGTTGGCAAGGTACACTTGCCTGGTGTTTGGTTTCCAACTGCTACTCTGGTATTTGTAAAATCTTTAGGACATCCCCGGATGCTGAAACAAATATTACCATCATGCTCAGAAGATATCAAATAGCTAGAAATGCCTGTCCTTGAGTCCAATTTGGACACAAGGGCAAAAATAACAATTTTGGGTCAAAGCGGGATCCACATGTTGCCCGCTTCGCCCCAAAAAATATGTCAGGGACAAAGTTCTCCAAATTTATCAAATTTAGTGTCAACAAGTCCAGAACGATGATACGAACCCAACGGAACTTCCAGAATTGGATTCGGATGAGCCGGTCACAAAATCGTCCGTCAAGTGGAGCCTGTGGGGCCCACGATACGCGATTTTGTCAACGTTCTTAGAATCGAACCAAACTTGGGTCACAGGACCAGCGTATCGCTATGAGTCCGATGGCACAAGTTTCGTTTCGATCCGACGTGTGTATACGAAGTTACAACGAGATTCAGAACGGACGGATACGGTGTGTTGTCGGCGGATACGCGTTGATTTCGGTGTGCACGCACATCCAAATCAACTTCTGCAAAATCCCGCACATCCGTATCAACGGCGCGCACCTTTCGGTGAAGACCGCACGCGACCAAGTCGTCCCGTTTGGCGGGACGTACTCAGTTCCGGGGTGAAACAGGGTATTAATTTTTCTGTTTTTGGATCGCGGTTCGCGATCACCACAGGACGCGACGCACCGAGCGGATTACACGGGCATCGACAGGGTCACGCAGCGTTCGCGTCACAACAGACTGAACAAAAAATGGTGCAAAGAGGAGAGAGAACGGGTTACCTGAACAGGGCTTCGCGAATCGAGGATTCTTCGTGTCCGCGTGTCGACTCGACACGCTCGATACTGTGTCCACTGCACAGTTCAAAGGGGCTAGGGTTCCGGTGGCTGGGCTTCGCCGGAGGGAGGCGCTGACGGAGGCGGCTGGGCTCGGGGACGGCCGGGCTGCGCTGGCGGAGGTGGGGCGGCGCTCGGCGGCCGGGGCTAGGTCAGGGCAGCGGCTGGCTGTGCTGCTGCGGGCCGGAGTCGGGCGGCTGGGCCTAGGGCGAGGGTCGTCGAAGGGAAGCATGGAAGAGGTCGGCCTGGCGGCGCTCGGGGCTGACAGAGGCGGGGAGGTGGATCTAGCCGGAGAAGACGGAGGAGGGGGAGAAAATTGGGTGGCCGGAGTAGTGAAGGTGGCCGGAAATCGGAGGGGGTTAGGGCTTTAAATAGGGCGGAGGAGCGGGAGCGGGGCCGAGCGGGGCGGAGGAGAGGCGAGGAAGGCGGGGATGAGGGGGATCGTGGCCGAGCGGAGCGGGGCGGGCGGTTGCGTGGCCGGAAGACGCGGGCGGCCGCCGGAGAACGCGGGGCTGGGCTGGGTTCGTGGGTGAGGGGAAGCGGGTCGGGTCGGGCAGGATTCGGGTCGGGTTGGCCGGATCCGACCCGTTAGGAGGGCGGTCCAGTTTGGTTGGACCGGGTTCAGCCCAGTTCAGACCGGTTTGAGCCCGGTTCAACCTGGTTTAGTTGGTTTAATTAAAAAATAGGATTTTGGGGCTTTTAAAAATGTTTTCGGGGTCCAATAAACTCCAGAAAAATTACCCTAAGTCCAATATTTCATTTTACACCCAAAAATATTATTTTTGTAATATTTTAATATTGTTTAAAAATATTTAATGTCGAAATACCTTGATTTTAATTACCGAAAAATCACCAAAAATTTCAGAAAATTTTCTGAAAAAATCTATTTAAAAATCCTGAAAAATCAGGAGGTTTACAAAATCGTTAGCGCTCACTAAATCGTTAGCACCTTAGCGGGACGAATATTGTCTTATGACATTGAACCAAGTTCAAGTCTCGGTCTCGGTCTCGGTATCGTTTATGTACATTTTATTTTTAGTTTCTAGAATACAGAGTTAAAATTTATACTAACAATCATCACTTGCAGCCAATTTTTTTCGCCAAGGTCCAAGAAAATAATCTGGTTTTAGTACTATTATTTGGTTTCACTACATTTACTAGTAAATTGCACGTGTATAAAAAAATTATTAAAAAAATTTAAATATAAAATTATTATAAATACTAACGTTCCTATAAATCGAACTCAAAGCAAGCAAGAAAAATATCTCATATTTTAACCACTTGAGTTAGAATTGTTTAGTTGTAAATAAATAATATTAGATAGTTAAATAATATCAAACTTGAGTGACCCTTGTGGTTACTGGGGAGAAATATAAGACCTTGGCTAGGTGGTGGAAGATCGATGGATCGAACCACGTGGATGTATTATTTTTTCCTTTTATTTGGGAACAGTGGGCCCAAAAGATATAATACAGCATGCACAAAGTTCTGAGTGGATCCAAAAGACATGCAATGCAGCATGCACAAAGTTTCAAACGTTACGTCGTTCATCTAAAAAAAAGAGTTAAAAATAATTAATTAATTATTTTTAAAAAATAGTTAGTGAAATATTTAGATACAGTTAGACGGTTCAACTTGGACCGTTTTTAAACCTCATGAGTAGAGATTTGTTCTTTGCCATTTTTTTTTTTATATTTTTACTTCTCTAAATTTATGAGTTCTGGTATTGGTACGTATTCAAGACGTCTGAATGTCTTGACGAGGGACAAAGTCAAGTCATGAGATATTGCTTAAGAAAGGCAATCTTTGTTGCATATTATTATCTTTGAGCTAAATTGGAGGCAACTGCATCCTTTATTTTGACCAATAAACTCATAGATAAGGTTGCCAATTTTGGCCTGCCCGTTTATATTATAGCATTGTAATGCCGTATATGGTATGGGTAGAACAATTTTGACATGCTAGTGCTTCCTAGCATTACATAATTTAAAATTTTGTCTAGTGCTTTCTTGATGACAATGTCACAATATTTTCATTAAACTAGCAGAAATTTTTTTTATCCATTAGTTCTGATATGTAATCAAAATAGAGAGCTTACTACATAATCATGTGGACTGGAGCACTAGAGCAGGAATTACTACTACCTTTGCTCGATCGAGGGGCGCTATTATTATTACTAATAAATTGACATACGTTGTATGTAAAATAATTTTTTTTTCTAAATTTAATATAAAATAGTTTAAATATTTAAATATATTTAAATTAAGTTTTATTATATATATTTTTATATTTTAATTAGAATTTTTTATATATTTGATTATATTTTAATTATAATTAATTATAAATATATTTCTACTTTTCATAAAGAGTCTTGAAAATGGTTATGTACATAATATTACCTAATTATAAACAAATATATTTTCTAGCTCATGTGGTTAAGGTGGGAGCTATTCACTCTGGTTGGCTGAGTTCGAATTCTTGTAGTGTTATTTATAAAATGCTTAGACGGCTCACTTTTGAGCCGTTTTGAAACCTTATTATATTATGAGTAATGCTATTCGTCCCTCCAAAATAACCATCCAAAATATTTCTTATTATGTGGCGGCTGACGTGGCATGCTAAATAGCATTAGGGTCGTGCTAAATAGACCGCGCGCAGGCTAGCCTGCACACCACGCGTCGGGCTAAATAGCATTAGGGTCGTGCTAAATGGACCGTGTGCAGGCTAGCCTGCACACCACGCGTCGGCAGCGGATTGGAGGGGAGGCCCGGATTCGACAAGGGTGGGCCCCGAAGGGTGCAGGAGGGCGAATTGGGTGGGGGAAGGGGGGGGTGACACGTTGGCCGCGGGCCAATCCGCGGTCACCTCCCGCGGTCCATTTAACATTTCCTATAGCATTATGTGATAGCTGACATGGCAGTTGACATGAAAATTTTTAACCCAAAAAATTAATTACCTAATTTTTTAAATATTAATATTAATGTTAATTTTAATTTAATATTAATATTAATATTAATATTAATTTAATATTAATATTAATATTAATATTAATATTAATGTTAATTTTTATGTTAATATTAATTTTAATTTTAATTTTAATTTTAATTTTAATGTTAATATTAATATTAATTTAATGTTAATTTTAATTTATAATTTACCTTGTCAGCTGCCACATTAATTTTCATGTCATCTGTCACATAAGGAGGAATGATTTAGAGAAATACTTTGGAGGTACAAATAGCATTATTCTTATATTATGGAAGATGTACTTTATCTGCAACTTTTTTTTCTTTTATAAATTTGTTTTATTATTAATAATCATTTCTGACCATGACAACTTTGGGCTAAATTTTGGAAACATGCTAACGTTTAGTGAGATGAGAAGGAGTTAGCATGAATAAAAAAGTGAGATTGAAAAAATATATAATTACACTAATTATATTTTAAATTATATACTACTATATTATTTATTCTTTTAGCCACAAATTAGTGACATATTATCTACAAAATATTTGTTGCTAAAAGGATAAAATATAAAAAAATAAATTAGCGATAAATAACTGATGAATTAGCAACGTATTAGTGATGGAAAATCATGTCGTCCAAGTATCTAATATTTCGCTGACTTAGCAACATAATTTTTTTTTGTTAAGCTGTCACTAATATATTGTTAAAGTTGATCGTAATTCCATCGGTAACACATCGATTCCTCAACTACCCAACAATGGAAAATATATTTAGGGACAAAATGAAGACTGGCATATCTTTTTCATCTAGCAACAAAAAAAAAAAACCCAAAAACACAAAGAATTTTTTTGCCGCTATTTTTATGTGTTTTTGAATTATATATACATGTGGTTTGCAAGCTCAAGTGGTAAGTAGAGAATGATTTTGGGAGCACTGAAGAATGTCCAATTTTGTTTTGAAAATGGTGCAAACTGTACTTTTTGCCCAATCAACAATTTTTTTTTTTCCCCCACTAATCCTTCTTAACAGTTTTTTGAAAGGCTTACACAAATTTCAACGACAGTGTAAAATCCAAATTACATTCTTCATCACTATATATATTGCGAACCGAAACATCAAATTCAAATGTGACGCCAATAACCCTATATGAACAATCGACGCAGGAGTGAAAAAAAGAAGAAGAGCAACTTCGAAAGTCAGAGTCCTCTGGCAAGCATCTGCATGTAGTTCTCCAGCGAGTCGATCCGCTGCAGCTGGAGTTGCTGCCTGAAGCGCTTGATGAATTCGTCAGCGCTGTCGTTGATGTCTTTCGAATCGTCATCCACTGCTACTCTAGCTGCAGCTCGTCTGTATCTCGTGTCCGCATCGGATCTTCTTCGATACGATGTCGACACGGCAGGGGCTTCATGGATTCTCTCTGCGCTCTTCGCTTTGTCCATCTCTTCGCTAACTTGGTTACCAAATTGTATACGCTTTTTTGGTTGAAACTGTACCGAGAGGTCAACTTTTATACTGTCGAATGTCCAAGAATTTGTCAGTGACATCTGTAGTTTAATGCATTTTAGCTGCCATTCGTGACCTATTCCTACGCGGGATGTCTCGTGAGGAAGCACCATAAACGTGCTGTTGACACTATATGTTTGTGTAAATTGAAAGGGAACCAATATATGATAATAACACGGTTAGGCATAATTAGCTCTTAACAAAGCAGTACTTATCCAACATCCCTAACATTATAATGAATAATGATGTTCATTCTTCCAAAGCATTTTTTTTTCAAACCATTTCTTCTTACGCCACAGCTGACGATTAATGTATCAGTTTACATAACAAATTTTAAAATTTAAATTTAAATTTAAATTAAATTTAAATTTAAATTCAAAATTAATATTAATATTAAAATTAACACTAACATTAACAATAATATTAATATTAAAAAAATATTAACAATAATATTAATATCAAAAAAATTAGAACTATTAATATTTTGGATTAAAATTTGTCATGTCTACTGTTACACGTCAGCGGCCACATAATGAGAAATTGATTTGGAGGAACATTTTGGATGGTATAATACAAGCTAATGCAATCAATAATCTTAATCCGGTCCTTGATTGTTAATTATTTATCGAAATTCACATGAATATGTCTAATTTAAAAAATAATTTGTAGAAATATGTTGTTTGCGAGAATGAATCCATCCAGAAATTTTTTTTTACTTTAATCTAAATAAATTAGAGGTATTTGGTGCCAAGACGCCAATATTGCTCAGCATTATCCAACTGTTAACATGTGTAACCGGTCAGTTACCATCAAATATTAACTTATAAAGTACAAGCACATGCAAATGCCGTGAGTGAAAACATATATTAATAGTAATAGCACACAAGCATGCTGAATATCAAGAAAGAAAGAAAAAAAAGTATTTACGCAGATATCTAAGAAATTATGTCAGTGGGGACTTGTAAAGGAACTTGGGCAGTCAAAGGAAACAAAGAAAAGAAAAAAAAAAAATTTCAAAAAGTGATCATAAAAGATAGACCGACCAGTTTTGTCATAGAACATCTTTGCATTTAATTTAGACGAAAAACTGTTTGTCTCGAAACTTAATCAAAAGATGGAAGAACGGATCAGGAAGAGAGCTTCAAACAAATTTTATAGTCAGCTCTCTGTTTGATCCTGAAGTTGTAGTCGAGATACAGAGGCTTCAGCAAACAAGTTTGTCCTCTGAAAAGCTCGATTTCAACGAAGCACTTAATAACAATATTCTGATTACAACTAGCAAAATAACATAAAAACCAGAAAATAAGCTATGTTTTTTCTTGCAATCGCAGTTGCAGATGGACATAATAAGATACAACTAGAAGAGAAGAGAAAAGAGAAGATGGATCTTTGCTTGTTCGGGTGATGAAGATCACCGTTGCTCAAAGCAAGATTCGTCCCACACGATTTGCTCCCAGTAACCAGTAAGTTCTCAAAGAACTTCTGGAACGCTCACGTCACTTCTTCTTGAACTCGCATGAACTCCTGGACTCCAATTGCGGCAGCAGCCGAACCTCTCTTCGTTTTTCACTTTTTGAAGTAAGTTCTAAAAGGGACTACGAAGAGAATATTTATAGAGGAACCTGGCAACCCATCAGTTACGGAAATGTATGAATGAATTAAATTCAAATCCCACAAAAGAGGATCTGAATTAATCATCCAAATCTTTCCATAACAGCCCAAACGATATGCAGCAGCGCAGCAGCGTAGCGGCGCAGCGGCCCAGCAACACATTTGCGCATACGCGTAAATGCGTAAACGCGCATAGCTGCGCACAAGATGCGCACCACCTGGGCACCCGCCCAGGCAACGCCCGCGTATTACCCGCTCAGCACCCGGCTCATGCGCTCGCGCATGCAACCACGCTAGCACCCGCACATACAACTCGCACATAAAATGAGCGCACGAGTGCAACTAATGCGCACAAGCGTCATGCGCCAATGCTGATGTGCTAAGTGCAAAGTGCGCCAACAAAGCGCCACTTTGAGCCCTTAAGCCCGAGTCCGAGTCACTAAGTCCCTTTGGGGTTAGCTCCTAAGAAATTTTTTTCAAGAGAATGACAAAAAGTATAAATACTTTCATTGAGGAGTTAATCATTTTTTCTTCTAAGAAAATACCCCACATGGTACCCATGTGCCCCACCACCCACCATATGCACACCTCAATACAAGCAAAGCATTATATTGAGATACCCACTTGGTGGTGTAGCCAATGTGGGACTATCTTTCTTAGTCCAAAGGCAAAATCACCAATAATCTCCTACATATCTCATTATATGGGTTGAGCTTTCCCCACACTGACTTCCTATCATGTATTAGGATAGATGTCGCTTCGACTTGAATCTTTCGACATGGGTCAAATAACAGTATGATAAAAGAATGAACTAAGCCTTAAATTCTGTACCATAGTTGAAATTCTTCTCACTCACACAATGACATCAGTTGTGCTTTCGGATATACATTAAAGGTCCTATGCACGCCTGATTTTGGCGTATGTATATTGGGCGTCTACAAGCTTACCCTTAAAAGACGACATATATCTCTTACCATACATTCTAGGTGAGTTCGTTTAAAGAGTCATGGCATAAAGCCTTACGCTTTCTTGCGGTGCTACGCCGCTATGACATGGCATAAAGCCGAGGCTCCACCTCATCGTGGTGTCATCCACTGTAGGATGAGGTCATAGCCACTTTGTAGTACCAAACTACCAAGCATGAAGCATTGCGCTTCCTTACGGTATTACGCCACTGTGACATGGCTCGCGCAGCCTAGGATTTACATCTTTTACCTCTTGGTGGTGTCACACCACTGTAACATGAGGTCATCGACCTATTTGTACTGCTTTCTACCACTATTCATTCTACAACATTAGTCTACATGTCTATGTGCGGTGCTACACCACTGTGACATGGCTCACGAAGTCGAGGCATTACCCTATCGAGGAACCTCATCGTGGTGTCACCCACTGTAGCATGGAGTCCTTACGCTCCTTTGTAGTGTTGCGCTACCATGCTTCATGTAAAGCATACCAGATATTTAAAATGCATGAGAACCCATTAAGGTGTCTAAGCCCTCCTTCCACAGAAATTGTTTTACACAAAGAACAAGTAGTAGACAACAGTGGTTCTAGGTCCGTAATCCCTCAATGTCTCAAAGGACTACACATTATTCCTGATATTCTCCCAAGCAATTGTCCTTCCTTGAACCAATAGCTAGATTCCTAGTAGATTTCTGTTTAAACTAATAGCATAAAACTAAATGGTAGGGTTACAAAGACACAAAATCAGAAGTCCTCCAAGCCCATATATGTTGTGTCCTTGCCTATATGCGGTGCTATAGCCACTGTGACATAGCCCAAAGCCGAGGCTTTACCCTATTCGAGGTACCTCATGGTGGTGTTACCCCACGGTAGCATGGAGTACTACACCCATTTATAGTTCTTATGATCATCTAGCGCTTGAGGCCTTATATGAACAGATCTGCCAGAACCTCCTGGGTATGATTATCAAACACTGTAATGATGTCATCCTCGATGCGCTCATTCAATGTAGTGTCTTCTGTGAATGAATCCACCAGAATTACCTGGCTTCGAACTTTAACAACTACAATGATTACATCCTTGATGCGCTCACTCAGTACTTTGAGCCTAAGCCGCACAGGCCTCTTCTTACCATTGAAGAGATCATTTGATGCCACCAACCACTAGAAGATTATACATGAGCTCCTGAAGCCACTATACTTTATCCGCTGCAGCCGTTAGTGTATAGAACTCAGATTCCATCGAGGAAAGAGAGAGCATAGTCTGCTTGTTCGACTTCCACGATATAGTAGCTCCACCCATGGAGAAGACGTATCCTCCTGTGGACCTTTTGCTCTATACTTCTGAACACTAGTTTGTATCACTGAAGTCTTCCACCACTGTCGGATACCCACTGTAGTGCATACTTTTGAGTCCTCTTGAGAAATCTTATTACTCTCTTCACATCTTTCCAGTGCTCCACACTTGGGTTGCTCGTGAATCGACTCAGCATCCCCATGGCAAAAGCTATGTCAGGCCTTATGGCAGTTGTTGCATACATCAAACTCTCGATGACGCTTGAGTATTCTAGTTGCCTGACACTTTTTCTAGGATTTGGCTTCAGCTTCAGCTTCTTGTCTCACCTGTACGGAGTATTAATCTCTAGAAGATCCTGATATCCATAGCGTGTGAGCATCTTCTCAATATAATGAGACTGTGACAAAGCCACTTTAGTGCCCGTCCAGATGATCTTTATCCCCAGGATAACATACTTCTTCCAAGTCCTTTATACTGAACTTGGATGAGAGGAACTTCTTTCTCTCAGTGATATGTGCTAGATCTGTATACATGATCAATATGTCGTCCACGTACAGACAAACGATGACTCCTCTCCCGTCAGCAAACTTTGTGTAAACACACATGTACGTCTCACTGACCCTGTAGCTATTTGATCTTATGACTTTGTCAAAATTTGCATAACATGCATATTTTGGGAGCTTGCTTCTGACTGTATAATAATTTTACCAACTTGCAGACTTTGTCTTCAATCCCTTTGACGATAAATCCTTCCGGTTGTTGCATGTAAATCTCTTCGGTTAACTCTCCATTCAGAATATTATTTTAACATCTATCTGATGAATAACTAGATTGTGAATTATACTTAGAGCAATCAATATCTAGATGGTCATCATCCACGCTACTGGAGCATATATGTCAAAGAAGTTGATCCCCTACTTCTGATAAAACCCCTTTGCTACCGGTCTTGCCTTGAACTTATCTACAGTTCCATCGGCCTTCATCTTCTTTTTGAAAATCCACTTTCATCCGATCGGTTTAGCTCCTTCAGGCAGATCGACCAACATCCAAGTGTTGTTAGAGGTAATTGAGTCATAATCATCATTGATAGCCTCCCTCCAGAAGACAGTGTCTCTGGTCTTCATCGCATTATCATAGCTAAGCGGATCTGCTTCTACATGATAGGTGACAAAATTATCTCTTAAGTCCTTCTGTCTTCTCTCTCGCTATGACACCAGTTATGCGAGTTCTGGTTTGAACGTTGTCTCTGCAATGACAACTTCTTCTTGGACTTCATCTTAATTGAAAATGTTAGCCTCCTGTACACTCACACTATTCCCCGAAATATCTGCGATGACAATGTTCTTGTTTCTTGTAAATTTATCTTCAAAGAATTCTATGTTGCGAGATTCGATGATATAATTTGATTCAATATCAAAAAATCTTCGAGCATCACTCTTCTCAACATAACCCAAGAAGATGGTCTTGTGGTCCTCGTACTCAGCTTATGAATCATCAGGTCTGGAAGCTTCATATACACCAGACACCCCCATCACTACAACAAAAGGACCTTTTTATGATGTCTAAAAAGTGTCATAAATAAAATTTTATAATACTTTTTCGTGAGCCCTCAGGCGTTATGAAAACCAATGTTATAATTTTTTTTCTAAAAGCGTCATAAATGTTTCTACATATATAATATTTTTTTCGACAAACGTTATAAATAAGACAAACATATATAACACTTATTTACCAAAATATAATAAATAAAATTCATATATATGACACATTTTCAAAGCGTTAGAAATAAAAAATCTATATATAACACTTATTTTTCAAGCTATTATAATTTTAATGCAGATATATATCACTTTTTGCAGCGTCATAAAAAAATAATACTTAATACTACTCAAATTCAAATGAATTTGAACCAGGTACTATAGAAGCATGGAAAATCTAGCTTCCATGCGCTCAAACAAACATATGCTCCAAGGCAGACTCATAAAAAATTAGGCCGTAGGATGACCATGCAGCCAAGTAAAAGCAACACCCATGCGCCCTAAATATTGGTCGCATAAGGGCATCCTGATACATATATTTTGTCTGACACGGAATCCGGACAAAAAAGATTTTCTTAATGCCTCGAAATACGCAAGCACGCTAAACGATAAGAAGCTCTCGTCAGACTAATAATAACTTCTGACAGGTGTGCAACATCACGTGTACGAGGCCACAGGCGTCCTAGAGCCCATGCGCCTCGAGCTCCATGCATCCCAGACTCCATATTTTTTATGCGTCTCTAGTCCCATACGTTCCAGACTCCATGCGCTCCAAGCTTCTTTGGCCCCATGCATCCAACGTGGCAACGTTTCATGGGATAAAAAAAATTTGTTGCGACTAAAGAGATTCTCTCCAACTAAATTTAGGCCATGTGTCAAGCTAACCAAGTCACGCAAACCAAAAGCAAAAACCACCCAGATACTCACCAACAACAAATCCCAACAAACGTCTACATGGCAGCTCGACCTGGGCTCAACTATATCATGTTAAGGATGAAGTACACGTGGCAACATGGCCATCGAATGTGCCCACAGTTGCAACTGTGTTCTGTTGAAGGAGCCCTTTGCGGCCACCAAATAGAAGCATTTGTAGTACCTATGACCCATCACCATGATGGCTATAAATAGGAGCAACTTGGATGTCCCAAGGGGAGAGATTTTATTTTCTGCTTCAGGGAGACTATACCCTTCTAGACGAGGTACGTACATGCACACAAGCTCGAGAGAGAGAGAAGAGAATAGAGCATCTCTATTCACTCATCGGACCATCAACGGAGTAAAGAAGATGCAGTACTCGATCTTCATCGTCACATTATCCAGATTAAATATTGTACTTAGATTTTCTGTTTAGGACTTCTTTGTACGTTTCGTTTGTTATTAAATGAAAGTTTTTTTAAACTCAATTTAATGGTATACAAGTTGGCTACTCTGCTGGGGACATCCTTCTCCTCTGATGATAAGGTCGTGACATAGTCTGATGCGTCGAAGCTGGGTTCGACCCAGAGGATGATGGTTATACACTTCGACCAGCAAGCCTATGAAAAAAAATACTCTCTGAGGGTGGCACTTCTCCAAGGTTGGCAAAGCCTAAGAAGACGCGCAGGACATGGGTTGCAAAGGCCGCTATGCCTCACCCAACTACGGAGCACGCGCTCCCCGTCTCCCTCTCCACCGCAGGTATCGCACATTATGCGTCAACCTCTCATACGGAAGCATCTTCTAACAAGAAGAGTGATCAGCACCTGAAGACCTGCAGGACATAGGTTGCAAAAGCCGATGTGCCTCACCCAACTACGGAGCATGCTCTCCCCGACTCTCGCTCTGCCGCAGGGACCATACATTATGCGTCCACCTCTCATGCGAAAACCTCTTCTGACAAGGAAAGTGCTCAGCACTTTAGCTCTGGCAGAGGTAAATACTATGATGCCAGGAGTTCGAGTGCTAAGACATGTTCTATGCGGCCACGTCAAAAGCCGCATGAGGAGGACTATGCGGCACAGCTCGGCAACAGCAAGCAGATGGTCGCATGTGTCATAACCCATACCCGATGTAAGGGCACGAAAACGTGGGTACGTCCATCCTACGCCGCAACATCGACGGTAGAACGTTGTTTGGGTAAACTATACTATCTAACAATAATGATCATCAAGATATATAACACCACCAATAAAATATGAATACTCAATCATAAAACTATAAGATGGGACAACGCATGAATATGATATAAAGAACTGAAGAGTCAAAATATAACTCACAAAATAGAATATAATATCCAATAAGTCTCAAAAGTAAAAGATTAAAAACTTTCAAAGGTGGAGACAAATCCAGTACAACATAAACCTATCTACTGAGCTACAGGTAAAGTATCGTCTGTCTCAACCGGGATGAGTCCCTCCTGATCTATAGTCTCTAGATCTAAGCCAACTATGTCCTGAGGTCCATAGCGAGTGGGATACCACTCTTTACTGTCATCTGAAAAAATATCCAATCAGGATTGGAGCAAAGTACACCTCTAACAGCAGTTCCAATAAATGATAAAATCTATATAACAGTAAATAGAGAGCATATACAAGATGAATATGACATGGCAAAAATATACAGGAATAAGAAAATATGAGAAATGCATACAAGAGATATGAACATCATATATAGAATAAGAAATATATCTAAGTGAGTGAGTACTAGTGACAACAAGTGATCGGCTTGGAAACTTGCTCGGAAATCATGGCCTGGTTAATCATACGTGTGGTGTATGATTAACAATATGCAAGAAAATAAGAACTACGAGGGTATGATTACATATCTACATTAAATACTCTTTGCCCCCAATTAGTATAGTGGATCCAACCATGACACGCTATGACACTAAATTCTATGAGAAGGGAGCTAATCTTCTCATGAATCAGTGTTCAAACATGTATAAGAACAACGGGCTCGCACAACAAATACGTCAAAAACTACCAGGAATAACATCTCATGATGGGATCTAGGAATACCAATCCGTGAGACCAAGTGTCAGAAAATCAAGGATATCTACACTAAATACAAGAAACATAGAGGATATCATAAACGGAAAATTGTAAGAAAATATACTCGTCTAAAATCTGGTGAACTGTACCAAAGATGTCCGAAATAGTGCCTTAGAGACATAAATTTGGAATATTACATCAATACAAGACTTTGGAATAAAAATAAGTTAAACTAGTTCAAATCTAGGTCATTAGGCAAAGTCTAAGTCAAAATAGTCAAACTTGGTCCAACTAGCTATTTCTAGGTTGTATGAGTCCATCTCTAGGTTATTGGGTCCATATCCTACTTATCTAGGCTATATTAGCTATATTAGGATACTAGAGTATCAACATTATTTTGTATCATAAGATACGTAAAATAGTATATAAGAAAATACCATATAATATACAAGTATAATATATAATAGTATCTCCTAGCTAAACTAACACTAAATGGATACCTTGGCTTTGAACCAAAATGGTATCACACTAGCTACACCATCTCTTGACACCAAATACCCAATACCTTATCATTACCGTGCGTATCTGTCATGCTCCAGTCCCAAAATACGTAGGACTAGGACAAGTAAGCATGCCAGCCGCATGGATATGGCAACTCCAATATATGAAAACCAAACCCATGCGTATGCTGTAATATGAATAACAATTCACAAGTGGTATAAAAATATGTCACAAGTCACAGGGCATAGTCTAAATCTTATCCACAAAAATCATAAATAAAATAAGTAACCAATAACTATGTAACTAAATCTCAATATGAAGTATCTAAGGATGACAGTCGGTTGGAAACAAATCTACTACCAAACTAGAATATAAAAGCAAACACAAAATAAGTACATCAACTAACAATCAATGTGACTCGAAGAGAAGACCTCCTCAAAATATAAGTAACAAGTCCGGATCTGCGCTCCTGCTAATACTCATGAATAGTTACACCTGGAAAGGGACCAAGTCCTCAGAGAGACATAACAAGATACATAGAAGCATGCCAATAAAGTACTGAAATAAACATCCAATGGGTCGCCTAACCGTCTAAGTGAATACAGTTTAAGAACAACTTTCCCAACGCGTGGGCTATCTGGCTAAAAATGGGATTGGCATGATTCTCTTGGAGATTCAGGGGCCTAAAAAGCATGTCGTCTTTTGAAAGGCAGAGGCCGCCAGGTAGTATAGGGGTCATCACGACTACGCATCTCCGACGGAGCGTGCGGGTTACATAAAAGGAAAGTACAAAGGAGCCCAGACGCCTTACTTGTTGTTCTTCCCACCCCGTGCTCTAAGCATATCATATCCATGATACGATAATACTTCTAATAACAGCCAAGTCTACTAGCATACAAGTTTCTAACAACAGTTATCCCTAACGCACGGCCCATACATACAGGAGGCCAACCCAGTACGCAAGTCCGTGATCTACATGAGACTCACAACTCGTTTAACACTGTGTCACGGCTAATGAACCTAATGATGCTTCATGATAGTGGGGCAGTCTCATAAACAAGGTCAATGCATATACATAATAAAAATATATCTTGACGATACCGTCGTTGCACCCAAGTTTCCTTGGACGCGCAATTTATATAGCCGTTAAAATACATGAACTAAATGACAGAAATAAGGATGCATGCAACATATAGAATATGAATAACAGTACAATGGCAAGGTATACTTGCCTGAAAAGAAAGCTGCGTAGTATCAATAACCTGCTCCTGAAGTCGCGCAGAACAATCCAATACCCTATATAGATATAATATAATACAATACAACATCAGTCATTACACTAGCACACACATAACCATAATGACACTAGGCTTAGAGGGTACACTAGGGGTGACACTGGTCAATTAACAAGGTAATTTGTGCGTTTAATTACGCGGGTGTCCTATATTAAATGCTATATCAAATGCTATATCAAAATCAGACAATCAACTAGCACTTGTCTAGCCAGTACGTCGGTGTACACGAGGCAGACAATTCCCTAATTTTTAGGTCACAAAGTCAAGGTAAATATGCGAACAAAATCCACGGTGTCCTAGGGTCGTCCAATATAGTTACATATATAGTCACAATTATTATTATCATCTAATTACCTACTTATATATATATATATCCATATATTTATATAATAATATAACCAATAATTTATATACGTACCCATTTGAATACATATACTATATATATATATATATATACTAATGAATATTATATATATACTAAATATAGATATATACATACAAAATATATATATATATACCAAGTGGAATAATATACGCATACGCGTATGTATACGTATACGAGTTTGGGTTCACCGACTCAGGGTCTGAAGTCAACTAACAGTCATAAAGCAATACTCATGTCCTAATAGCATATACACGAGCACGCATAAAAAGAAGAAGAGGGATAGGTTCGAACTTCTGGGTGCGCGCATGGGGACGACGATGACGATGAGGGTGATGATGATGTGAATGATAATGGTGATGTTGATTAGGATGTAGGTTAATTAGGTTAATGACAATGGTAATGATGGTGATTAGGGTTAAGGTATTGGTGATGATGATGATGAGATGGTGATGATGATGATGATGATGATGATTGGAGATGATGATGATGATAATGATGATGATGGTGATGATAGAGTGATGATGATGATGCTAATGATGATGATGATGATGATTGTGGTTATGAAGGCTGCCGGAGTCCGGCCAGGGGGAGGACAGTGGCGGTGATGGGTGGTGGACAGGAAAGAGGGGACAGGTTGTGGAGAGTCGGGTGTCGATGAGAGGAGGAGATGAGGCCAGTGGTGGAGGTCGAGGTACAGGAAGGTCGAGGAGGAGGCTTGGGGGCTGCTCCATCGAGGAGGAGGGGAGATGGTGATGCAGGGTGAGGGAGATGGTGGTGATGGGAGGATCCCGACGGGACTGCTCGAAGGAGACGGCGACAAATGAAGGAAGGGGGAAAGAAGAGGCGAGTGCAGGCGGTGCTGCGTGGTCCGATCGTGATGAAGTCATCGTGGGCTGATGGGTGGCCACGGCGGAGGAGGTGATGGTGAGGGGAGTCGACTCAGGCGGAGGCGATGGCCGAGGGTCGTCGGGTGAACGGGGACCGAAGGAGAAGAGGACGTGGTGAACAGCGGGTCGAGGAAGATGACGGAGGACGGTACAGGCGATCGACAGAAGAAGTCGGGGTAAAGTTGCAGAGGGAGGTCGGGTCGAGGCTCGGCTGCCGTACAGTCGGGGAACTCGGGGATGATGGGAGATGATCGGTGGTGGTGGTTGCCGTTCAGGGAAGGAGGTGGAGAGCAGCTCGTGGTGGTGAGGGGGTTCTGCTCGCCGGGCTCCGGCAGTTGCAAATGAGGAGGATAGCAGCGTTCAGCGGCTCAGGATGACCGGCTCCGTCTAGAGGATGAGGATGAGGGTGAACAGTAGGGATTAGGTATTTGGCTGGAATAGGTTTAGAAAAATAAAGAAAATGGAAGGAAATTTTTTTTATATACATGTAAAACTTGGGTTGGGTGTTTGACCTAGAAAATTTGGGCTTGGTCAACATCTCCTTGGAGTGGGCCTTGGCTTGACATAGGGATATATGGAGGGCTATAATTTACATTGTTTAAAATGCCAGGATAGGGTTAAATGAGGGGCGATGTTGCGCGTTGCACATTCCAAAAATTATGGGAAAAATTTATATGAAGGGAAAATAGGTTTCTTCATGTACTGTGTCCAATGGTGTGGACACCTCAATGCACTTTTGCATAAAAGTGCCCAACAATTAGAAAATTGCATAAAGATGGAAATTATATTAAATTAATTAAAATTAATACGCAAGGTGTTCTATAATTAATTAGAAGCACATGGGAATAAAATTAGGTGGGACACATATGTCATGGACATAGAGGACTCAGAATAGAATATTATCATAAATTGGGTAGTACGAAACGGGTCAAGATTGTGTCTCCAATTTCGATTGGAACGCACAAGTATACAAAGTCGAATTTATTTAGAATTAAATATAAACGTCCGCGACGAATATCGTGCGACTAAAATGTAGCACAAGAGAGTATAATTATAAGTTACACAAAGGTCAGAATAGAAGGTGGGCACGTCTAGGACAAGGATATAAAATTTATAGGGAGGCAATGGCTAGCGTAGTGCTCCAATTATCGAAGCAACGGTAAGGTGCGCTAAGTGATATAAATATTACAAATTTAAATAAAATATCGTGTTATATTTCTAATTGGATTCAAACTAGCCCTAGTCTCACTATCTAAACCAAGTAGGCCTAATTTTTGGGTGAGGGGGTTTACAATCTACCCAACTTAAAATAATTTTGTCCTCGAAATTAAAATAAGGCATGGTCTCTCTATCTAATCCCACTTGATCATAATCTAAGAGAATTTACCTCAAGTTTAACAATGCAATTTCTACCCAACTTAGAATTTATCCATCTATCACAATAGGCTATACATGTAAGAAAAATATTCCTCAAATTATTTAATCATGTTATTCAATCCTCAAAACTTTAACACCAAATATATCACATATGATATGCCTTAATTACAGAACATAGTTACTAAATAATGCGGTTGGCCTATGGTGTATATCTAGTACTCTCTGTGTATCAAACTTATACCAAGCACAAGGTTTCGTCTTTCCGAAGTAAAGGAAGACGGAAAACAATAATAAAGAGTTCAAGGGGGAGGTAATAGAATACAAGTATGGGGATCAAGGCGGTTAGAGAATTCAAATAGGAATTGTCAAAGCAGTTGTGGATTAAAATCCTATTTGGTAATTTCTTATTCGCATGCTCGTACCAGTACAGTTATGTAACCGATATGATACGCTCAGACATGTCTAGAGGGCAAGTACATTCATCTAAGAGCTAAGTTAATTTTATCTCAATCCACATAAGTAGTCATGCGAAGAGCGAACCAATCGCACAAAGGTTAGCTAGACCTTAATACACTGATTCTGATTAGACAATTGTATTAGTATGGTTGATCAGGTTCCAATAACATATATGTCATGAACAAGCTCGATAAAAGATTAAGCTTGCAAAACTGGGCTATAATAGCAGCATAAGTCGAGGTAGTTCAGAAAATATAAATATGCTGGATTATGATCAAAGAAGGTACACAATAATTCAAGTTCACAAAAAAAGATAAGACTCTACAATCTCTATAATTGTCATACTAGCTCCTTGTCTAAGTCGCTAGTCGACCAAATATGGGTATGGGCCTCTAAGTTTTACAGTCTGAATAAACACTATCGTCTTATGATAGTATACAGTTAATGTCATTCAGTTACACTTCAATAATAGGTCAAAAGACTATGTGATACTATGTTGTGAGGTATACTACCCAACTTAAAAGAATTAACTAATATTGTAACTGCTTTTAGGGGTTTCTACAAATTAATATTGTCCTTGTAAATAAAGTAAAACTCTTATTGGGCTATACGAGGAAAAGATCTTGGTATTTATTAAGGTATAGTACTGTATTATATAGATGCATAGGTAATAGTTATCTTAAGTCTTAATCATAGTGTTCATAGAACAAAAGCGTTAATATTAAGAATGGAAGGGTTACTGTCTCTTAAATGAAGGAGGATATAATATGTATTGAGGTGGGAATACAAATTATGTGATTTAAAACTAAGGTATAACTATAAAATTATAATCTAATTAAATACTCAACTATCAAGTTTTAACTATTAAGCATAAAATTTCAAACTTCAAGAATTACAACTATAATCTTAGCATAAAATAAAATCACTTGGCTTACAATCTAAGAGTTAGGTGGCACGACTTGAAGAGATGAAGAAAAGAAATTTAGTCGTTGCACAAATAGCGAGTGTTAAGGTTTCAGAGGAACTAGACATGAAATAAAATAAAGAGGCTCTTGATAATGTCATAGTTTCTTGAGGGAAGGTGGGATGCTAATCTCTGTGTTCGGGGTATGATCGAGAAAAATATTCTATTCATTCCCCTTGGCTTCCTAAGATACTGTTATGCTAATATCAAGACAAGAATCTAATTTATAGTTCTCTAATACTATCTCACTTATGAAAGTTAGGTTTAGTCCTAATGTTCAATCTTGGATTTCTATTGGTTCTTCAATACTAAGGTCAAACAATTTGGTCAAATTTATAACTAACCCTAGTAGTGTCTATACTACTCTCAAGTCCTTCATAAATACATCAAGGGGTAATGGTAAATCAATATATAGGAAAGGGATGCTAGGGTTCATTAGGTATTCTAATATTTAGTGATGTGTCAGTATTCTAGTTGTATCCTTAGTAGAAATATTACCCTAATTATTATCCTAATAACAGGGATTCCTATATTCTATGAGGAGGCTATACTTAAGAAACTATTAGGAAAGTACATGAATCAAGCAGGATGCAATTATTCAAACAGAATGGATTGGAAAGAAGATGAGTCATAGTCAATTGTGGATGAGATCCTATACTCTAATCCTATTTGCAGGCTTGCTCGGTACAGTAACATAACCGAGACAATATGCTCTCGACCTGCATGGGCCACCACTAAAAATATGTCACGCCCCAGTCCCAAAATATGTAGGACTAGGACACATAAGCATGCCAGCCGCATGGATATGGCAACTCCAATATATGGAAACCAAACCCATTTGTTCGCAGTAATATGAATAATAATTCATAAGTGGTATAAAAATATGTCACAAGTCACAGGGCATAGTCTAAATCTTATCCACAAAAATCATAAATAAAATAAGTAACCAATAACTATGTAACTAAATCTAAATATGAAGTATCTAAGGATGACAGTCGGATGAAAATAAATCCACTACCGAACTAGAATATAAAAGCAAACACAAAATAAGTACATCAACTAACAATCAATGTGACTCGAAGAGAAGACCTCCTCGAAATATAAGTAGCAAGTCCGGATCTGCGCTCCTGCTAATACTCATGAACAGCTACACCTGAAAAGGGACCAGGTCCTCAGAGGGATATAACAAGATACATAGAAGCATGCCAATAAAGTTGTAATCACCTAAAATTTTTAAGAATTTTTAAATTTAATTTTCTGAATTTAATTAGCAATTTTCTGTATTTTTAGAACCAATAAACTAGGGTATTCTAATTTAAAATGAATTTTTAAAAGATATTAAATAATATTAAAATGTGATGAAAATTATATTTTCTAGTGTAAAATTAAAAACCGAGCATGGGGTATTTTTCTGGGAATTTATTGGACCCCGGATAAATTTCTAAATCATTAAAAACTATTGTAAAATTTAACTGATAAAGTAAATCAAATTAATTAAGAAAAACCAAACCAAACCATTGTTAAACTGAACCGGACCGGCCGGTTTGATCAAACCGAACCGGCCCAACCCTTAGCGAGTCGGATCCGGGTCAGACCCGACCCGCCAAGACCCGATCCGACCCATTACCAAACCCTAACCCCCAAAATCTGTACAGCCGCGACGTTTCTTCTCCGGCGGCCGTTTCCGCCGCCGTGGCCGCCGGAGACCCCCTCGGTTCAGCTTCCCCGCACCCGGCGACCTGTTCTCTTCCCCTTCCGGCAACCTCCGGCTCTTCTCCTCCCCAATCCCGCTATAAAAGCCGTAGCAGCCGGCCGGAAAACCCCCTTCTTCTCATCTCCAGCCCTCACCTCTTCCCTCCGCCGTGCCGGAGCTGACGCCGTCCTCCGCAGAACCCTCATCTCTGCCTAGACACCCCGGACCTGTCCGCCGGACCTCCTCACCATTCCAGCAACCTGCCACACCACCAGCCAAGCCGCAGTCGCCTCCCCTCCGATCAAACCACCCGGACACGGCCGACCCGAGCCCAGGAGCCGCTGCCTCCGGCCGGTCTGCCTCCGGTCAGTGCTGCCAGACTCCGCCGAGCCGAGCACCTCCGTCCAGATCAGACACGGACACGACCCAGAACGTGAGTACGAGTCTGGATACGAGCGAACACGGCAACCCCAGAATAGGACACAGCCCTTGTTCATGACGCGTGTCGGACACGATTTGTACTTGGTTTTTCTAGCCAGTTCAGGTACCCATAACTTTTGAACCGTAGATCTGTTTCATATACCGTAAATTTCTTCGCGTAGCCTGTAAGACCCTCTCGGTGCCCGTGCAACCCGCTCGGGGCATCGCGTCCTGTGGTGATCGCACACCGCGATCCAAAAACAGGAAAAACTAAGCCATGTTTCACCCCGAAATCGAGTACGCCCCGCCAAACGGGACGACTTGGTCACGTGCGGTCTTCACCGACACGTGAGCATCGTAGATACGGACGTGCGGGCTTCCGCAGAAGCTGATTCGGATGTGCGTGCACACCGGAATCAGTGCGTATCCGCGGACAACACCCCGTATCCGACTTTTCTGTAATTAGCTGTAACTTAGTGTATACATGTCAGATCGAGACGAAACTTGCACCATCGGACTCGTAGCAATACGTTGGTCCTGTGGGTCAAGTTAGGTTCGATTCTGAGAACGTTGGAAAATCGTGTGTCATGGGCCCCACAGGCTCCACCTGACGGGCGATTTTGAGAATGGCTCATCGGAATCCAATTCTGGAAGTTCCGTTGGGTTCGTATCGACGTTCCTGACCTGTTGACACTAAGTTGGACTAATTTGGAGACTTTTGACCCTGACCCGGTTTTCGGTACAAAGCGACCTACACATGGACCCGCTTTGGACTAGAAATGTCGTTTTTGCCCTTGTGTCCAAACTGGACTTAAGGACAGGCGTTTCTAACTATTTCCTATGTTCTGAGACTGTTGGTAATGTTTATTTCAGCTTTTGGAGGAGTTATTGCTGAACCCACTGTTACAAGGACCGCCACTGATATTCCAATCCCAGGCAAGTGTACCTTGCCATAAATTTCAGTCTAATTGTTTATTTTGTTCTATTGCTCTATTTTTTGTGACTAGAGTACATGATATAACCTAGGACCGTATGGCATACTTAGTGTCCGATTACAGTCGGGTGCCAACCCCGTACGCGGAGTTGTGTATGACATTTAGTGATGGACATTCGAGACCCTTTATATTCTTGTGCTTGTTTATCAAGTACACTATAACCTAGGACACTTGACACCATACATTGACAGAATCTTCCTGAGATATTCAAGGTGATTCTGTATAGGATACAGGATGGACATAGTATTATACTCTTAGATTATGACTGTTGCATTAGCTCTGATCTCACGTGACATGGACATGAGACGTGTGGTTACATTGGGTGGGAAGAGACACACAGGCTACAGGTTGTTCTATATATATATACTACTATTATGAGGTTGTAGACTCTCGAGCAGAGTTAGACCACTACTAGATATTGCTGCTACCGGCTCCCCGACACAGAGCTTGTAGCAGTCTCAGCCTGGGTACTAGTGTTGCTCTCAGTTGCATTTTCACATAGATGGTTATGTAGTTACCTTGCTCATTTTATTTTCTATTTCACTGCATTACTTTTGGCTTGTGATTTCTGTACCTTGCTATGTCCCCTGAGGACCTGGAATGGATGATGTCCCCAGGTTTAGCAGAAGAGCATTATCCCGAGGTTTACGGGACAGGAGCTGAAGTTGTACCAGGAGCTATTGCTGAAGGAGAACCTAACATAGAAGCAGAGGTGATGGCTGAAGACTTTACTTGAGCTTATGATATTGTACTCATCAGATACTTTATTTTGGACTCCTTTGTTCTGGTCTGATGAACCAGTATTTAGACTTTTTATCGGGTTGTTTCCCGACATACTCTGCTGTGACTGGACTTTGATGTACTTTCCTTTATTTGCTGTTGTTCTTATTATTCTGTGTGTGGATGAGATTAGTATTATGACCTATTGTTGTAGACCTATATTACAGCTTAAGTATGCCGATGGATCCATTAAATTGGATTTGTCCATCGTTGAATGCTGCTGGCCATTGCCACGTGTCCAGTTCCTCGGTATTTTTGGGACTGGGGCGTGACAAAAGTACTAAAATAAACATCCAATGGGTCACCTAACCGTCTAAGTGAATGCAGTTTAAGAACAACTTTCCCAACGCGTGGGCTATCTGGCTAAAAATAGGATTGGAATGATTCTCTTGGAGATTCAGGGGCCTAAAAAGTATGTCGTCTTTTGAACGGCAGAGGCCGCCAGGTAGTATAGGGGTCTTCACCACCACGTATCTCCGGCGGAGCGTGCGAGTTATATAAAAGAAAAGTGCAAAGGATCCCACACGCCTTACTTGTTATTCTCCCCACCCCATGCTCTAAGCATGTCATATCCATGACACGATAATACCTCTAATAACTGCCAAGTCTACTAGCATGCAAGTTTCTAACAACAGTTATCCCTAACGCACGGCCCATACGTACAGGAGGCCAACCCAGTACGCAAGTCCGTGATCTACATGAGACTCACAACTTGTGTAACACTGTGTCACGGCCAATGAACCTAATGATGCTTCATGATAGTGGGGCGGTCTCATAAACAAGGTCAATGCATATACATAATAAAAATATATCACGACAATACCGTCGTTGCACCCAAGTTTCCTTGGACGCGCAGTTTATATAGCCGTTAAAATACATGAACTAAATGACAGAAATAAGGATGCATGCAATATATAGAATATGAATAACAGTACAATGGCAAGGTATACTTTCCTGAAAAGAAAGCTGCGTAGTATCAATAACCTGCTCCTGAAGTCGCGCAGAACAATCCAATACCATATATAGATATAATATAATACAATACAACATCAGTTATTACACTAGCACACACATAACCATAATGACACTGGGCTTAGAGGGTACACTAGGGGTGACACTGGTCAATTAACAAGGTAATTTGTGCGTTTAATTACGCGGGTGTCCTATATTACATGCTATATCAAAATCAGACAATCAACTAGCACTTGTCTAGCCAGTACGTCGGTGTACATGAGGCAGACAATTCCCTAATTTTTAGGTCACAAAGTCAAGGTAAATATGCGGACAAAATCCACGGTGTCCTAGGGTCATCCAATATAGTTACATATATAGTCACAATTATTATTATCATCTAATTACCTACACATATATATATATATATATATATATATATATATATATATATATATATATATATATATATATATATATATATATATATATTTATATAACAATATAACCAATAATTTATATACATACCCATTTGAATACATATACTAAATATATATATATATATATATATATATATATATATATACCAATGAATATTATACATATACTAAATGTAGATATATACATACAAAATATATATATATATACACACACACACACACACACACACACATACATATATATATATATATATATATATATATATATATATATATATATATATATATATATATATATATATATATATATATATATATATATATATACCAAGTGGAACAATATACGCATACTCGTTCGAATACGTATACGAGTTTGGGTACACCGACTCAGGGTCTGAAGTCAACTAACAGTCATAAAGCAATACTCATGTCCTAATAGCATATACACAAGCACAAATAAAAAGGAGAAGAGGGACAGGTTCGAACCTCGGGGTGCGCGCACGGGGACGACGATGACGACGTGGGTGTTGATGATGATGATGAGGGTGATGATGATGGTGATGATGGAATGATGATGTGAATGATAATGGTGATATTGATTAGGATGTAGGTTAATTGGGTTAATGACAATGGTTATGATGGTGATTAGGGTTAAGGTATTGGTAATGATGATGATGAGATGATGATGATGATGATGATGATTGGAGATGATGATGATGATAATGATGATAATGGTGATGATGGAGTGATGATGATGATGATGATGATAATGATGATGATGGTGATGATGGAGTTATGATGATGATGCTATTGATAATGATGATGACTGTGGTTACGAAGGCTGTCGGAGTCCGGCCAGGGGGAGAACAGTGGCGGTGATGGATGGTGGACAGGAAAGAGGGGACAGGTTATGGAGATTCGGGTGTCGAGAAAAGGAGGAGATGAGGCCAGTGGTGGAGTTCGAGGTACAGGGAGGTTGAGGAGGAGGCTCGGGTGGCTGATCCATCGAGGAGGAGGGGAGATGGTGATGCGGGGTGAGGGAGATGGTGGTGATGGGAGGATCCCGGCGGGACTTCTCGAAGAAGACGGCGACGAGTGGAGGAATGAGGAAAGAAGAGGCGAGTGCAGGTGGTGCTGCCGTGGTCCGGTCATGATAAAGTCGTCGTGGGCTGATAAGTGGCCACGGCGGAGGAGGTGATGGTGAGGGGAGTTGACTCAAGCGGAGGTGATGACCGCGGGTCGTCGGGTGAACGAGGACCGGAGGAGAAGGGGATGTGGTGAACAGCGGGTCGGGGGAGATGACGGAGGACGGTGCTAGCGATCGATGGGAGGAGGCGGGGGTGATGTTGTAGAGGGAGGTCGGGTCGAGGCTCGGCTGCGGTGCAGTCGGGGAACTCAGGGACGACGGAAGATGATCGGTGGTGGTGGTTGTCGTTCAAGGAAGGAGGTGGAGAGCAGCTCGTGGTGGTGAGGGGGTTCTGCTCGCTGGGCTTCGACAGTTGCAGAGGCGGAGGATGGCGGCGTTCAGCGGCTCGGGATGACCGACTCCGGCGGTCGGGTCTGGAGGATAAGGATGGGGGTGAACAGTAAGGATTTGGTATTTGTCTGGAATAGGTTTAGAAAAATAAAGAAAAGGAAAGGAAAAATCGTTTATATACATGTAAAACTTGGGTTGGGTGTTTGACTTAAAAAATTTGGGCTTGGTCAACATCTCCTTGGAGTGGGCCTTGTCTTGACATGGGGATGTTTGGAGGGCTATAATTTACATTGTTTAAAATGCCAGGATAGGGTTAAATGAGGGGCGATGTTGCGCGTTGCACATTCCAAAAATCATGGAGAAAATTCACGTGAAGGGAAAATGGGTTTCTTCATGTACTGTGTCCAATGGTGTGGACACCTCAACGCACTTTTGGATAAAAGTGCCCAACAATTAGAAAATTGTACAAAGATGAAAATTGGATTAAATTAATTAAAATTAGTGCGCAAGATGTTCTATAATTAATTAGAAGCACATAGTGATAAAATTAGGTAGGACACAAGTGTCATGGACATAGAGGACTCGAAATAGAATATTATCATAAATTGGGTTACACGAAATGGGTCAAGATTGTGTCTCCAATTTTGATTGGAAGGCACAAGGATACAAAGTCGAATTTATTTAGAATTAAATATAAACGTCGCGACGAATATCGTGCGACTAAAATATAGCACAAGAGAGCATAATTATAAGTTACACAAAGGTCAGAATAGAAGGCGGACACGTCTAGGACAATGATGTGAAATTTTTATGGAGGCAATGGCTAGTGTAGTGCTCCAATTATCGAAGCAATATTAAGGTACACTAAGTGATATAAATATTGCAAATTTAAATAAAATATCGTATTCTATTTCTATTTGGATTTAAACTAGCCCTAGTCTCACTATCTAAGCCAAGTAGGCCTAATTTTTGGGTGAGGGGGTTTACAGTATCACAAGGTAATACTAGAACTAACATTAACTCATACTAATCTAAGCTAACTAATGTATATATATACCAACATATATATACTAACTCATATATAACTCACTAACATGTCTATCTAACTTAACATCTAACTTTAACACGTATGCTAACATACTAATAACAACTAACAGTTAACAACCACAACTAATAACTAACTGTTTACACAATCTAACTAAGAATCATAACATCTACTTCCTAACTTATACTAACATCTATCTATTAAAAACTAACAAGTGAATACCTAACAATCTAACAATTTGCACTAACATAAGCTAACAGACCTGTTGTGCTCCTCTTGCTGCACAAATGATGCATATCCCGACTGTGCACAGATCTGATCTTTATATTGCTGTTATGCTCACTGTTGCACAATTCACAACAGACCCTGCCCCCATGTGTTGCTGCCAGCTCCTACACTTCACCTTCACTTCCCTTGCACTGCACACCCATAAATCAAATCCTGTAGACCCTCTCAAATATGAGCCTCAATCCCCTGCCTGTACACAAGCAACATAACCTGTGCACACTCGAGCCTGGCCCTGCAGACCCTCTAAAATGCATCCTCATCACTTGAAACTCCAACTGCAACCCTTCAACACTACACACACAACTTATCCTCACATGTATATATCTATGTACCCCTAAAACTGGGGTAAAGTTGCTGCTGCTACTAAAATATAAATTAAAGAATAGATATACACAACCTAACGTACAACTGATTCCCATGTATCAGTGCTAATGCTACCGTTCTTCACTCTATAGTACAATAGTGTGCACTTGGCAATACAACCATACTAAGCAACATAACTCAGTATGTGCAAAGTCTCTCCCCAATTCCATACATGCTAACTCCCTGCTATCTAACACCATCAACAACAAAAGCAAGCACACCAAGGTGTTGCTGTGCTAATCTCCAAAACCCGACATATCTAGCTCATAACAATGCAAAATCTGATCCTCGGACTAACATATGCTGCTGTGCAATATAAACACAGCACAGTGGCAAGAACCCACTACAGTGCACTCACACCCGAATGTGCACACCTTCACACACACACTTACTAAAATACTTAGATAATATATATGCACACACAAACACATGCTCTTTAATCACACACTACTATATTTATGATACATAATATAGATACACACATCTATACTCATATATATACATATACATCTCATAGCAATCTAAAATAGATATAAACACCACTAATTAGAGTATTAGACATTTCATCAAACACGTGGAGTGTATCGCACCCGCATCACACTAAATCTATGATATGCTTACGATACGGTCCCAACACATCACCAAATGCACCACGAAGGATACAAGTGTCACACCCCGCTCCCGAAATACTGGGTAATACGGGGACTGACATGGACAACCGCACCTTACAGAATACCGAAGTAAGATAGAATATGTTAAGGTTGTCTAGAAGATAGATGTGTGAACTCTAACATGTTATAATGTCAGTCCTAAGGCCAAAAAATATATTATCTTAATCCAGAAACATAAGTACAAAAATATATCATACATGAAAGTAAAGAGGCGTCCCAAGTTATATGTCACATATGATCATGAAGCTAGTGAATACAAAATGCTGCACTAACAGAGTATAATAATATATGATCAAATATACCATCCATGGTCTAATACATACATCATGTTGACCGAAGTCTCAAATATATATAAGGAGCTAACTCTGCCCCTTTCTAAATACCACAAAATAAAGTAATCAAGACAAGGGGTGGAAGAATAAAACCCACTCGCGAGCTTCGACCGTAGTCCTATGAGTGCGAGCCATCTTGCTAGAAGCAAGGTGGATCCTGGTTCTCTTTGGGATAACCTAGCCATGCAAATCCAGTGGGATCAGAACCCCAAGCAATAAGTACCACAAAGGATCTCGAGGTAATAGACCAAACACATCACAACATAATTAGAAAGAGACATATAAGAAATAAATATCGATCGAGACTTGAATGGTACAAATATACTTGTCTCAAGAATAATATTGGAAGAACTAATAATAAGTGCAAAAATAAAAGTAAGACGACGAGCGACAAGAGAGCATAGGAACTACTCTGAATCGGGACCACAACCCTTAAACTAAATAAGGACCAGGGTTGTCGACCTTCATCCGAGCAGAACTTAGCACCCCAACCACGTGTCGGAAGAAAATAAAACTAGAAGAGTGAGCTATAATAAAAGTAACATCATTCATCGTACGACCAAAGAACTTTACGGCTTGCTACGATTAACTAGTTAGGTTTATCAAAGACATTAATTACAAAATACATGTTTTAAGAATATTGCTACCGCCGATACTGCAGTTAACCCAGATGGTCAAGGGTATGCTTGTCTAGTAAACTTAAATGCACATTCAACCATACAATAACATAACTTGTTACTTGTCATAAACATAAATTTGAACTTATAAGCATAAATTTAAACTTGTAATCATAAACTTGCTTTATAAATTTGTCTTGTAACATAAACGTGTATATAAACTTGTCTTGTAAGTGCCGCAACACGCGTAAACTTGGTCAGTCATGGAGCCCTTGCCTAGTAGGGTTGTTCCATACTGCATGGGGCCCTTGGAGATCGGGGTAGCCGGTAGCGCAATATTCTTTCCTCCCAATGATCTAGCAAATTCTTATCTTGTTTAATTATCACTAAATTATTTCAAGTTCTTGAGTCATAGACACTTGAGAATTTCCTAGAATAATGAGTCACGAATACGAGCTTTTCACGAGTTATCATATTCGCAATATGCGATACATTGGGCAATACTCACACTCGATTGAACAATGCCAAATTTAATAGATTTTTATACACAAACATTTCTACGGTATTGTGAGGATTGTGAACTTGCACATAAACTTGTCTTGTAAACTTACATACAAAACTTGTCTATTGTCATAAACTTGTATCGACATAAGGAAGCACACAACAATAATCACTAAAAAAATTACTAAATTATCATAATAAAAGGGGACACAAAATGCACACTAGAAATCCTGGCCCCATGCGCCTAATGGCCACATGGACTCACTTGTCGCATGCACCCACCGACTGGATGCACTCACTTGCTGCATGATCCTAATGGCCTCATGCAATCACTTACCGCATGATCAGGGATAAATTCTACTCCTTGGGGCAAGTACGGAGTGATGGGTCAATACATGAAGTGTCAGTGAAGTGACATAAAGTGATTGATGTGAAATGCCATGAATGCGTGTCAAAGAAAAGATAAAAGCATATAAGAGAAAAGAAAAGATAAAAGCATATATAGGTAAATAGTATATAAGAAAATACTATATAATATACAAGTATAATATATAATAGTCTCTCCTAGCTAAACTAACACTAAATGGATACCTTGGCTTTGAGCCAACACGGTATCACACTAGTTACACCCTCTCTTGACACAAAATACCTAATACCTTATCATTACCTTGTGTATCACAAAGTAATACTAGAACTAACATTAACTCATACTAATCTATATTAACTAATATTAATATATACCAACATATATATACTAACTCATATATAACTCACTAACATGTCTATCTAACTTAACATCTAACTTTAACACGTATGCTAACATACTAATAACAACTAACAGTTAACAACCACAACTAATAACTAACTGTTTACACAATCTAACTAAGACTCATAACATATATTTCCTAACTTATACTAACATCTATCTATTAACAACTAACAAATGAATAACTAACAATCTAATAATTAGCACTAACACAAGCTAACAAACTCGATATGATCCTTTTGTTGCGCACGTGATGCACATCCCGACTGTGCACAGACCCGATCGTCATATTGTTGTTGTTCTCTCTATTGCACAGTGCACAACAGACCCTGCCCCCATGTGTTGCTGCCAGCTCCTACACTTCACCTTTACTTCCCTTACATTGCATACCTACAAATCAAACCCTACAGACCCTCTCAAATTTGAGCCTTAATCCCCTGCCTGTACACAGGCAACAGAACCTGTCCACACTCGAGCCTGGCCCTGCAGACCCTCTCAAATGCATCATTATCACTTGAAACTCCAAATGCAACCCTTTAACACTGCACACACAACTTACGCTCACATGTATATAACGATGTACCCCTAAACTGGGGTAAAGTTGTTGCTGCTACTAAAATATGAATCAAAGAACTGATATACACAACCTAACATATAATTGATACCCATGTATCATTGCTAATGCTATTGTTCTTCATTCCAGAGTACAGCAGTGTGCACTTGGCATTGCTGCCATCCGAGCATCACTTCTTGTTGTTAAGCAACACAGTTTCGTATGTGCAAAGCATCTCCCTAATTTCATACATGCTAACTCCTTGCCATCTAACACCATCAACAAAAACAGCAAGCACACCAAGGTGCTATTGTGCTAATCTCCAAAACTCGACACATCTAGCTCCTAACAATGCAGAACCCGATCCTCATACTAACATGAGCTGCTATACAATATAAACACAGCACAGTGGCAAGAACCCACTGCAGTGCACTCATACCCGACTGTGCACACCCTCACACATACACACTCACTAAGACACTAAGATAATATACACACACACACACACAAACACATGCTCTCTAATCACACACTATCGTATCTATGATACATAAAATAGATACACACATCTTATAGTGCCCCACTCCGTGTAGGTACTATGTACAAGTGATATCGCTTTGCTTGCTCGAGGGTAAGCCTTCTCGAAGAGTTCCCGAAAGAAATACAAGATGATTGATCTAAGTGAGTGGGAAGAACTTTATTCTCTGATTCTTGCACGCCTTAATAATTAATCTGAGTTTTTGAAATACTTGTTTGCTAAGTAGTTAATGTTCGCATTAAAAATGATAGAAAGAGAACCTGCATGCTTAACTAAGAACTTGTATTGCTTGTCTAAAAGAGATAGAACATTGGCATGCTAAGTCAAGAAAGAAATATTGCATTCTTAGTTACACTGACACCACTATCAAACAAACCAATGCCGCTAATAAGATAAGTAAAGAAATTGCTTGAACAAGTCCCTTTGTCATATGCTAAGTAAGAGTAGAATTGCATGCTTTAGTAAAAAAGAGATAGAAGAACTACTATCATGCTTGCTTACATAGAGATTTCTTGCTTGTTCCCTATCATACTAAAAGAGATAGATATTGTATGATAGTTGTTATGAAAGTCATTATCGTACTTGCTAATATATATTTTGCTTGCCTGTTTCATTATATCGAACTGCTAAAGGTGATTGATTCATAAGCAGAGACTAATAGTGCATCTTAAGGTACGGTCATTATTATCTAGTGGGGTGTGCTATTAGTTGTGTGAAAAAAGATTGAACCTATCGCTCGTTTTGAAAAGAAAAAAATATATATTTTGCTTTATCATTGCTTGCTTGCATTATACATGTTTCAAGTCATGCATTGGTCTCGGACAACTTGTGCACAAGATTTTGTCTCTCGAACTGTTCCTGGGGCACTAAAAATCTCTCGGTCCGGAAGAGATTTTTGTTTCACCCTGAGGATACGGTCCTACGGGATCTAGTGGGTGATGTATCTAGTAGTGTTGTGCGGAACCCTTGATGTCACAGCTGTTAGTATTCGTGCGTGTTGGTGAAGAGCTGAACCTTGAGTCACAGCTGCCGACATATGCACGTACTAGTGCAGAGCTGAACCTTGAGTCACCACTGCTAATCATGGGGCTACCCATGGACCATCATATAGTTAGGGTGCATGCTAGGTTAGCTTTCTTACATACCTAACTGTTGTATGTAGAGACAAACAGGGAATAGGACATATATGTTTATGTGAATTATTGCTAACTTGTATGTCTGCTGTAGGGATAACCGTTCGACGAAGGGTAAGAATCACTGAATGAGTGATGCATTGATTTTTGATTATGCTTAAATCTTGTATTGCCCCTAGACTTACATGTTTCACTTGATGTTCATTGTTGCCCCTTAGTAATGAATTGATCAGTCCATTAGAATAACTTGTGTTCCTAAAGAGTTAGTAAATATGGTGCACGATATATGCTGCGCACTGCACGATAGAACAATGTCCCTATTGTATGCTTAAATGTTTGAATATGCAAACTGTTTTCAAAGCTATATTTTTGAAAGAAGTAAACTGACTCTAACCCAGTGCTGCATGAAATGAACCTAGGTAAAATTAGCAAGATCACTACTAATGTAATATTTTGCTACATGCTTACTTAGTGTTAGTTTCAGGGAGTATTGCTTCTTTTCATTGATTTATACTCACCAGTACTTTCTCCAAAGTGCTGACCCACCAAAAGTTTGCTTGTTCGCATGTGCTGGATCATCCGAAGAAGCGATAGCCTTGCCCTATCCCCAGGACCCAGAAATCTGGAGTCAATACCTTGAGCCGTATCGAGATGCTTTAAGCTGCTTTTGTACAAAGGCATATAATGTATGGAACGAGGTCATTGTATTCAAGAGATTGCTTGAGAAATTTGTAACTTTGGCCAAGCGCCACTTGTAACACTTTTAAATATCAATAAAGATGCTTGTTTCCTTATGCCATTATGTTCTTTACTTTTCTGCAATATGTGTTAATGCTTCTGTCTTGAATAGCTTATTTGCCATTGTTCAAGCTTTGGCATTGTGCAAGCGCAACTTAGGCTTGCTCGGTATCACGCCCGTGCAGAACGGTCAATCCCGCGAGGACCCAAGCGAGGACGAACGGTCCTGCCGGATCGGGGCATGATATAATGGTATCAGAGAAACTCGATTCTTTACCTATTCAATTTCCTTCGACTCAGAGATGTCCAAGATATTGTACTGCAATAAGCATTTCAAATAATAAGTCCATAGATATTCTCAAAGGTGCACACAAAAGTTTTCTTGTTTGCTTTCTTGGTGGTTGGAGATATGATTTCATGATTCCTGATTTGCTTGTGTTTTTCGATTGTGGATGGTGAGGGATGAGGACTATCGCTGCTCTGGATTTTGTAAGTTTCTTCTTGAGTTTCGAGGACAAAATTTTTTGTCGGTGGGTAAGTATGTAGTGTCCCGCTCCACGTAGGCACTATATATAAGTGATATCACTTTGCTTGCTCGAGCAGATGCCTTCTCGAAGAGTTCCCTATCAAAACATAAGACGATTGATCTAAGTGAGTGGGCAAAACTTCATTCTTTGATTCTTGCACGCCTTAATAATGAATCTGAGTTTTTAAAATGCTTGTTTGCTAAGTAGTTAATGTTCGCATTGGAAATAATAGAACGAGAATCTGCATGCTTAACTAAGAACTTGTATTGGTTGTCTAAAAGAGATAGAACCTTATCATGCTAAGTCAAGAAAGAAATGTTGCATGCTTAGTTACATTGACACCGCTAACAAATGAATCATTGCCATGCTAATAAGATAAGTAAAAGAATTGCTTGAACAAGTCCCATTGTCATATGCTAAGTAAGAGTAGAATTGTATGCTTTAGTAAAAAAAAAAAGAACTACTATCATGCTTGCTTACATAGAGATTTCTTACATGTTCCCTATCGTACTGAAAGAGATGGATATTGCATGCTAGTTATGAAAATCATTATCGTTCTTGCTAATATTTGTTTCGCTTGCATATTTACTTATATCGAACTGCTAAAAGTGATTGATTCATAATCAGAGATTAATAGTGTGCCCTGGGGTATGGTCATTGTGATCTAGTGAGGTGTGCTATTAGTTGTGTGAAAAGAAGATTGAACCTATTGCTCGTTTTAAAAAGAAAAAAAGATATATTTTGCTTGATCATTGCTTTCTTGCATTATAAATGTTTCATGTCATGCATTGGTATCAGACAACTTGTGCACAAGGTTTTATCTCTCGAACGGTTCCTGGGGCACTAGAAATCGCTCGGTCGAAAGAGATTTTTGTTTTACCCTAAAGACGATCCTACGAGATCTAATGGGGTAAAGTGTCTATTAGTGTTGTACGGAAACCATGATGTCACAACTGCTAGTATTCGTGTGTGTGTGTTGGTGAAGAGCTGAACCTTGTGTCACAGCTGCCGACATACGCGCGTGCTAGTGCAGAGCTGAACCTTGAGTCACCACTGTTAATCATGGGGCTACCCATGGACCATCATGTAGTTAGGGCGCATGCTAGGTTAGCCTTCTTGCATACCTAACTGTTTGATGCAGAGACGGACAGGGAATATAACATATATGTTTATGCAAATTGTTGCTAACTTGTATGTCTGTTGTAAGGATAACTATTCGGCGAAGGGTAAGAATCACTGAAGAAGTGATGCATTAATTTTCGATTATGCTTGAATCTCGAATTACCCCTAGACTTGCATGTTTCACTTGATGTTCACTACTGCCCCTTAGTAATGAAATGATCAGTCCACTAGAATAACTTGTGTTCCTAAAGAGTTAGTAAATATAGTGCACGATACATGTTACGCACTGTACGATAGAACATCGTCCCTATTGTTTCCTTAAATGTTTGAATATGCAAACTATTTCCAAAGCTATATTTTTGAAAGAAGTAAACTGACTCTAACCCTGTGCTGCATGAAATAAATCAAGGTAAAAGTAGCAAGATCATTAGTAATGTAATATTTTGCCACATGCTTACTTAGTGTTGGTTTCAGGGGGTGTTGCTTATATTCGTTGATTTATACTCATCAGTACTTTCTCCAAAGTGCTGACCCACCAACAGTTTGGTTGTTCGCAGGTGCTGGATCGTCCGAAGAAGCGATAGCCGTGCCTCATCCCTAGGACCTGGAAATCTGGAGTCGAAGCCTTGAGCCATATCGAAATGCTTTGAGCTGCTTTTGTATAAAGTGATGTAATGTATGGAACGATTTCATTATATTTGAGAGAGTGCTTGAGCGATTTGTAACTTCAGTCGAGCGCCACTTGTAACACTTTTGAATATGAATAAACATGCTTATTTCCTTATGCCATTGTGTTCTTCATTTTTCTGCAATATGTGCCACTGCTTCCGTCTTGAATAGCTTACTTTTTCTTGTTCAAGCTTTGGCATTGTGCAAGTACAACTTATGCTTACACGGCATCACGCCCGTGCGAGGACGGTCAATCCCGCAAGGACCCAAGCGAGGACGAACGACCCTGCAGGATAGGGGCGTGACACATCTATACTCATATATATATATATACATCTCATAGCAATCTAAAATAGATATAAACACCACTAATTAGAGTATTAGACATTTTATCAAACACGTGGAGTCTATCTTACCCGTATCACACTAAATCTATAATACGCTTGCGATACGGCCCCAACACAACACCAAATATACCACAAAAGATACGAGAAAGTCTAGAATCACAATTATGAACAATATAAAGTGCTAGCTACTCAACTATGTGTCCGTGTCAAAATATGACATGTGCAACCTCCCGTGTCGAAGAAAAAATCCCCAAACAATCCCGTATCATAAAATATCATGATACGACATACTCATATCCAATTATGGACACGGCACTACTCTCACACAACCAACACATGTCAATTTGATCCACTAGATCCATTGACAAACACAAGGTGCACCAATCTCGAATTTCCTCCAAATTGGACACAAAACACACAATAACATTCACAATAGAGGACCCTAGAGGTCAATTCTACTTCCTATAGGTAGCCCTAACACATGGAAGGGTTCCTAATGATTAAAATACAGATTTAGAGTCTAAATAGAAGGAAAATTCTGAATTGTACCTATTGGAAGATGGACTCCCAATGTAAATCTCCAATTGGATGTAAAGAGCCCTCAACTTGTGCACTCTTCACTTCCTTGTACATCATTGCCCCTTCCTTGCTCCAATAGCCTCCAATGGTGAAATAGAGAAGAATTAGGAATATAATTGGTGTAGGGAATGAAGATTATTTTAGATCAAGAATTTTGGTTGAAGAAAGAGAGCCACCTTCTTGGCCTCTAAGCAATAGTGCAATGTCCATTTTACCCCTATGGGCTTGTCATGAGAAAAAGGATTAAGGAAGGAAGGTTCTATTCCTAATGTTTTGACTAATTAAATCACTAACTTAAATAATTAGGCTAGTTATTGAGCTCAAATCTAACTAAAATAAATGTTGGTCCATGAGTCAAGTCTTGTCTTGTTAGGTCCACTAACACAAGTCTAAAATATCATGTAACATCTAAAAATAAATAAATAATACTATAAATAAATATAAAACATGCACAATAAATAGTTAATTATGAAATGACCAAAATAATTTTTCCTAAAAAATATGGTAGTGGCAGCATGTAGCCAGGACAGCAACAGAAGTTCCATCTTCGACCGAATCTCATCTTGCGCTGACTCCATACGTCATGATGAGAAGAGCGAAGAGGTAAACTTGGACTCTTCGTACTACAAACCGGCACGTGATAGGACAAAAAAGTTTAGGACAACGCGAGCTCGCCAAGCTCAAGCAATTGCTCATTCGATCGACCGTCAGCATGCGCCGCTAACTGTAATGCTTGCCCCTGACGGAAAGTTATACAAAACTGACCCATGCGTCCAGCCCGCAGTGGCAATTGGACAAGGTCAGTCTAAAGAGTCTTCCGTTAGCAACTTGGGGCAAGTTCTTGTACGAGCCCCAGGTCAGGAAGCAAAATCAACACATGCGCACCCGTGTGCTCGGTTTACCCTGGCTCATAAGGAGGATGCTAAGGTGAATCAGCAATCACTCGACTTGCTCAACATGATCAACCGCAAGCGTAAAGTGAGAAAAATAACTACGGCATATGAAATGTCCTTCTCAGGGCATTACTGTGCCGATATTATCATTAATTGTTGCTGTAACAAAGCAGCAGCACCAAAAAGGCAGTCAGCATTCCAGTAGCTGTAACCAAAGGCACCCACCCGGCTGCAACCCGGAGTATAGGTGCAAGTACGAGAGGCAGATGAGTTATCCTTCACCTCATATTATTCTGCTCGGAAGGCCCCCTCCATAAGGGGAGATCGAAAGCCCAGCACCTCCAGTCCTTCGCTCTCGGCCAGCGAGTCAAGAAGACGAATCCAAGGAGGACAGGTAGCGGAACCCGCAGAAGGTATTTTCTTGGACACCAGCTCAATGAAGAAGCTGACAGTCGCTAGGGGTTAGTTCTTCCTTAGGGCCTCACATAGCCACGCAAGTTGGGGGTTGTAATCCCCCGGACCTCTATGATAATCTGACGTTCCGAGAAAATAGAGATTCCTAAGGAACGGATGATGAGATCCCTGGGGGTAGCCACCCTCGTCAAGAGGATGCAGCTTTCTATGCTGGGGGTAGTATTTCCTCCGTGTTCGAAGAGGATGCAACACTACCTACTTTCCCAGATGACTATTCACGATAAGAGTCTGAGGCAAAAAGTGCGACGTCCACCGTCCCATCCATTTCTCCCTATGTGAGAATAGAATACATGATGGAAGAAAATTATGAGGGCCCAAACGATCGACAGTACATCGAGACCCTTAAGGTTATGATGCAAATTATGAGCGCATCAATGCAGGCCTTGACTCAAATAATACTGGAGATCAAGGCAAATATAGCCTCACAACTAGCAAGGGCCTCTGGTCAAGCAGGCCTGGACCCCAGAATAAATGGGGATTCAAATGCAACCGCTCTACCTGCTGGCGGTAATCATTCTCTGCTCGGATCATCTTCCCCTTCTGTAGTCGATGAAGCCTGGGAAGCAATACGGGAGGTACGGGTACTCCGGGACCGCCTATACTCAATGGGCAATCAGGACTCACTACGCAAGCTTGGGATCCGACATCCGAATTTTCTCGAATGGAGAGATGTACCTTACCCGCCCAAGTACAAACCCTTCAACTTGACTCCGTTTGATGGGAAGATATCTCCCCGTCAGTTCATGAGTTACTTCGAGATGGCAGTGGGGCATCTACCTGGCAACAACGCTCTCTTAACTAAGCTCTTTGTCGGGGCATTGTCTGGAATAGCCTTCGATTGTTCTGTAGCCTCCAGGACAATTGTATTTTGTCATTCGACAATCTCAAAGGTCTTTTTCTCGCTCGGTTCTATGACAAAAGAAATGATATGATGATGTCCTCTTTAATGGACATCACTCAAAGAGAAAAAGAGTATGTATGGGAGTACATCGAACGGTACATGAAAGTGGCACTGAAGTTACCTCCCAGTAATCATGAGTCCACGCCGATGGACACCTGTCAGAGAAATCTCCTTCCTACAGTTAGACTTTGGATGGGCGACTCTTAGTTTAAAGACTGGACGGCGTTCATCATAAATGCTGTCGGTATTGAGAAAAAAGTAAAGGACGCCCGCCTTTTAGGAATACAGATCCCCATCGCTGATAATAGGAGAAAGTGCCCTTATAACAGCAGTAGCAACAACGATAATAGTGCCCAGGATAGCAAAGGAAAATAGGCTTTTATGGCCAATATAAACAAGAAGCCCGAGCAAAAGCCCGCAGAGGCTCCAAAACTGAAGAAAACTTATTCCATCGAGGATGATGACATCATGGCAATCTTTGACGTGCTAATGAAGGAAAACAAGCTTCAGCTCCCCGATTTCAAGCGCCTTGTTGAGGCAGTCATGGTGAATAATCTAAAGTACTGTCACTACCATCGATACGTCCACCATGTGACGCATGACTGCTACACACTGAAGCGATACGTCCAGTATCTGCTTGATACCAAGGCTCTCACCTTGGACTTTGAAGATAAGATAATTGCCTCGAACATGGTATCTCTCTAGTTCGGAAACTTTTCGACGATGGATGACCAAGACAGAGTGATCCCGATCCCCAGGGCAATAATGGAGGTTGTCAATCTTCCTTCAGCTCGTGACCAAATGGCCGAGCTGATACCTCTCACCACATCACGTAAGAAGGTCATATGGGTTCATCCGGACCTTGCTCCAGACTTGATGAAGTAGGTAACACCCTCTACCACCAAGCCTAAGGGCAAGAAATCCAAGTCCTGCTATATGGTTTCTCTCTCTTCCGAAGAAGCTAGAGCGGGAACCACAAAGTTAGGCATGGCGTACCAACGAAAGTATGACATCCCTGACGATGGTGCACTCCCAACCGTCGTATCCGATCCTGGTCCATCCTAGCCTCCAACAGCGGACAACTCCAAGCATAAAGAAACCTGCTTTGACAAACCGGTGAACAAATATACCACTCAGGGGATGGACAAGCCCTACAACTTTGACACATTGGCACAACTGGCCAATACTCCAGTGAAGTTGTCACTATTCGAGCTTTTTTGACTCTCCAAAGACACTTGGGTTTCTCTAAATGAGGCATTGCAGAATGCCGACACCTACCTGGCGCAAGTCAAACCGCCAACTGAGGATCCTGTCGCATGCCCCAACTGCAATAATGTGATGGAGACGATACCCAACATCACGTTCTCGCAACAAGATATATTGCTAAAAAATAATCGGCACAATCGTCCTCTATATTACACAGTGTATATCGGCGCCATCAAGGTGGACCGGATGCACATCGACCCTGGCTCGTCAATCAGTATCATCCCATAAAGTCTTCTTCAGATCTTGGACATCCTGATGCAACGCCTGGCAGCAACCAATACTGCCATCAGTGGCTTCAACGTTGGGAGGAGCTATACTCTGAGAAATATTCGCTTGAAATGTCAGATCGATAACTTGAAAACAGAAGTCACCTGCTATGTCATAGACCTAGACGTATCATATAACGTCCTATTGAGACGTCCATAGATACATCAGTATATGATCGTACCATCATATCACGACCCGCACCCGGTATAGGGGCACGAGAGCGTGGGAACGTCCAGCCTACGCCGCAGCCCAGTAGAACGCTGTCCAGGTCACAGTAATACTATATAACCAACACCTGTCAATGATATCCGTCTCCATAAGGAGGTCAATATACATCTCACAATATAATCTCACAATATAACTTAATCACAACAACTATAAGGCACGATAAAAGATGGAAGAAAATGACATAGTTAAACACCATGTCTCAACATAAAGATAACTCACAGTCAAGTTGTCCAACACAAGTCTCCAATTAAACTTAACATGAGTCTAAACATAAACTGAAATAACCTCCATAAGTCTCGAAGTATAATAAATACTATCTAGGTAGCTGTGGGTAATGTCTCATCTAGAGGCATAGTCTCCTCTAGGATCTCTGGTGCATAGTCAGTATCTATACCTGGTCCGTAGTACGTAGTACAGAAATCCTTAAGATTCTCTAGAAAAATATCCAGTCAGGATTGGAACAAAATATACCTCTAACAGCAGTTCCACATATATTGATAAAAACTATAACACGGTGTAAAGAAATACAAGACAGATATGAATAACTGACAATAAAAGATACTGGAATAAAGGAAATGCTGGAATAAGAAATACTGGAACATCATCATCAATATGCATCTAGGAAAGAATAGAACTACAAGTACACGCAAGAACAAAGATATGGTATATAAGTGTGTATAAGATCAATAACTAAACATATGGAAATGCAAGATCAATCTACCAGATACATGTCAAGAATTATCTAACTAAGTGTGTGAAACATCAGTATATCATGTGATCGGCTTGGGACTATATGACTAATTACATTGATTAGCGATCATCCCCAACAAGTTCGGCTAACCATATATAACAGCGATGAGGCATGTAAGGATAAGGCTGCACCGATGTGAGATGTGGGTGAGCTAATGATGCATGTAAAGTTGGGTATGATCACATAAGCTACTAATATTTCCCTATTTCCCCAGCTAGCACAATAGATTCCAATCACGACTCCTCGTGACAGGTCTCAATGATGCCAACCCGTGTAAAAAATAGTGTCAGGGTCATATACGCTATACAACAAGAATTATAGAGATAATCAACATAATGGAAACTGTCAGAGAATGTACTCGCCTGGGGTCCTTAGCTGGCAATACCACTGTCCGGGTTCCAAGGTATCGTCTAAGTGATCCCACAATCCTACAGACATATCATATAATGCAATACTTCATTAGACATTACTCTAGCACACAATCAACATAATAATCTCAACAGGCTACGCTAGGGGTCACAGGTCGATGTACCTACGGGGTATCCGTGGTTACATTCAAGTCCTCCACATAATGTGATCTAACATATACATAAATTTCTATGGGTTATAATAATAGTAGATATATGTATATACATATACTTTTAAATATAATTTATGCCTTGTATCTATATTAAACAGGTATTAGGGAGATATATATACTATATATATACCATCACTTTTAATCATATTCTAATGCATGTACCCTACGTATATACCAATTAGGTTCGCATACGCTATGGTTATACATATATATACCAATGTACACATAGTAACCATGTACGTATACCGAATACCCATACGTACTTACGTACGTATCGAGTTATATATCTATATACCAGTATTCAACATAACAAGTGTGAAGGACTCCAAGGGAACTATATGTATGCGTATACGTGTAAGCAAGAAGGAACTCGAACCTGTGCGCGGGAACGAGACGATGACGATAGCAATGGTTACGAACGGGGAAGGGTCGGTCAAGTGCAGCGGTCTGTCGTCGAACTCCGGCTTCTCCGGTCGGGTACGTGGCGTACGTCGAGTCGAAGGCTGCTCCGGTTGGCACAGCGAGGTCAGTGATCATCCGTCGTGCAGTCGGTCGGCAGCGTGCAGGCGGCTCTCGGTCGGCAGCGTGCAACGTCGTTCGGCGCTCGAGCGGTACAGTCGGCGACTCTGTGCGGCGTCGGGCGGTGCAGTCGGCGGCTCTGTGCGGCGTCGTCCGGCGCGGTCGGGCGGTACAGTCGGGCGGTGCAGCGTGCTCTCGATCGATAGGATCCAGGCGGCTCAGGGTCAGCGGGTCCGGCCGGTCTTCGGCGTTCAGTCGCGGAGGGTCGACAGTAGGGTGGTGGTCGGCTCAGGCCGCTCGGCTCCGGCGAGTTCACGGTCGGGTTTCAGCGGTGAACAGTAAGGTGAAGGGGTGTCGGTTGTAGCTAGGTTAGATGGAAAGGAAATAAAAGGAAAGAAAAAAGAAGATGAATAGTAATGTAAGGGGGGGTCGGCTGTACTTGAATAGGAAAAAAATGAAAAGTGAAAGGAAAGAGTTATATATAAGGGGGACTTAGGTTTGACCTAGAAAGGAGTTGACTTGGTCAATTCCTTGAAAAAATCTTCTCATGGATACTTCAATGGTTAGGATTCGAATAAATTAAAATGAATGGTCATGATGCATCGTTTAAGGGTCTGGTACGTTTAGGTCAAGATGTGAACCTGTTGGAAGTCAAGGGCTAGCGTAGCGTCCTAATTATCGAAGCTACGATAAATTACAACAATAAGACAATATCACAATTATTTGATATAAGTTACTATCGTGAAATTCATTTACACATTAATTACGAAAAGACGAAAATACCTCTAATCCAAAAAGTGGGGGTGACAAGTCTACCCTCCTTAAAGAATTTCGTCCTCGAAATTTAAAATAAACTAGAACAAGAACAAGCAATCAATTAATGAATTATACCTCAAGTCTCGAAGAGATATGGATACCACTCGTGCATTTCGTCCTCTCTCTCCCAAGTTGATTCTCCTAGAGAGTGATTTCTCCATGCAACACGAACCAAGGGAATAGTCTGGTTTCGTAATATCTTCTCTCTACGATCCAAGATCTCCACCGGTTGTTCAGGATAGCTGAGTGTCGGTCCAACTTCGATCTCTGAGTGATCTAATACGTTACTAGGATCTTCCATGTACCATCTCAGCTGCAACACGTGGAACACGTTATGCACTCCATCTAGGGCAGGCGACAAGTCTAGTCTATAGGCCACTACACCGACCCTTGTAAGAACACTGAAGGGTCCGATGTATCGTGGACTAAGCTTTTTTCCTCTACCGAAATGAATCGTGCCCCGTGTCGGAGAAATCTGTAAGAAGACCAAATCGCCAACCTAGAACAATGATCTTAACACGCAATCTAAACAAAACAATCACAAGCCAAACAAAACAAAATAATACCTGAAACTCTAGGGGTCTACGGTGGCTATCGGTCCAATGCCGCTGTCTGTCTTGCGCCACTCGCAGTCTGTCTCTGATAAGTTTTACCTTTTCTGCTGCATCCACGACCATTTTTGGTCCTAACAAGGCTCTTTCCCTAACATCATCCTAAGATAAAGGGGTACGACACCTCCGTCCATATAAGGCCTCGAATGGTGACATCTCAATGTTGGCCTGGTAGCTGTTGTTGTAAGCAAACTCTACCAAATATAGATGATCCTCCCATGAACCTTCGATATCTAAAACGCAAGTGCGTAGCATGTCTTCAAGAGTCTAAATAGTCCTTTCAGACTGCCCTTCTGTCTTAGGGTGATATGCGGTATTGAACTTGAGCTGAGTGCCCAAGCTAGACTGCAGACTCCTCCAGAAATGGGAAGTGAAACGACTATCCCTATCTGAGATAATGCTCACAGGAACTCCATGCAATCTGACAATCTGCGGTACATACATTTTCGCTAGCTTCTCCGTCGATGTACCCACTTTGAAAGGTAAGAAGTGGGCTAATTTGGTCAACATATCCACGATGACCCAAATCGCGTTCTTTCCTCCTGGAGAACGAGGAAGTCTCGAAACGAAGTCCATAGTCACGTGCTCCCACTTCCATTCCGGAATAGGTAAAGGTTGAAGCAATCCTCCTGGCCTCTGTCGATCTGCTTTTACCTGTTGGCACACTAAACATCGGGATACGAAGCGTGCTACTTCGCGCTTCATACCATACCACCATACATGCTTCCTCAAATCTCGATACATCTTGTTGGCTCCGGGATGCATCGAGTACTGAGAACGGTGTGCCTCCTGTAAAACTTTTTCGCGCAGCTCTCCACTTGGCACACACATCCTCGTGCCATGTCGTAAGGATCCATCATCTGCAATAGTGAAATCGTCTATCAATCCTGTCTGAACTTGTGCTCTAATATTCCTTAGAGTCTCATCATCATACTGCGCGACTCTAATTCTGTCCATCAACTCTGATTGTATCTGCAGTCCTCATATCTGAATCTCAGCTCCTGGAACTAATACCTCAATTCCTAAACTCTCAAGATCAGCTAATAAGTGTCTATCCGAAGTCAAGCACATAGCCATTGGGTACCTGCTCAAGGCATTCGTGACTACGTTGGCTTTCCCTGGATGATACTGTAATGAGATATCGAAGTCTTTCATCAATTCTAACCACCTTCTCTGTCTCATATTCAGCTGTGTAAACACGTACTTTAAGCTCTTGTGGTCTATGAAGATCTTCACACGCTCTCCGTACAGATAGTGCTTCCACAGTTTTAGGGCAAAGATAACTGCCGCTAACTCCAGATCGTGAGTGAGGTAGTTCATTTCATGAGGGCTTAATTGTCTTGAAGCATAGGCAATTACTTTCCCGTGTTGTTGAAGAACGTATCCCAACCCTTTTCCTGAAGCATCACTGTAGATAGTGAATCCACCTGTCCCTGATAACAACGTCAAAACTGGTGCTGTCGTCAATCTTCTCTTCAGCTCATCGAATGCAGCTTGACATTCTTTCATCCAGATAAATTCCACATCTTTCTTGGTCAGCCTAGTCATCGACTCTGCAATCTTGGAGAAGTCTTGTACAAATCTTCTGTAGTATCCTGCTAGTCCGAGAAAGCTCCTAATTTCAGCTACCGTACTGGGGGTAGCCCATGACTCTACTGCCTCTATATTCTTTGGGTTAACTGAAATTCTGTCACCCATTACCATATGTCCAAGAAATTCAACCTTGTCAAGAAAGAATTCACACTTTGAAAGCTTCCCGTATAATTTCTCTCTCCTGAGAGTTTCTAAGACTATCCTCAGGTGCTCTTCATGCTCTTCTGGGGTTTCTGAATGTACTAGAATGTCGTCAATAAACACCACTACGAACTTGTCAAGGTACTGGTGGAACACCTTGTTTATCAAGTTCATAAATACTGCTGGTGCATTGGTTAAACCAAATGGCATTATTGTAAATTCAAACTGGCCATATCTGGTCCGAAAGGCGGTCTTTGGTATGTCTTCTTTCTTCACTTTCACCTGGTGATAGCCTGACCTCAAGTCTATTTTTTGAAAACACCTTCGCTCCGCTCAATTGATCGAAAAGATCATCTATCCTCGGCAGCGGGTATTTGTTTTTGATAGTGAGGTTATTCAAGGCTCTATAATCGATACACATGCGTACCGTGCCATCCTTCTTTGGTACGAATAATATCGGTGCTCCCCATGGCGATGAGCTGGACCTAATAAAACCTTTGACCTTCAGCTCCTCTACTTGTTTCTTCAGTTCTACCAACTCGTTGTTGTTAACTTTATAGGCATGTTACGAAATAGGCTCCGCTCCTGGTATCAAGTCTATAGAGAACTCAACATCTCTGTCTGGCGGCAAACCTGGCAACTCCTCTGGAAATACATCCAGGAACTCCGCTATAAGTGGATGCGGTAACTCTTCTTCTTCCACCCTGGCTCCACAAAAAGTGCCTCTACTCCGCTCCTCTGCTCCTCTGGCAATCTCAAACTCTGGCTCTCCTGGTGGTCGAAATACTACTCTACCTCCGTGACAATCTATAAAAGCATGGTGTTTACTTAACCAGTCTATTTCGAGTACAATATCATATTCTGGAAGTGGCATGACGAGTAAACTCACGCTCAACTTTCGGCCTTCTAATAACACTCTCCGATCCTTGCAACAATCACGGACTAGGATAATGCCTCCTCATGTCATGATCTTGCAAGTCCTATCTAATTGTTCTATTTTTAAATGATGCTTAAGGGCATAAGATACAGATACGAAACTATGGGAAGCGCCAGAATCAAATAATGCAAGTGCTGGAATAGAATCGAATAAAATTGAACCTGAAATCACGTCTCCAGCTGGCTCGGCCTCCTCAGTGGTCATGGCGTAAGCTCGTCCTTGTGGTGCTCCTCTCTGCTGCTGCTGATGCTGAGCAAACCTATCCTGATGTAGTGAAAGTGGAGGTCCTCTCGGCTGCTGGCCTCCTGGTATAATGGGTGCTCTGGCTGGTCCTCTCTGAGCTGTTGCTCCTCCCTGGCGAGTCTGAATAGCTGGGCAGTCCCTCAGCTGATGTGCTGCTGATCCACACGATAAACAAGTGCCCAACCTTTTTCTGCAGATGTCTCTTGTATGTCTCATCTTTCCGCAATACGAACATGGGGCAACGAGTTGATTATGTCTTTGTGGTTGCTGTTGTTGAGCATGTCCTCGAACTGGTGCCTGTTGCTGGTGTTGGTGCTGGTGTTGCTGCTGGTATGGCCTATGTTGTTGTTGAAAGTGTGGGCGCTTGGATGGTCCTGTGTTACCTTCTGTTGCTCCAGATGAGTCGCATCCTCTCTTGGGCCTGAGGTCCAAGTCGTCTTCGACAATCTGGGCATCCATCAGAATACCCTCAAATGTAGCAGTACGTTGTCCCGAAGTACGAGACTTGATCTCCCTATTCAATCCCTTTCTGAATTTTCGTGCTCTATCTCCTGGATCTCGAATCATCGATGGTGCAAATTGACTCAATCGACAAAACTCTGCAGCATATTCGTCGACTGACATGCCTCCTTGGACTAAGTCATAGAACTGACTTTCTAATGCTCCCAAGGCTACGTCAGGAAAGAATTTCTCCTTGAAGAGCTCCTTAAAGTCCTCCCAAGTAAGTCCTTCAGCGGCGAGTCTCGGCTCTGTATGATACCATGTCAGTGCGATATCAAACATCTGACTGCCAGCTGCCTCTATCTGAAGAATCTCCGGAATCTTTGATAAATGCAAGTTCCTCTCTATGTCCTCTAACCATTCGTCAGCATATAGTATTCCTTCTATGCCTTTGATCTCTCGAGGCATCATCCTCTTAAAGTCCACTATGGTACCGGGCCTTTGTTGTTGCTGACCTTGATGTTGCGGTTGTCGTGCTACTCTCTCCACAGCCTGGAGAGTCACCTGATGAGCATTCTCCATGCTCTCTCTCATCAGTTCGGTCTGCGCCTAGTGTGCTTCTGCTTGCACTCTCTAAGCCTCAGCTTGAACACGCTGAGCTTCTGCTGGTACTCTCTGGGCCTCTAGCATGCCCTGTATCAGTGCGAACATTTGTGCCCCGTTAGCGGGCACTCCACCAAAAATCGGTGTTGGTGGTGGTAGAAGGTCGTCTGTCTGGGGCAATCCTCTGTATAGGTGGAGAAGGAATCCCGTTAGATGCAGACACTCCCATACGAACAGGAGATGTAGGAGGATCTCCCGGTATTTGTTCGTCAGGTTGAGAGGTGGCAGCCCTCCCTGAATTTGCTGCTCCCACTCCCATGGATCTAGTATTCGGCAACATCCTGAATACAGATCAAGGAATCAATTAAGGTGATAGATATGATATTATCAAGGAAGGACAGTAAAGTGCTAAAGGAAGCAATCAATTAGAATAGCAATTGTCACGCCCCAGTCCTAAAATGTCAGGAACTAGGCCACATGTCACTGGCCAGCTGACACGTCACTAAGGGCTTAATCCACTTTGATGGACCGAAAGGAACGTGCTACGCTGTCCTAAAATACTACAAGTACAAAATAGGTATATCTATCTCATCCAAAACAAAATGTCAGAAAAGCAAGTGCTGAACTATATATATATAACTGAGTCTGATACAATACACAACTGGTGAGAATATAAGCCTACTACAAAAACTGATAATAGCGCAGAAAAATCAGATAGACTAAGCAGTGTCTATCTGATGAAAACATCTCCATCTCCAGGTGGCAGGCCTCTAGGATCAAGCATACTCTGAGGGTGTCTCCTCGAGCTCTTCCTCGGTAGCACATCTGGCCTCCTGATCAGGGCCGTACACAGTGGGGTAGAAAGCCTCATCTAGATCTGGCAGGGAACCAGGTCCTCAGTGGGACATAACAAGATACAGAAAATGACATGCCATGTATGTGAATACTGAATAAAGAAAATAAATACAGGGTGCTAACCATCTAAGTAAAATGCAAGTAAAGACCTTATAGTACGCATGGGAATGTGTCGGCTAGACATATGCTGACGTAATTTACCAATCGTGGTGACTGGCTAGTATAGGTGTCATATGCCCCCGGACTCACGGGTAGCTCTGCAATCGACCATCTCCGAGGAGCATGGTACGAAGGTATAAATCATATATGGAGGGGGTGTCCCATACGTCTACTAGTTATCTTTCCCAACCCAATGAAACTAAATATCAAGTCGTACATTTTCTGAGTTTTTCTAATCCGTGATGCGGGTCACACGTACTGGTAGCTAATCAAATACGCAGCTCACATCCATAAATGTAATGCAACCATGTTGTGTGTTACCGTGATAGGGTCTAGGAAAATATCAGGATACTCTCACAGTGTTGGTGAGTCTGTAAGACTAAGTTATTTACACTAATTGTCAACGTATCAGTTGACTGTACCAGAGGCAGTCTCAGGTACTCATAGTATATGAAATTCAAGAACAAAGCAGATATCAATAATTGAATTTAAACATTTACTTAGCAAGGTATACTTGCCTACTCCCTGATAGTGTTGATAACCTGATCTCACAGTCAGGTTTGAGGTTGCTGGTGACAGGGGGTCACTAGCTGTGTTGAAGGTGATTTCTGTTAAAACAGACAGGGTTCGTGAATATCATGGTTGTAATATAAGCATATATATATATAGATATATATATATATAGTATGTATATACATAGATATAATATATATCTAGCAGTATATATAGTATATAAAGAACAGGAAATGCAGGTATCTATAATAGTAGCAGGGTATATCCACTGCTATATATATAATATAATATTATCAGGGTGTATCCACTGATGTATATATTTATATAGATAAATGAAAAGATAGTGCAGAAATTTAATACATATATAAATGATGTACTATTCAGCAATTATAATATAAATATTATCAGGGTCTATATGTGACCACTGTTATATATAATAAAGTGCAATAATTGTAAATATATATAGATAGGCTGTAATATCCAGCATAATATAATATATAATATATATATATATAGATATATGTAATAAATTGAAATGACATTGCAAGTATTGAAAATATATATATAATATATATAAGCTGTATTATCCAGCTGGATATTAACATATATATATATAAATATATATATATAATAGGTGCAGGAAATAAATTAAGTGCAGAAAAATAAATAAACTAAAAATGCATAGTATTATATAATATATAACATGTTATATATAAATATACATCTTATATAAATATATAAATAAAACAGAATTAAATACATATATACATATTAGTAATTATTACATAATATATTATATAGTATAAATATACATATATATATACATATATACATATATAAATATATATGTATAGAATAATAGATATATATACATATATTTAGTAAATATATATAATAATAGTATATACAGTATAATATACTATATAATAACAGTATATAATACATATATATTATAATATAATATATATATAGATATACATATAAATACATATATAAATACATATATATATACATATATATACATATACATATACATATAGGAATATATAGATAATTACATATATAATAGGTATTAGGAGTATACCTACTGACAGGTGGGCCCTAGGGGTCGTCGACGGCGGGTGGACGACGGCGGAGTCGGCCGGAGGCGGCCAGAGGAGCGGGAACAGCAGCAGCAGCAGCAGCAGCAGCTGAGTGCGAGGGCTGCCGGCGGCGGAGGAGTGACGGAGGTGGCCGGGCAGCCGGCGGGTTCGACAGAGGGGAGGGTGGCGGTCAGTTTGGTGGTGGTGGCGGAGGTCTACGACGGCGGTGGTGGCGGCTAGGGGCGGCCGGAGTAGAGAGGGTGGTTAGGGTTAGGGGTGGCTGAGGGTTGCTGCGGGGGCTCTGGCCGGCGGAGGAAGGGTCGTGGGGCGGTGAGGGGGTGGTCGTCAGAGAGAGGAGGTCGGGGCGGTTCGATTGGTGAGGGTGGTGGCGGTGCACGGTGGCGGAGGGAGGCGCAGGGGGTGGCTCGGGTGGTGGTGGCTGCTGTGGCAGTGAGGAAGTGGGGAGGTTGCGGGGGCTGTGGCCGACGGAGCAGGGTGGTGCCGGCGGTAGGGCTTGGCCGGAGGGGAGAGGGGGTCAAGGCGGAGGGTTGGCCGGAGTTGGGTGGCCGGCGGTGGTCGGAGGGGAGAGTTGTGTAGTTTGAAAGGGAAGAGGGTAGGGGTTTATATAGGGTTTGGGGTGGATGGCATTTCTGTAAATAAAATGAAGTTCAGGGGTATTTTGGTAAATCTGATTTTTGGGGATATTTCTCCTGGATTTTTCTGGGTGTTTTGGGTGGGTCCCATACACCTATGGTCTAGCCAATAGAATTATGCCACCTTGCATGCAATTTTGTATAAAAACCCCTAACTTTTCATAAATTGCATAAAAGCATAAAATTTGTATTTTGCGTAATTTTGCAATTTACCAAATTTCAAATACTGATTTTCTGAAATTCTGAATTATACAAAAATGAGGGAAATAGCTGGGAAAAATGTTTTGGACAGTGTGGGGTGAGCCTGGGCAGATGCAGGGTCTGATTCTGCAGGTGATATGGTCATCGTATTTATTATTTAATAAATACTGCGCACGGTGTTCACTAATTATTTTGAGGCTGTTAGGGTCATAGTTTTTCTACGGTGTCAAAACGATATTTGAAGTATAATTAGAGTAGAATTTTATCGTATTTTTGGTTGGGCAAACAGGTGCCTACTGGTCCTCAATTCTCTAGGGTACAGAGATGGGTAAAGAGCAGCAATTTAAATAGGAAATAAATACGTACGTTTGTAACGATATTTGTGCGACTAAAACGAAGTACCAAACGAGGTTTCTGGGAGTTGCTAAAAATACAGGAAAAGTAGTCTAACAAGTCTAGGGCAGGTATGTGAAATTTGTTTAGGGTTTAACAGCTAGTGGGATGCCCTAATTAATTGTGTAATAAACAGGTGCACAATCAATAGAATATATAATAAATAAAATTTAAAAAAAGTTGCAATAATTCTAATTAGTCAAAAATAATCCTAAATTACTGAAATCTGGTCGATGGAGTTTACAATCTACCCTCCTTAGAATATTTCATCCTCGAAATAAAAACAATCATATAATAAGAATGAAAGATTGATTAAGGACATATGATGATTAAGAAAGATTGAGTTTGAAATATTGGACATACCCTGGTTTGGAAATAGATGGGGATAACGTTATCGAATATCCTCTTCTCGTTCCCAGGTGGATTCACCTGGTGCATGATGTCTCCATGCAACACGAACGAGAGGAATAGTCTGGCCTCGCAACACTTTCTCGCTACGGTCCAGGATCTCTATAGTCTCCTCCTGGTACGATAAGCTTGGCCCGATGGTGATCTCTGAATAGTCCAGCACATGACTCGGGTCTGGAATGTACCTCCTCAGCTGAGATACGTGGAAGACGTCTTGTACTCCCTCCAAGGTCTGTGGTAGAGCTAGCCTGTAAGCAACTTCTCCGACGCGATCTAGCACATCGAAGGGTCCAATGTACCTTGGACTTAGCTTCCCTCTTCCTCCAAATCTGATAGTTCCTCTGGTAGGTGAGATCTTCAAGAACACATGCTCCCCTACTTGGAACTCGAGAGGTCGGCGATGAATGTTGGCCCAGTGCTTCTGCCTGTCTTGTGCAGCTCGTAGGTGTCCCTGGATCTTCTTTACCTTCTCCACCGTACGAATGATCAGTTCTGGACCCAAGATCTGTCTCTCGCCAATATCGCTCCAGCATACTGGGGAACGACATTTCCTTCCATACAAAGCTTCAAAAGGAGCCATTTAAATGCTCGCTTGATAGCTGTTGTTGTAGAAAAATTCTACCAGATGTAAGTGATCTTTCCATGATCCGCTGAAATCAAGCATACAGGCTCTCAACATATCTTCTAGAGTCTGGATGGTGCGCTCTGACTGGCTATCTGTCTGCGGATGATACGAGGTGCTGAACTTGAGGCGGGTACCAAGACTCTCTTGCATACTTCGCTAAAAGTAAGATATAAATCTCGTATCCCTGTCAGATATTATACTGACTGGTACTCCATGTAGACGCACTATCTCCTTCATGTACATATCTGCCAAGACTTCTGTAGATTGCCCGACTCTGAAAGGTAGGAAATGAGCAGCCTTGGTGAGTCTGTCTACAATCACCCATACAGCATACGGCCACTAGGACTTCTTGGGAAGCCTGTAACAAAGTCCATCGTAATGTGTTCCTATTTCCACTCGGGTATTGGGAGGGGTTGAAGTAGACCGGCAGATCTTTGATGCTCAGCCTTGACTTGCTGACACACCAAGCATTTGGCCACAAAGCGTGCTATCTCCCGCTTTATTCCATGCCACCAATAATATTGTCGCAGATCTCTGTACATCTTTGTGCCTCCCGGATGTATAGAGTATGTTGAGCTATGGGCTTCTGACATCAGCTCATTACGAAGTTCTCCATTTGGAACATAAAGACGATCACCACATCTTAGAGTCCCATCTTCGTGTATACGACATCCAGTCTGAATTCCAGCCTCTGTTCTTTGGCAAAGCCTCTGAAATCTTGCATCTGCTGGTAGAGCTGCTTTGATTCTTTCCACCAAGGTTGATTGCAGCTGGTAGTTTGATAACTGGCCGTCAAGTCCTGGCATAATGACCTCTATTCCCAACTTTTCTAGATCTTTCAGAAGACCTGGTTGGGTGATCATAAAGAATGCCGAGGGTCTTCTGCTTAAAGCATCTGCCACCACATTAGCTTTCCCCGGATGGTACTGTAGATCAATTTCGAAATCCGTCATCACTTCAAGCCACCGTCTTTGCCTCAGATTTAAGTCTTTCTGAGTGTAGACATTTCAAGCTCTTGTGATCGGTAAAAATCTCCACTCGTTCGCCATATAGATAGTGTCTCCATAGCTTCAGGGCGAAGATGACTGCGGCAAGCTCCAGGTCGTGAGTGGGGTAATTCTTCTCATGAGTCCTCAACTGTCTTGAGACATAAGCTACAACCTTCCCATGTTGCATTAAGACACAACCAAATCCTTTTTCGGATGCATCGCTATAGATGATGAAACCTCCGGATCCAGATGGTATAGTCAAAATGGGGGCTGTAGTTAGACGCTTCTTCAACTCATTAAAAGCTGTCTGGCATTCTTCAGTCCATAAGAACTCCTGCTCCTTGCGGGTAAGACGATTAATTGGCTCCGAGATTCTTGCAAAGTTTTCTACGAACCTTCGGTAATATCCGGCAAGTCCTAGAAAGATTCTCACATCTGAGACATTGGTCGGAGTTGGCCATGTCTCCACAGATAAAATCTTTGCTGGGTCTACCGAGATGCCTTCTCCTGTGATAACGTGTCCAAGAAATACGACACGGTCAAGGAAGAATTCACACTTGCTTATCTTAGCATAAAGGCTCTCCCGTCTCAGTGTTTCTAGTACCAGTCTTAAGTGCTCTTCATGCTCCTCGTGGCTCTTCGAATACACCAGAATGTCGTCGATGAAGACTACCATGAACTGGTCCAGATATTGGTGGAAGACTCGGTTCATCAGATTCATGAATACGGTAGGTGCATTAGTTAGTCCAAACGGCATCACCAGGAACTCGTAGTGACCATAACGAGTCCTGAATGCTGTCTTTGGAATATCTTCCCTCCGTACCTTGACCTGATGATAGCCTGATCTCAAGTCTATCTTTGAGAATACCACGGCTCCTGTTAGTTGATCGAACAGGTCATCAATTCTCGGCAAGGGATACTTGTTTTTGATTGTCAGAGCGTTGAGGACTCTGTAATCAATACACATGCGATATGTTCCGTCCTTCTTTGGTACAAACAGCACTGGTGCTCCCCAGGGTGATGCACTAGGACGAACAAATCCCTTGATCTGTAATTCCTCCAGTTTAAGTTTTAGCTCGTCAAGCTCCTTCTTCGCCAGTCGGTATACATTGGAGGATACTGGTGCAGCTCCAGGAATTAGCTCAATAATGAACTCCACTTCTCTGTCAGGCGGTAGGCCTGGCAATTCTTCTGGAAATACGTCTGCGAACTCTGCTACAACTGATGGAAGTGCTGTCTCCATCGCCATGTAAGCTCTAGGAGTCTGGCCTACTCCTTGCTCGATGGTTCCTCGGACATATTCGAACTCCGGGTGATCTGGGGGTCTAAAGATAACACTACCCTTTCGGCAGTCTAGGATAGCATTATTCTGGCTTAGCCAGTCCATGCCTAAGACAATGTCAAAATTTGGCATTGGGAGTACCAAAAATCGTGCTCTTAGTCCTCTACTACAAACAACTACCGGATAGGTTTCGATAATGTTGGTAACTGGAACAATACCTCCTCCGGTAAGTATTTTCCAACACTTGGGTAGCGGAGAAGTGGATAGCTTGTGCATGGCTACGAAACTACTGGATATGAAAGACACAGTAGCCCCTGAATCGAATAATACAGTTGCAGGTAATGATGCAACTAAAATGGTACCTGTTATAGTTTTCCCTTCAGGCTCTTCTGCAACGGCAGCTAACGCAAAGGCTTGACCCTGTCTTTGTCCTCCGGCTTATTGTCTGGCCTTGAACTGGGCCTCCTGAGTAGGCAAAGGTGCTCCTCTCTGATATCCTCCTAATGTGGAGGGTAGCATCTTCTGGGCTTGTGCTCCTGGCTTCTGCCCTTGCTGAGGTGCTACATCTCTGCGTTGTGGGCAGTCTTTGGCCATGTGTTGGCTAGCTCCACATAGCAGGCATAATCCGTTCTTCTTCCTGCAGTCTCTCATATAATGCCCCTTTTTGCCACAAAAGTGACAAATTGGAAGCTCCTTCTTCTGGTAAGGCCCCGTTGTCTGCTGCGTCTGATATTGAGGACGACGTATAGGTCCTCCTGCTCCGTGCTGATTCTTGGCCGGGAAGGTTGAATTTGAGCGCCTTGCTCCTCGGCCAATTGCTTATTGTTCCCTGGCTTCGGTAAGAACCTCGTTGTAGGAGATTCTTAACTGCATTGTTGTGTACCTCTGGAGCTCGTAGTTAAGGCTATGGTGGAATCTTTTAGCCTTCTTCAGCTCCTTCGGGATCAGATCAGCACCGAAACGACTTAGTCTGCTAAACTCCGTGTCGTAGGCATCTACCGTCATGTTTCCCTGCTCCAGGTGCAGGAACTGGGAGTATAGGGCATTCTGGACTGTCGCTGGGAAGTACTTGGTATTGAAGTGCTCCAAGAATTATTGCCAAGTTTGGTCTTTGCCGACGCTGCGCTCTATGGATTCCCACCAGTGATGGGCGTTGCCAAAAAGTTGGCCCCTCACAGCGGTCATCCATAGGTCAGGGGTGAGTTGCGATCCTTCTAGCAGCATTTCGGTGTTGGAGATCCAGTCGGAGATCTCCTCAGGAGTCTCGCTGCCTTTGAAGTCTCTCGAGCTCATTTGGAGGAAGCCTCGAACTGTGCCCGCTGGTTGGACAGGTGCTGGTGTCGGAGTAGTAGCTCTCTCCAAAGCCGTCATCAACGTCTGTCGTAGAGCTTCAGTCTGCTGCCACTGAGACTGTCTCAGGGTCTCAGTCTGCTGCCACTGGTTCTGCAACATCGTTTGGAGGAACTGCAGCATTTGAGGTTGACCCTCAAGTTGTGGCATCAGGATAGGCAAGGCTGGAGGTGGAGGCAAAGGTGTCTCCGCCTGCGGTGTTGGTGTCGTCTCCTGGCCAGAATTCTGATGATTGGACGGAGTTCCTTGGGTACTTGGCGAAGGATCTGTTGCTTGGTCAGCCCCATTATTCGCAAGTTTCCCGAGTATGTCCATATTTTTGAGGAAAATAGGATAATTAGAAAACACAAAGGAGATAAATAATGATAATCAAGCAAGATGCAATAATAAAAATTGTAGAAATGGTGTCAGTGTGGATGAGACCTAATGTTTCTATCCTATTACAGGTTTGCTGGGCATGTCATCATACCACTAGCAATGAGAAACGAGACATGCATGGGCCACCACTAAAACCGTGTCACGCCCCAGTCCCAAAATGTCAGGAACTAGGCCACGTGTCACTGGCTAGCTGACACGTCACTAAGGGCTTAATCCACTTTGATGGACCCAAAGGAACGTGCTACGCTGTCCTAAAATATTACAAGTACAAAATAGGTATATCTATCTCATCCACAACAAAATTTTAGAAAAGCAAGTGCTGAACTATATATATATATAACTGAGTCTGATACAGTACACAACTGGTAAGAATATAAGCCTACTACAAAAACTGATAATAGCACAGAAAAATCAGATAGACTAAGTAGTATCTATCTGATGAAAACATCTCCATCTCCAGGTGGCAGGCCTCTAGGATCAAGCATACTCTGAGGGTGTCTCCTCGAGCTCCTCCTCGGTAGCACATCTGGCCTCCTGATCAGGGCCGTACACAGTGGGGTAGAAAGCCTCATCTAGATCTGGCAGGGAACCAGGTCCTCAGTGGGACATAACAAGATACAGAAAATGACATGCCATGTATGTGAATACTGAATAAAGAAAATAAATACAGGGTGCTAACCATCTAAGTAAAATGCAAGTAAAGACCTTGTAGTACGTATGGGAATGTGTCGGCTAGACATATGCTGACGTAATTCACCAATCGTGGTGACTGGCTAGTATAGGTATCATATGCCCCCGGACTCACGGGTAGCTCTGCAATCGACCATCTCCGAGGAGCATGGTACGAAGGTATAAATCATATATGGAGGGGGTGTCCCATACGTCTACTAGTTATCTTTCCCAACCCAATGAAACTAAATATCAAGTCGTACATTTCCTGAGTTTTTCTAATTCGTGATGCGGGTCACACATACTGGTAGCTAATCAAATACGCAGCTCACATCCATAAATGTAATGCAACCATGTTGCGTGTTACCGTGATAGGGTCTAGGAGAATATCAGAATACTCTCACAGCATTGGTGAGTCTGTAAGACTAAGTTATTTACACTAATTGTCAACGTATCAGTTGACTGTACCAGAGGCAGTCTCAGGTACTCATAGTATATGAAATTCAAGAACAAAGCAGATATCAATAATTGAATTTAAATATTTACTTGGCAAGGTATACTTGCCTACTCCCTGATAGTGTTGATAACCTGATCTCACAGTCAGGTTTGAGGTTGCTGGTGACAGGGGATCACTGGCTGTGCTGAAGGTGGTTTCTGTTAAACCAGACAGGGTTCGTGAATATCATGGTTGTAATATAAGCATATATATATATATATATATATATATATATATATATATATATATATATATATATATAGTATGTATATACATAGATATAATATATATCTAGCAGTATATATAGTATATAAAGAACAGGAAATGCAGGTATCTATAATAGTAGCAGGGTATATCCACTGCTATATATATAATATAATATTATCAGGGTGTATCCACTGATGTATATATTTATATAGATAAATGAAAAGATAGTGCAGAAATTTAATACATATATAAATGCTGTACTATTCAGCAATTATAATATAAATATTATCAGGGTCTATATGTGACCACTGTTATATATAATAAAGTGCAATAATTGTAAATATATATAGATAGGCTGTAATATCCAGCACAGTATAATATATAACATATATATATATATATATGTAATAAATTGAAATGACATTGCAAGTATTGAAAATATATATATAATATATATAAGCTGTATTATCCAGCTGGATATTAATATATATATAGATAACATATATATATATAAATATATATATATAATAGGTGCAGAAAATAAATTAAGTGCAAAAAAATAAATAAACTAAAAATGCATAGTATTATATAATATATAACATGTTATATATAAGTATACATCTTATATAAATATATAAATAAAACAGAATTAAATACATATATACATATTAGTAATTATTACATAATATATTATATAGTATAAATATACATATACATATATACATATATAAATATATATGTATAGAATAATAGATATATATACATATATTTAGTAAATATATATAATAATAGTATATACAGTATAATATACTGTATAATAACAGTATATAATATATATATATTATAATATAATATATATATATAGATATACATATAAATACATATATAAATACATATATATATACATATATATACATATACATATAGGAATATATAGATAATTACATATACAATAGGTATTAGGAGTATACCTACTGACAGGTGGGCCCTAGGGGCGTCGACGGCGGGTGGACGGCGGCGGAGTCGGCCGGAGGCGGCCGGAGGAGCGGGAACAGCAGCAGTAGCTGCTAGCAGCAGCAGCTGAGTGCGGGGGCTGCCGGCGGCGGAGGAGCGGCGGAAGTGGCCGGGCAGGCGGCGGGTTCGACAGAGGGGAGGGTGGCGGTCAGTTTGGTGGTGGTGGCGGAGGTCTACGACGGCGGTGGTGGCGGCTAGGGGCGGCCGGAGTAGAGAGGGTGGTTAGGGTTAGGGGTGGCTGAGGGTTGCTGCGGGGGCTCTGGCCGGCGGAGGAAGGGTCGTGGGGCGGTGAGGGGGTGGTCGTCGGAGAGAGGAGGTCGGGGTGGTTCGATTGGTGAGGGTGGTAGCGGTGCACGGTGGCGGAGGGAGGCGCAGGGGGTGGCTCGGGTGGTGGTGGCTGCTGTGGCAGTGAGGAAGTGGGGAGGTTGCGGGGGCTGTGGCCGGCGGAGCAGGGTGGTGCCGGCGGTGGGGCTTGGCCGAAGGGGAGAGGGGGTCAAGGCGGAGGGTTGGCCGGAGTTGGGTGGCCGGCGGTGGTCGGAGGGGAGAGTTGTGGAGTTTGAAAGGGAAGTGGGTAGGGGTTTATATAGGGTTTGGGGTGGATGGCATTTCTGTAAATAAAATAAAGTTCAGGGGTATTTTGGTAAATCTGATTTTTGGGGATATTTCTCCTGGATTTTTCTGGGTGTTTTTGGTGGGTCCCATTCACCTATGGTCTAGCCAATAGAATTATGCCACCTTGCATGCAATTTTGCATAAAAAACCCTAACTTTTCATAAATTGCATAAAAGCATAAAATTTGTATTTTGCGTAATTTTGCAATTTATCAAATTTTAAATACTGATTTTCCAAAATTCTGAATTGTACAGAAATGAGGAAAATAGCTGGAAAAAATGTTTTGGACAGTGTGGGGTGAGCCTGGGCAGATGCAGGGTCTGATTCTGCAGGTGATATGGTCATCGTATTTATTATTTAATAAATACTGCGCACGGTGTTCAGTAATTATTTTGAGGCTGTTAGGGTCATAGTTTTTCTACGGTGTCAAAACGATATTTGAAGTATAATTAGAGTAGAATTTTATCGTATTTTTGGTTGGACAAACAGGTGCCTACTGGTCCTCAATTCTCTAGGGTACAGAGATGGGTAAAGAGCAGCAATTTAAATAGGAAATAAATACGTACGTTTGTAACGATATTTGTGCGACTAAAACGAAGCACCAAACGAGGTTTCTGGGAGTTGCTAAAAATACATAAAAAGTAGTCTAACAAGTCTAGGGCAGGTATGTGAAATTTGTTTAGGGTTTAACAGCTAGTGGGATGCCCTAATTAATTGTGTAATAAACAGGTGCACAATCAAAAGAATATATAATAAATAAAATTTTAAAAAAGTTGCAATAATTCTAATTAGTCAAAACTAATCCTAAATTACTGAAATCTGGTCGAGGGAGTTTACAGCAATATAAAGTTCAAATTTCCTAGTGTGATTGAACATACTCTCATCCTAGATCCTATTTCCTATATCCTAGCACAGGTTCGCAGCAGTATAACTAAGTTGTCGCACTACCACGATATCGCACAAATTATGAAACTAGACCTGCATGGGCCACCACTAAAAAAGTGTCACGGTCCTATTTTCTATATATATATATATATGAAGTTCCTCCTTTGAAACCCTAAGAAAACCCTCACCACCCTCTCCAAACCCTAGCCGACCCCCATCTAAACCAAATCTCCCTGCCGGCTGGACCCCCTACCCCGACTACTCCCAACCAGCCGCCCTCCAGCCAGCCCGCTCCCGACCGACCCTCTACAGCCGCCCCGCCGACTGCTCCAGCCCGCTCTCGCTTCCTTGACCGGCTGCTACACTCCAGCCGCTTCCCCGACCGGCTGCACACCCCCCAGCCGCTTCCCCGACCGGCTGCACACCCCCAGCCGCTTTCCCGACCGGCTGCACACCCCCAACCGCTCCACGATCGATGCACCCCACAGCCCGACCGATCCCCGACCGGAGTACTGCCGATCCCGACTGCCCTTCACCGCTAGACGGATCCGCCCACGCTGCCGGAGCCACCCTCGTCGAAGGAGGAGACGCCCCCTCGTCCTATTGATCAGGTACTCGTCCTCCAGCAGTTCCTTTCTTGTGTCCCAATCATATCCCCTCATATCGTGTCCATGCATGATTGTTGTGTCTTAGTATCGAGAATCATAGTTGGAATACAACCCTTCTAACCCTAATTAATTAAATGATGGCTTAACGATTAACCATATTAAGAAATTGTTAAATAAAAAATTCCTTAACCACGATACCTGTCGTCAAGGACCTTAGTTATTTGAACGTCTAGACATAAACCACGTGCAATGAGCATAGAAACCAAAGACAGGTGTTCGTATAGAACAAAAATCATGGTAACCGTAACTGGATAATTATTGCCTCGAGACGCCAGTTAACCGAAGACAACACTCGTCTACACCCTACCTAAGTGCGCACATAATGCTGTACTCAAGCAACAGGGAACTCGCAACAGTATTTAAGTATAGCGTCTTAGTCGTATGTAGTTATTGCGTAGTGTCTGATGCCTGTATTATTGTGTTATATTGTTTGTCTAGGGTCTTTGGCTCAGCCAGGAGACACTACCGGAACAGGCTTTTGGCATTCATCTCTTAAAGACTCAGGCAAGATACCTTGCTATACTTTGCTTTCTAATTTAAATTATGCAAATGTTGTATTGTATGCTTGTTGTTCTGTCTCATACAACTGTGTGCGTTCGAGATTGTCTCAGATGCTTTCGACGGGTACATCGAAGATTGGTATACATTGACTTAGTCATTAGTAGACTCACCCTATGGGAGGACATCCTGTATTCTTCCAAGACCTGACACTTTTATACGTATTCATAGTGATAAATCTCATGTTGGGATGCGTGTTCGCGTGATCGACTAGCTATCGCAGCGTGTGACGTGCATCACTGTTAGCAAGAAATCTAGGACTACTTCAGTTTAGAGACTTGGCATTTAGATAAGGGATATGCGCGTCGATTATTTGACGGGTATATCTACATTGGGAGGGGAGGACGACTGGTAGGCATATGGGATACCCCACTCCTTTACACTGATACCGCACTCGACGGAGTGATACGGACGTATATATATATATTACTGATACCACATTCTATAGAGTGTGAGACATTACTTGATGACATTACAAATACCACACTTTATAGAATATTAGACGTTACTGTATTCCTGCGCCCGTGTTATAGGGGGCATGTGTGGCATATACTAGCCGGTTGTCACGACTGGTGAATTACGTCAGCATATGTCTAGCCTACACCTTCTCATATACTCACAGTTGTTCTCACATTGCATGCACTTAGATTGGCTAGCACACCCTTTATCGCATTTTATCTTATTCAGTATTTATATATAGCATACTTCTATGTATCTTGTTACGTCCCTCTGAGGACCTGGTTCCTTTCCAGATTTAGACGAGGCTTTCTACCCGACAGTATACGGCCCTGGACAGGAGACGAGATTCGCTACAGCCGAGGAGTTAGAGGTGCAGTCGTCAGAGTTTACGTGACCAGTTGGTAGGCCTTCAGCCTAGATTGGGTGCATCATTATCTAGAGCCGATGCCCTAGTCATTAACTTTTAAATCTTATTTCAGTACTTTAGTTCGTCATAGTAGTGGTTTTGTTCCCACCGGACATCTGGGTTTGTACTATGTTATTTCAGACTGGTGTTTATCTTCCAGCAGTTTATGTAGTACTTTTTGCTCTTTATATTGTGGATGAGATTAGATTACCTATTATTAACTGATATTGTACCTGTTAGTATTATAGGACAGCATAGCACTCTTCGTGGAACCATTAAATTAGGATATCCTCGAAGACGTGTCAGCTGGCTATTGCCACGTGGCCTGGTCCCGTGTACTTTTGGGACTGGGGCGTGACATGGTTATAGTGGTGGCCCATGCAGGTCTTCCTTTTTCGCTTGTGGTATGGTAACATGCCCAGCGAGCCTGCAATAGGATAGAAATTACTAGGTCTCATCCACTTTCTGATTCGCCTTTGAACTTCCTTCATATTTGCTTCTAAATACCTGCATCCTGTTTGTTTGTTCTCGTACTCTTTTAATAAAATCCATCTTTTGCTGCAAGATGAATTTGCGCAGTGGACGAGGAGCACCCCGTGTCGCGGTGCCAGATAACACCACTCAAGGAGAGGAGGTACCCCAAGGGCAACCCCCGCTACAGACCCCGCTGATACATTGGCACGAGATATCACAGGGAGATCCTATACCGCAGCCTGAGGGACAGACTTCCCAGACAATCCCCACGCAATATTGTGAGGGCCAGACTTCAGGAGCTACACCGATGCCGCAGACTGCGAGGCCGACATCTGAGGAGACGCCTACTGCACAACCAGAGATTCCACTACCACCGCCTCCACCTTATCCACCCCAGATGCCACAGCCAGATGGACAACCACAGATGCTTCAGTTTTTCCAAGCGATGATGCAAGCACAGTGGCATCAGACAGAGACATTGAGACAGAGTTTGATGGCGGTACTAGAGAGGACACCTGTCCCCGCACCAGTACCAGCACCTCCACCAGCCCAGACAGGTGGCACTGTTAGATGGTTCCGACGGATGGGGCCAGATACTTTCTCAGGCAATAAGACTGCAGAACAGATCTCCGAATTAGGTCGCCAATACGGAGATATTATTAGAGGCTTCACAACTGCACCCCGACCTTTGGATGACCGCAGTGAGGGCCCAGCTGAAAGGCAACGCCCACCACTGGTGGGATTCTATTGAGCGCTGTGTAGGGAAGAACCAGACTTGGGAACAGTTCTTAGAATATTTTAATGCGAGGTATTTTCCAGCTACAGTCAGAAATGCCCTGTACTCCCAGTTCCTACATCTAGAACAGGGAAATATGACTGTTGACGCCTATGACGCGGAGTTCAGCCGCCTTAGTAGATTTGGTACAGTCCTGATACCCACCGATCTCGAGAAAGCCCAGAGATTTCATCACGGCCTAAATTTCGAGCTACAGAGGTATACCACTACATAGGCGAGGATTTCTTATGAAGAGGTTCTTGCAGAGGCGAGAATCCAGGAGGCCATCGTCAGAGGAGCTAGACGTACCAGCAAGATTACACCAGCCAGAGCACAGCCCGGAGTAGGAGGACCGATCCGTCGTCCAAGAGCACAGACACAGCAGAGGGCAGCGCCATATCCACAGCAGGAGCTTCCGACTTGTCACCATTATGGCAAGAAGGGACACGTCATTAAGGATTGTCGAAAGAAGTTGGGATTATGCATGATATGTGGGTCAAGTCAGCACCTTGTCAGAGATTGCCCGCGGCGCAGAGAAGCAGCACTGCAGACAGGACAGAGGCCAGCAGCACCAGTACAGAGGATACTATCCCCACCAGGAGGACAGCATCCACCAGCCCCCAGAGAATTTTAGAGGGGACCACCCTTGGCCCCCCAGCAGGCACAGTTTGAGCGAGCTCGTCAGCAGACCGGAGAAAAGAGGCAGGGACAAGCCTTTGCATTAGCAGCTACTGAAGAAGAAACAGAAGGAGAAGCTATCACAGGTACCATTTTAGTTGCATCATTACCTGCAACAGCATTGTTTGATTCTGGAGCTACATTGTCATTTATATCTAGTAGATTTGTGGCAATGCATAGAGTAGCGACTTTTTCCTTACCTAAGAGTTGGAAGATTCTTACCGGAGGAGGTATCGTGCCGGTTACCAGCACTATCAGAACGTGCTCGGTAGTTGTATGTGGTAGAGAGATGAGAGCGCGATTCTTGGTATTGCCTATGCCGTACTTTGATGTTGTGTTAGGCATGGACTGGCTAAGCCAGTATAACGTCGTACTGAACTGTCGGAAGGGTAGCATCACCTTTAGACCGCCAGATCAACCGGAGTTCGAGTACATGCGAGGGACCGTCGAACAAGGAGTAGGACAGATAGCGGGAACTTGCATGGCTATGGAGATTGCACCCCCGCCAATAGTTGCAGAATTCGGGGATGTGTTTCCAGAAGAACTGCCAGGCTTACCGTCGGATAGAGACATGGAGTTCACAATCGAACTAGTACCCGGAGCAGCACCGGTATCTTCTAATATATACCGATTGGCAAAGAAGGAACTAGATGAGCTGAAGTTACAATTAGAGGAGTTACAGAGCAAGGGGTTTATCCGTCCTAGTGCATCACCATGGGGAGCACCAGTGTTGTTCGTACCCAAGAAAGATGGAACAGTACGTATGTGCATTGATTACAGAGCCCTTAATGCTCTGACTATCAAGAACAAGTATCCTCTGCCGCGGATTGATGACTTATTTGACCAGTTGACAGGAGCAGTAGTGTTCACCAAGATTGACTTGAGATCGGGTTATCATCAAGTAAAGGTGCAAAAAGAGAACATTCAGAAGACAGCATTCAGGACTCGTTATGGTCACTACGAGTTCTTAGTAATGCCACACGAATACGCCAGCTGTATTTATGAACTTGATAAACAAAGTATTCCACCAATATTTATACCAGTTCGTGGTAGTCTTCATCGATGATATTTTGGTGTATTCAAAGAGCCACGAGGAGCACGAAGAGCATCTGAGACTAGTGTTAGAGACACTAAGGAGAGAGAGGCTTTACGCCAAGCTGAGAAAATATGAGTTTCTCCTATATCGTGTCACTTTCCTTGGACATGTTATCTCAGGAGATGGCATCTCAGTAGATCCGGTAAAGATTTCATCAGTAGAGACATGGCCAACCCCTACTAATGTCTCGGAGGTCAGGAGTTTCCTAGGACTTGCCGGATATTACCGGAGGTTCGTAGAGAACTTCGCGAAGATCGCAGAGCCAATGTCCCGCTTGACCCGTAAGGAGCAGGAGTTCACCTGGACGGAGGAGTGTCAGAAGGCATTCGATGAACTGAAGAAGCGTTTGACTACAGCACCTATCTTGACCATACCTTCTGGACCCGGAGGATTCGTGATCTATAACGATGCATCCGGGAAAGGATTAGGATGTGTCTTGATGCAGCACGAAAAGGTTGTAGCTTATGCTTCTAGACACTTGAGGACACACGAGAAGAACTATCCCACCCACGACTTGGAGCTTGCAGCAGTAATCTTTACCTTGAAGATTTGGAGACACTATCTATATGGAGAGAGAGTAGAGATATTTATTGATCATAAGAGCCTAAAGTACGTCTACACCCAGAAGGATCTGAATCAGAGGCAGAGACGTTGGCTCGAGATGATGATAGACTTCGAGATCGAGCTACAGTACCACCCGGGAAAGGCCAACGTAGTAGCTGACGCGTTGAGCAGAAGACCCATGGCATTCTTCATGACCACCCAACTACACCTATTGAGAGAGCTAGAGTAGATGGGTATAGAGGTCATTATGCCCGGAGTAGATGGACAGTTGTCGAGCTTCCAGTTGCAATCGACATTAGTGGAGAGAATCAAGGCTGCCTTGCCGACAGATGCCAGATTTCAGAGGCTTAGACAGAGGACAGAGGCTGAAATGCAGACAGGACTGAGAATGCATGAAGATGGGACTTTGAGAAGCGAAGATCGTCTCTATGTCCCAAATGGAGAACTTCGTCAGGAGTTGATGACAGAGGCACACAGTTCGACCTACTCTATTCATCCAGGAGGTACGAATATGTACAGGGACTTGAGACAGTACTACTGATGGCACGGAATGAAGAGAGAGATAGCACGCTTTGTGGCCAAGTGCCTAGTGTGTCAGCAAGTCAAGGCTAAGCATCAGAGTTCTGCAGGATTGCTTCAACCACTTCCTATACAGGAGTAAAAATGGGAGCATATCACTATAGACTTTGTTACGGGCTTTCCGAGGAGTCCTAGTGGGCGCAATGTAGTATGGGTAATCGTGGATAGACTTACCAAGTCCGCACACTTTTTACCCTTCAGAGTTGGGCAATCGACGGAGGCCTTAGCAGATATGTTCATGAGTGAAATTGTACGCCTGCATGGAGTGCCAGTTAGCATCGTGTCTGACAGGGATACGAGGTTCACGTCCTACTTTTGGCGAAGTATACAGGAGAGTCATGGTACTCGCCTAAAGTTTAGCATAGCGTATCACCCACAAACAGATGGCCAGTCGAAATGCACCATTCAGACACTAGAAGACATGTTGAGAGCATGCATGCTTGACTTCGGAGGATCATGGGAGGACCATTTGCATCTGGTCGAGTTTTCCTACAACAACAGCTATCAAGCGAGCATCCAGATGGCTCCCTATGAAGCGTTGTATGGAAGGAAATGTCGTTCTCCAGTATGCTGGAGTGATATAGGCGAGCGACAGATTCCCGGACCAGAGTTGGTTGTTCGTACGGTAGAAAAAGTGAAGAAGATCCAAGGGCACCTTAGAGCAGCACAAGACAGACAGAAGCATTGGGCGAATGCGCATCGTCGACCCTTAGAGTTTCAGGTTGGAGATCACGTATTTCTAAAAATCTTGCCTACTCGAGGGACTATCAAATTCGGAGGCAGAGGGAAGCTGAGTCCGAGGTACATCGGGCCATTCGACATATTAGAACGCGTCGGAGAGGTTGCTTACAGATTAGCATTACCGCAGACCTTGGAAGGAGTTCACGACGTCTTCCATGTATCTCAATTGAGGAGGTACATACCGGATCCTAGTCACGTGCTTGACCACTCAGAGATCACAGTCGGCCCGAGTCTATCATATGAAGAAGAGCCTGTGGAGATTCTAGACAGAAGTGAGAAGGCATTACGAGGGCAGACCATCCCCCTAGTTCGTGTCGCATGGAGACATCATGCACCAGGCGAGTTGACCTGGGAACGCGAGGAGGATATTAGACAACGTTATCCCCACCTCTTCGAAGGACTAGGTACGTTTCAGTATTTTCTTTAGTCTTTAGTTCTTACCCATACGTATGTTTAATTTCGAGGACAAAATGCTCTAAGGAGGGTAGATTGTAAACCCCCTCGTCTTAAATGTACGATTTAATTGATTATTTTTAACTTGAAAACAACCACAACCCAAATCCCAAGTACCCAAATTAGGGTATCAGTCTACCCCAAACCTGTTATGCCACGACTCCTGTGTACCACTCAAAATCTAGTTCCTAATGTTTTAAATACATTATGAATTACCTAGTTAAGTTATTAGTTTAATTTTAATTAAGGCTAATTTCACCTCAAGCAACACTTAAACCAGCCCACATATACTCTTTCTCATTAGACCAGCCCATCTCAATGAGACCAGACAGGCCAAGCCGAGGCTAGCCCACAACTTCCCCGTATATATATATATATATATATATATATATATATATATATATATATATATATATATATATATGAAGTTCCTCCTTTGAAACCCTAAGAAAACCCTCACCACCCTCTCCAAACCCTAGCCGACCCCCATCTAAACCAAATTTCCCTGCCGGCCGGACCCTCTACCCCGACTACTCCCAACCGGCCGCCCTCCAGCCAGCCCGCTCCCGACCGACCCTCTACAGCCGCCCCGTCGACTGCAACAGCCCGCTCTCGCTTCCCCTCACCCCAGCCGCTTCCCCGACCGGCTGCACACCCCCCAGCCGCTTCCCTGACCGGCTGCATACCCCGAAGTCGCTTCCCTGACCGGCTGCACACCCCCAGCCGCTTCCCCTACCGGCTGCACACCCCCCAGCCGCTCCCCGATCGGTGCACCCCACAGTCCGACCGCTCCCCTACCGGAGTACTGCCGATCCTGACTGCCCTTCACCGCTGGACGGATCCGCCCACGCTGCCGGAGCCACCCTCGTCGAAGGAGGAGACGCCCCCTCGTCCTATTGATCAGGTACTTGTCCTCCAGCAGTTCCTTTCTTGTGTCCCAATCATATCCCCTCGTATCATGTCCATGCATGATTATTGTGTCTTAGTATCGAGAATCATAGTTGGAACACAACCCTTCTAACCCTAATTAATTAAATGATGGCTTAACGATTAACCAGATTAAGAAATTGTTAAATCGAAAACTCCTTAACCACGATACCTGTCATCAAGGACCTTAGTTATTTGAACGTCTGGACATAAACCACGTGCAATGAGCATAGAAACCAAAGACAGGTGTTCGTATAGAACAGAAATCATGGATAACCGTAACTGGATAATTATTGCCTCGAGACGCCTGTTAACCGAAGACAACACTCGTGTACACCCTAGCTAAGTGCGCACGTAATACTGTACTCAAACAACAGGGAACTCGCGACAATATTCAAGTATAGCGTCTTAGTCGTATGTAGTTATTGCGTAGTGTTTGATGCCTGTTTTATTGTGTTATATTGTTTGTCTAGGGTCTTTGGATCAGCCAAGAGACGCTACCGGAACAGGCTTTTGGCATTCATCTCTTAAAGACTCAGGCAAGATACCTTGCTATACTTTGATGTCTAATTTAAATTATGCAAATGCTGTATTGTATGCTTGTTGTTCTGTCTCATACAACTGTGCGCGTCCGAGATTGTCTCGGATGACGTCGAAGATTGGTATACATTGACTTAGTCATTAGTAGACTCACCCTATGGGAGGACATCATGTATTCTTCCAAGACCTGACACTTTTATACGTATTCATAGTGATAAATCTCATATTGGGATACGTGTTCGTGAGATCGACTAGCTATCGCCGTGTGTGACGTGCATAATGGTTAGCAAGAAATCTAGGACTACTTCAGTTTAGAAACTTGGCATTTATATAAGGGATATGTGCGTCGATTATTTGACGGGTATATCTATATTGGGAGGGGAGGACGACTGGTAGGCATATGGGATACCCCACTCCTTTACACTGATACCGCACTCGACGGAGTGATACGGACGTATATATATATTACTGATACCACATTCTGTAGAGTGTAGGACGTTACTTGATGATATTGCAGATACCACACTCTATAGAATATTGGATGTTACTGTATTCCTGCGCCCGTGTTATAGGGGGCATGTGTGGCATATACTAGCCGGTTGTCACGACTGGTGAATTACGTCAGCATATGTCTAGCCTACACCTTCTCATATACTCACAGTTGTTCTCACATTGCATGCACTTAGATTGGCTAGCACACCCTTTATCGCATTTTATCTTATTCAGTATTTATATATAGCATACTTCTATGTATCTTGTTACGTCCCTCTGAGGACCTGGTTCCTTTCCAGATTTAGACGAGGCTTTCTACCCGACAGTATACGGCCCCGGACAGGAGACGAGATTCGCTACAGCCGAGGAGTTAGAGGTGCAGCCGTCAGAGTTTACGTGACCAATTGGTAGGCCTTCAGCCTAGATTAGGTGCATCATTATCTAGAGCCGATGCCCTATTCATTATCTTTTATATCTCATTTCAGTACTTTAGTTCATCATAGTAGTGGGTTTGTTCCCACCGGATATCTGGGTTTGTACTATGTTATTTCAGACTGGTGTTTATCTTCCAGCAGTTTATGTAGTACTTTTTGCTCTTTATATTGTGGATGAGATTAGATTACCTGTTATTGACTGATATTGCACCTGTTAGTATTATAGGACAACGTAGCACTCTTCGTGGAACCATTAAATTGGGATATCCTCGAAGACGTGTCAGCTGGCTATTGCCACGTGGCCTGGTCCCGTGTACTTTTGGGACTGGGGCGTGACAATAAGGCACGATAAAAGATGGAAGGAAATGACATAGTTAAACACCATGTCTCAACATAAAGATAACTCACAGTCAAGCTGTCCAACACAAGTCTCCAATTAAACTTAACATGAGTCTAAACATAAACTGAAATAACCTCCATAAGTCTCGAAGTATAATAAATACTATCTAGGTAGCTGTGGGTAATGTCTCATCTAGAGGCATAGTCTCCTCTAGGATCTCTGGTGCGTAGTCAGCATCTATACCTGGTCCGTAGTGCGTAGTGCAGAAATCCTCAAGATTCTCTGAAAAAATATCCAGTCATGATTGGAACGAAATACACCTCTAACAGCAGTTCGACATATATTGATAAAAACTATAATACAGTGTAAAGAAATACAAGACAGATATGAATAACTAACAATAAAAGATACTGGAATAAAAAAATGTTGGAATAAGAAATACTGGAACATTATCATCAATATGCATCTAGCAAAGAATAGAACTACAAGTACACGCAAGAACAAAGATCTGGTATGTAAGTGTGTATAAGATCAATAACTAAACATATGGAAATGCAAGATCAATCTACCAGATACATGTCAAGAATTATCTAACTAAGTGTGTAAAATATCAGTATATCATGTGATCGGCTTGGGACTATATGACTAATTATATTGATTAGCGATCATCCCCAACAAGTTCGGCTAACCATATGTAACAGCGATGAGGCATGTAAGGATAAGGCTGCACCGATGTGAGATGTGGGTGAGCTAATGATGCATGTAAAGTTGGGTATAATCACATAAGCTACTAATATTTCCCCATTTCTCCAGCTAGCACGATGGATTCCAATCACGACTCCTCGTGACAGGTCTCAATGATGCCAACTCGTGTAAAGAACAGTGTCAGGGTCATATACGCTATACAACAAGAATTATAGAGATAATCAACATAATGGAAACTGTCAGAGAATGTACTCGCATGGGGTCCTTAGCTGGCAATACCACTGTCCGGGTTCCAAGGTATCGTCTGAGTGATCCCACAATCCTACAGACATATCATATAATGCAATACTTCATTAGACATTACTCTAGCACACAATCAACATAATGATCTCAACAGGCTACGCTAGGGGTCACAGGTCGATGTACCTACGGGGTATCCATGGTTACATCCAAGTCCTCCACATAATGTGATCTAACATATACATAAATTTCTATGGGTTGTAATTATAGTAGATATATGTATATACATATACTTTTAAATATAATTTATGCCTTGTATCTATATTAAACAAGTATTAGGGAGATATATATACTATATATATACCATCACATTTAATCCTATTCTAATGCATGTACCCTACGTATGTACCAATTAGGTTCGCATATGCTATGGTTATACATATATATACCAATGTACACATAGTAACCATGTACGTATACCGAATACCCATACGTACTTACGTACGTATCGAGTTATATATCTATATACCAGTATTCAACATAACCAGTGTGAAGGCCTCCAAGGGAACTATATGTATGCGTACACGTGTAAGCAAGAAGGAACTCGAACCTGTGCGCGGGAACGAGACGATGACGATGGCAATGGTTACGAACAGGGAAGGGTCGGTCGAGTGCAGCGGTCTGTCATCGAACTCCGACTTCTCCGGTCGGGTACGTGGCGTACGTTGAGTCAAAGGCTGCTCCAGACGGCACAGCGAGGTCAGTGATCATCCGTCGTGCAGTCGGTCGGCAGCGTGCAGGCGGCTCTTGGTCGGCAGCGTGCAACGTCGTTCGGCGCTCGAGCGGTGTAGTCGGCGGCTCTGTGCGGCATCGTCCGGCGCAGTCGGGCGGTGCAGCGTGCTCTCGGTCGATGGGATCCAGGCGGCTCAGGGTCAACGGGTCCGGCCGGTCTCCGGCGTTCAGTCGCGGAGGGTCGACAGTAGGGTGGTGGTCGACTCAGGCCGCTCGGCTCCGGCGAGTTCACGGTCGAGTTTCAGCGGTGAACAGTAAGGTGAAGGGGTGTCGGCTGTAGCTAGGTTATATGGAAAGGAAATAAAAGGGAAAGGAAAAAGAAGATGAATAGTAATGTAAGGGGGGGGTCGGCTGTACTTGAATAGGAAAAAATGAAAAGTGAAAGAAAAGAGTTATATATAAGGGGGACTTAGGTTTGACCTAGAAAGGAGTTGACTTGGTCAATTCCTTGGAAAAATCTTCTCATGGATACTTCAATGGTTAGGATTCAAATAAATTAAAATGAATGGTCATGATGCATCGGTTTATGGGTCTGGTACGTTTAGGTCAAGATGTGAACCTGTTGGAAGTCAAGGGCTAGCGTAGCATCCTAATTATCGAAGCTATGATAAATTACAACAATCAGACAATATCACAATTATTTAGATATAAGTTACTATCGTGAAATTCATTTACACATTAATTACGAAAAGACAAAAATACCCCTAATCCAAAAATTGGGGGTGACACATCAACCTTATACCAGTGCTTGAAGTACGTGGACAATCACGGCGTCGTCAAGACATAATTTGTCGACGTTGATCCATTCAAATGAGTCAAAGCCTATTACTCTGACTCAATCCTCTACAAGCAAGTCCACCAAAATGAAGGTGGCAATGATGCCGACGATGAGGCAAAGACTGGAACAATATTGAATGAGCCATTGAGGGACCATCTCAAAGCAAGCACTCCCAATACAGCCCCTCCCCTCATGGTGGAACTGCACAGGAAGGCACCTGAACCTCTGGTCATTCACCTTCATAAACTGAGTCGACTGCTGAAGGAAGATTTGGCACCTGCTACGACTTTCGAACCCCTAGTGGTAAAGCTTCGCAGGAGACCTCTGAACCTGTTGCTCGAACTGGGGGTAGATCTTGGGAAGGACGAATGGGAGGAGTACGTAGCCGCTCATGTTAACGTTTCTTCTCTCATCGATATAATTCCTGAGGACGAGATCCCTTATTTTATCAATAAAGGGCTATCTTTGAACTATTCAGATATCGCACATCTCAAAACATTATATTCCATGGAGCACGGTGTAGGTTTGCACCTGCATACATAATGACTTCCACCTGTGCAGTCAACCAAATTCTCGCCAGTTAGAACTCCTACGTCATAGATCCATCAAGGAAGAGGGAAGACAAACTCATCGTCTTCGACAGAGTAAAAAGTCTCTAATCCTCCGTCCTAGAGGAACTGGAGCCAGAACTCTATACCAACAAAATACTACTTCACCGGTATAGTTCTTAAACCAATCTCCTCATCCAGAGATATGATACGATCTGAAAGCCGCTAGGGTCTTGAACTACGACAAAGGACGATGGCTACCCCTGCGTCTGCAGGCTCCTACAGGCAAGCCCGAGGATTACTACCATAAGACCAAGCATGGCTTACGGTATGTCATGCCTTCCATAACCCCCAAAGGCTCGGATGAAGGAGATGAGTTACACTCTCATTCTTCATAATCTTCCACTTGGGACTCCGATATCAGTATCGGGGAGATGCTCAAACAAATATTGTATACCAATATGGTGTCGTCTGACCCTGAGAAAGACGACGAGGATCCATCCGAACTCTTTGAAGTAGAATCGTGGGCCCAATGCCTAGACACACAATGGGAGATGCGGTTTGAACAACGAGAACCTCCCACTAAGGACAAAGTCGTACAAATCAATCTGGGTGACGAATCCTCCCCTAAACCTATCTTTATCAGCAAAAGTCTGTCCGATGAGGATCAGGAATCTCTGCTACAACTCTTCAGGGAGTACATCGATGTCATTGCCTAGAGTTATAAAGATATGTCAGGACTGGACTCCCAAATTATGGTCCACAAGCTAGACATCTTGCCAAACGCTAAGCTGGCCAAGCAACAGCAACAACGATTCCGGCCGAACATCATGAATGCCATTGAAGCTGAAGTCAACAAACTGATAGCTAGTGGCTTTGTCTACGAGGAAAAATATCTTGATTGGGTAGCCAATATCGTGTCTGTCGTCAAAAAGAACAGAAAGCTCCAAATCTGCATTGACTTCCGGGATCTAAACGTGGCCTGCCCTAAAGACGAGTTTTCTGTTCCGATTACAGACATAATGATCGACAACGCTTGTGGCTTCAAGCGCATGTCCTTCATGAACGGGTTCTCAAGATACAATCAAATTAAGATATTTCTTAATGACGAGAAGCATATGTCATTTCGAACACCGATAGGAGTATATTGCTATATAGGCATGCCCTTCGGTTTGAAGAATGTGGGTACTACATACTAACGAGCTATGATCACCATCTTCAGTAAATATCTATGCAAGACAGTGAGTGTTACGTTGATGACATCGATATCAAGTGTCCCTCTAAAGATGATCACCTCCGGGACTTGAAGACTATGTTCGACCTGATGCGTGCGCACCAGATCAAGATAAATCCTTCAGCAAGTTCCTAGATTTTGTCATAACTTTAAAGTGTATCCACATAGACCCCGACAAGACTAAAGTGATCCTTGAAATGCACCTACCGAAGAACCTTATAGAACTTCGTAGCCTTCAAGTAAGACTGGCATACATCAGAAGGTTCATATCAAACCTCTCTGAACGTTGTCAACCATTCACTCACCTCATGAAGAAGGGAGTATCCTTTGTCTGGAACATAGAATGTCAGCACGCCTTCGACGACATCAAGGAGTATCTCATGAACCCCCCAGTATTGGTGGCCCCCATTGTGGGAAGACCCTTCTTTCTATATGTACGAGTAATGGATCTCTCCCTCAGAGCTCTACTTGTCACGCCCCAGTCCCAAAATACCGAGGGACCAGACATGTGGCAATGGCCAGCAGTACGCACCGATGGACAAATCCAATTTAATGGATCCATCAGGGCATACTTAAGCTGTAAAATAATAAGTCTACGACAATCAAGGCATAACTAATCTCATCCACACAAGATATAAAATATGATCCATACAGTAAATAAAGAAATGTAAATCATCAATCAGTCTCAACAAAGTACTTCGGGTATCAACCCGTTAAACATCTGTTACAATATTTCAACAAACTAGAAATAAATGACTGAAATAAATAAATAAGTACTGAGCATGAACAGGGATGCTCAGGAGAAGTCCTCAGCTAACACCTCGTCCTCGGATGGCGGTACCGCTCCTGGATCAGCTCCTGCTCCGGTCCCGTATACCTCGGGATAGATCTCGTCCTCAAATCCTGGGGACATAATCCGGATCCAGGTCCTCAGGGGACATAGCAAGGTACAAGAAAGCTCATGTCATGCCCCAGTCCCAAAAATACGTAGGACTAGGACACGTAAGCATGCCAGCCGCATGGATATGGCAACTCCAATATATGGAAACTAATTCCATACGTACGCTGTAATATGAATATAAAATCCACAAGTGGTATAAAATGTAATACAAGTCACAGGGTAAAATTTAAATCTCATCCACCAAAATCATATAGAAATAAATAACCAGTATCTATGAAACTAGATCTCAATAAGAAGTATCTAAGGATGATAGTTGGATGGAAACAAATCCACTACCAACTCGAATATAAGAGCAAATACAATATGAGTACAACACCACCACACAATATAAGAATACCAGCTATCCATCACAGCTCGAAGAGAAGACATCCTCGGATCACATGTAACCATCCAAATCTGCGCTCCTACAAATACTCAAGAAAAGATACACCTGGCAGCGGACCAGGTCCTCAGAGGGACGTAACAAGATACAGAAAATATGAGCCAATTTGAATACAGTAAACATGTATATGGTTTGAAAATAGATAAGTACGCTGTACATGACAATCTATATAAATGTAAATGAGGACAACTTTTCGACGTATGGGCAAGGGTAGGCTACTCGATCTACCTCACAACTCACACACACGTCAATGGACATCAGAAATCGACATACCGCGGGGGTAGCGACCGGCGAGACTCCAGAAATCGACATACCGTGGGGGTAGCGACCAGCGCGACACACGCTCGTAGTGCGAACTATATACTATGGTTTACCAGAGTGGTTAAAAGCCCATACGCCTAATGATTGTCCTCTCATGATACTAGGTGTCAAGTGTGTGTCAACATATCTAATATATATAGTAATGACTGAACGAACTACACATGCAATGAATAAACAAAAATATAAATAGCATGCAAAGTACTATAAACAATTTGGCAAGGTATCTTGCCTGGGGTCCTGCTGCTGGTATGAATCAGAGTCCAAGTCACAGTCCAAATAGCCTATGTATTACAAATTTATCACGTCAAAAGATAATTTATTTTAATTTATTTAATTCTAGAATAATTACTCTAAAATCCTATTTTAATCTTATTATTCTGATTTTTATGTTAATTCCTAAATTTTGCCTAAAGAAATTAAATTTTATCAACTCGAGACTCATGGCACGCAAATCGAGGCAATCTGTTGACCAAAAAGTCAACTGACACAAACTCAACTTTCATGCATGATTTCCTATAAATTTTAGCATCAAAAATATGCTAGAATTTACAGTTTGTCCGAATTCAAATTCGTTTGGAAATTATGGCACATACAAATTTTGTATTGTGTACCGATGGTTAAATTCTAACCTACAAGTTCTAAAGAATTAACAGTATGTAAATACTTGGCAATAAATTCTAGGAAAAATATATATCGATGATCTCGACATTAGCTTTCCGAAACTTTAAACGGTTCATGATTCTGATTCCTAGTTCTCCCGGAATCGCGAAAACATCGAAACACGTCTATTTTCAGACATGCTGTGCTCTACGAATTTTACAGAATTTAATACTCATAATTTAGAAAAACAATTTATATAATCAGAAACCTAACCTCATTATCGTTCTAACAAAAAAAACTGGAGCGCATTTGGAGTCCAGAGCTAGCAGATATCGTCTTTTTAATTCGTCATAACTAGTAGAAAATGAGACTGAATTTATGACGAATTTTGACTGATTTTGGACGAAAAAGAGAGGAATTTGGGGAAGAAAAATATGAAGGATGAGGTATTTATAATGGTGGAGACTACTTAATTAAATACAACTAGGATTGGTTAATTTGGATAGAATTATGATGAATTTAAATAAGGATATGATATACATTAAGTTGCTTTCCTAGTAGGTTCAGGATTTGAATTAATTTAAAGTAGAGTTTGAATCTATCTCAATAATTTATAATCTTGAATATAATTAAATATAATACAAATAATTTATAAAATCTTATTAATATCTATTAACACTAAATTAGCATCTATCTAATATTAAGACTATATATATCCAAATAAATCCTAATTAATTTCAAAAATCTAAAATAACCTAAAAATGATTCTAAATAAATATTTATATAAGTAAATATATCAAGAAATTTATTTGCTAATTAAATAACAGAATACTCTAAAGAAATTCAATATCTATAATAATATAAAATATACACAAAATATTTATTTTGGGTGAGGGGATTTACAATCTACCCAACTTACAAAAATTTCGTCCTCGAAATTAAAATAGAACATGATTTCTCTCTATCTAATCTCACTTGATCATAATCTAAAAGAATTTACCTCAAGTTTAATAATACAATTTTTACCCAACTTAGAATTTACCCATCTATCACATAAGGCTCTTAAACTTAAGAAAATATTCCTCAATTTATTTTCTCATGTCATTCAATCCTCAAAACTTTAACACCAACTATATCATATGTGATATGCCGTTAATCAATTATGAAAGATAGTCACCAAATAATGTGATTGGCCTATGGGGTATATCTTGTACTATCCGTGTATCACTTATATCCAAGCACGAGATTTCGTCTTTCTGAAACAAGGAAAGACGGAAAGCAACGAAAAAGAGTTCAAGGAGGGGTAATAGAATGGAAGTATGGGAATCAAAGCGTTTAAAAAATTCAAATGGGAATTGTCAAGACAGTTGTGGATTGAAATCTTAATTTGGTAATTTTTTATTCGCATGCTCACATCGGTACAGTTATGTACTTGATATGATATGCTTTGTCGTATCTAGAGAGTAAGTATATTTGTCTACTGGTCCACTATACATCTCAATCCACGTAAAATACTATTGCGAAGGGCGAATCAAGCGCATTATGGCTAGCTAGACCATAATACACTGATTCTGATTAGACAATTTGTATTAGTGTGGTTGATCAGGCCCCAATAACACATATGTCATGAACAAGCTCGATATAAGATTAAGCTTGCAAAAACTAGGCTATAATAGCAGCATAATTCAAGGTAGCACAGAAAATATAACGCTGGATTATGATGTGAGAAGTTATAAAATAATTCAAGTTCGCAAAAGCAAAAACAACATAAGCAATAATAATAAAAGACTCTACAATCTCTACGGTTATCATACAACCTCCTTATCTAAGTCGCTAGTCGACCAAATAGGGCAAGGACCTTTAAATTCTATGGTCTGAATAAACACTGTCGTCTTTTGCTAGCATGCGATAATTATCATTCGGTTACACTTCAATTAATAGGTCAAAAGACTATGTGATACTAGGTGTCAAATATTATGGTAAAACTTCTAACTAACTCTAGTAGTGTCTATACTACTCTCAAGTCTTCTTAATACATCAAGGGGTAATGGTATAACAATCTAAAGATAAGGAATTCTAGGTTCACTAGATATTCTAAACTTAATGGTGTGTTTATATTCTCGTTGTATTCTTAATAGGTGTGCTACTCTAATTATCATCTTAATAATATGGGTTCCTATATTCTAGCAGAAGACTATACTCAAGGAACTATTAGGGAAGCACATGAATCAAGCAGGATACAATTGTTCAAAATAGAACAGATAGGAGGAGATGAATCACAGTCAATTGTGGATGAGATCCTATACTCTAGTCCTAGGTGCAGGCTTGTTCGGTACAGTAACGTAACCGAGACAATATGCTCTCTACCTGCATGGGCCACCACAAAAATATGTCACACCCCAGTCCCAAAAATACGTAGGACTAGGACACGTAAGCATGCCAGCCGCATGGATATGGCAACTCCAATATATGGAAACCAATTCCATACGTACGCTGTAATATGAATATAAAATCCACAAGTGGTATAAAATGTAATACAAGTCACAGGGTAAAATCTAAATCTCATCCACCAAAATCATATAGAAATAAATAACCAGTATCTATGAAACTAGATCTCAATAAGAAGTATCTAAGGATGATAGTTGGATGGAAACAAATTCACTACCAACTCGAATATAAGAGCAAATACAATATGAGTACAACACCACCACACAATATAAGAATACCAGATATCCATCACAGCTCGAAGAGAAGACATCCTCGGATCACATGTAACCATCCAAATCTGCGCTCCTGCAAATACTCAAGAAAAGATACACCTGGCAGCGGACCAGGTCCTCAGAGGGACGTAACAAGATACAGAAAATACGAGCCAATTTGAATACAGTAAACATGCATATGGTTTGAAAATAGATAAGTACGCTGTACATGACAATCTATATGAATGCAAATGAGGACAACTTTTCGACGTATGGGCAAGGGTAGGCTACTCGATCTACCTCACAACTCACGCACACGTCAATAGACATCAGAAATCGACATACCGCGGGGGTAGCGACCAGCGAGACTCCAGAAATCGATATACCGCGGGGGTAGCGACCAGCGCGACACACGCCCGTAGTGCGAACTATATACTATGGTTTACCAGAGTGGTTAAAAGCCCATACGCCTAATGATTGTCCTCTCATGATACTAGGTGTCAAGTGTGTGTCAACATATCTAATATATATAGTAATGACTGAACGAACTACACATGCAATAAATAAACAGAATTATAAATAGCATGCAAAGTACTGTAAACAATTTGGCAAGGTATCTTGCCTAGGGTCCTGCTGCTGGTATGAATCAGAGTCCAAGTCACAGTCCAAATAGCCTATGTATTACAAATTTATCACGTCAAAAGATAATTTATTTTAATTTATTTAATTCTGGAATAATTACTCTAAAATTCTATTTTAATCTTATTATTCTGATTTTTATGTTAATTCCTAAATTTTGCCTAAAGAAACTGAATTTTATCAACTCAAGACTCATGGCACGCAAATCGAGGCGATCTGTTGACCAAAAAGTCAACCGACACAAACTCAACTTTCATGCATGATTTCTTGTAGATTTTAGCATCAAAAATATGCTAGAATTTATAGCTTGTCCGAATTCAAATTCGTTTGGGAATTATGGCACATACAAATTTTGTATTGTGCACCGATGGTTAAATTCTAACCTAGAAGTTCTACAGAATTAACAGTATGTAAATACTTGGCAATAAATTCTAGGAAAAATATATGTTGATGATCTCGACATTAGCATTCCGAAACTTTAAACGGTTCATGATTCTGATTCCTAGTTCTCCCGGAATCGCGAAAATATTGAAACACATCTATTTTCGGACATGCTGTGCTCTACGAATTTTACAGAATTTAATACTCATAATTTAGAAAAACAAATTATATAATCAGAAACTAACCTTATTATCGTTCTAACAAAAAAAACTGGAGCGCGTTTGGAGTCCGGAGCTAGCAGATATCGTCTTTTTAATTCGTCATAACTAGTAGAAAATGAGACTGAATTTATGACGAATTTTGACTGATTTTGGACGAAAAAGAGAGGAATTTGGGGAAGAAAAATATGAAGGATGAGGTATTTATAATGGTGGAGACTACTTAATTAAATACAACTAGGATTGGTTAATTTGGATAGAATTATGATGAATTTAAATAAGGATATGATATACATTAAGTTGCTTTCCTAGTAGGTTCAGGATTTGAATTAATTTAAAGTAGAGTTTGAATCTATCTCAATAATTTATAATCTTGAATATAATTAAATATAATACAAATAATTTATAAAATCTTATTAATATCTATTAACACTAAATTAGCATCTATCTAATATTAAGACTATATATATCCAAATAAATCCTAATTAATTTCAAAAATCTAAAATAACCTAAAAATGATTCTAAATAAATATTTATATAAGTAAATATATCAAGAAATTTATTTGCTAATTAAATAACAGAATACTCTAAAGAAATTCAATATCTATAATAATATAAAATATACACAAAATATTTATTTTGGGTGAGGGGATTTACAATCTACCCAACTTACAAAAATTTCGTCCTCGAAATTAAAATAGAACATGATTTCTCTCTATCTAATCTCACTTGATCATAATCTAAAAGAATTTACCTCAAGTTTAATAATACAATTTTTACCCAACTTAGAATTTACCCATCTATCACATAAGGCTCTTAAACTTAAGAAAATATTCCTCAATTTATTTTCTCATGTCATTCAATCCTCAAAACTTTAACACCAACTATATCATATGTGATATGCCGTTAATCAATTATGAAAGATAGTCACCAAATAATGTGATTGGCCTATGGGGTATATCTTGTACTATCCGTGTATCACTTATATCCAAGCACGAGATTTCGTCTTTCTGAAACAAGGAAAGACGGAAAGCAACGAAAAAGAGTTCAAGGAGGGGTAATAGAATGGAAGTATGGGAATCAAAGCGTTTAAAAAATTCAAATGGGAATTGTCAAGACAGTTGTGGATTGAAATCTTAATTTGGTAATTTTTTATTCGCATGCTCACATCGGTACAGTTATGTACTTGATATGATATGCTTTGTCGTATCTAGAGAGTAAGTATATTTGTCTACTGGTCCACTATACATCTCAATCCACGTAAAATACTATTGCGAAGGGCGAATCAAGCGCATTATGGCTAGCTAGACCATAATACACTGATTCTGATTAGACAATTTGTATTAGTGTGGTTGATCAGGCCCCAATAACACATATGTCATGAACAAGCTCGATATAAGATTAAGCTTGCAAAAACTAGGCTATAATAGCAGCATAATTCAAGGTAGCACAGAAAATATAACGCTGGATTATGATGTGAGAAGTTATAAAATAATTCAAGTTCGCAAAAGCAAAAACAACATAAGCAATAATAATAAAAGACTCTACAATCTCTACGGTTATCATACAACCTCCTTATCTAAGTCGCTAGTCGACCAAATAGGGCAAGGACCTTTAAATTCTATGGTCTGAATAAACACTGTCGTCTTTTGCTAGCATGCGATAATTATCATTCGGTTACACTTCAATTAATAGGTCAAAAGACTATGTGATACTAGGTGTCAAATATTATGGTAAAACTTCTAACTAACTCTAGTAGTGTCTATACTACTCTCAAGTCTTCTTAATACATCAAGGGGTAATGGTATAACAATCTAAAGATAAGGAATTCTAGGTTCACTAGATATTCTAAACTTAATGGTGTGTTTATATTCTCGTTGTATTCTTAATAGGTGTGCTACTCTAATTATCATCTTAATAATATGGGTTCCTATATTCTAGCAGAAGACTATACTCAAGGAACTATTAGGGAAGCACATGAATCAAGCAGGATACAATTGTTCAAAATAGAACAGATAGGAGGAGATGAATCACAGTCAATTGTGGATGAGATCCTATACTCTAGTCCTAGGTGCAGGCTTGTTCGGTACAGTAACGTAACCGAGACAATATGCTCTCTACCTGCATGGGCCACCACAAAAATATGTCACACCCCAGTCCCAAAAATACGTAGGACTAGGACACGTAAGCATGCCAGCCGCATGGATATGGCAACTCTAATATATGGAAACCAATTCCATACGTACGCTGTAATATGAATATAAAATCCACAAGTGGTATAAAATGTAATACAAGTCACAGGGTAAAATCTAAATCTCATCCACCAAAATCATATAGAAATAAATAACCAGTATCTATGAAACTAGATCTCAATAAGAAGTATCTAAGGATGATAGTTGGATGGAAACAAATTCACTACCAACTCGAATATAAGAGCAAATACAATATGAGTACAACACCACCACACAATATAAGAATACCAGATATCCATCACAGCTCGAAGAGAAGACATCCTCGGATCACATGTAACCATCCAAATCTGCGCTCCTGCAAATACTCAAGAAAAGATACACCTGGCAGCGGACCAGGTCCTCAGAGGGACGTAACAAGATACAGAAAATACGAGCCAATTTGAATACAGTAAACATGCATATGGTTTGAAAATAGATAAGTACGCTGTACATGACAATCTATATGAATGCAAATGAGGACAACTTTTCGACGTATGGGCAAGGGTAGGCTACTCGATCTACCTCACAACTCACGCACACGTCAATAGACATCAGAAATCGACATACCGCGGGGGTAGCGACCAGCGAGACTCCAGAAATCGATATACCGCGGGGGTAGCGACCAGCGCGACACACGCCCGTAGTGCGAACTATATACTATGGTTTACCAGAGTGGTTAAAAGCCCATACGCCTAATGATTGTCCTCTCATGATACTAGGTGTCAAGTGTGTGTCAACATATCTAATATATATAGTAATGACTGAACGAACTACACATGCAATAAATAAACAGAATTATAAATAGCATGCAAAGTACTGTAAACAATTTGGCAAGGTATCTTGCCTAGGGTCCTGCTGCTGGTATGAATCAGAGTCCAAGTCACAGTCCAAATAGCCTATGTATTACAAATTTATCACGTCAAAAGATAATTTATTTTAATTTATTTAATTCTGGAATAATTACTCTAAAATTCTATTTTAATCTTATTATTCTGATTTTTATGTTAATTCCTAAATTTTGCCTAAAGAAACTGAATTTTATCAACTCAAGACTCATGGCACGCAAATCGAGGCGATCTGTTGACCAAAAAGTCAACCGACACAAACTCAACTTTCATGCATGATTTCTTGTAGATTTTAGCATCAAAAATATGCTAGAATTTATAGCTTGTCCGAATTCAAATTCGTTTGGGAATTATGGCACATACAAATTTTGTATTGTGCACCGATGGTTAAATTCTAACCTAGAAGTTCTACAGAATTAACAGTATGTAAATACTTGGCAATAAATTCTAGGAAAAATATATGTTGATGATCTCGACATTAGCATTCCGAAACTTTAAACGGTTCATGATTCTGATTCCTAGTTCTCCCGGAATCGCGAAAATATTGAAACACATCTATTTTCGGACATGCTGTGCTCTACGAATTTTACAGAATTTAATACTCATAATTTAGAAAAACAAATTATATAATCAGAAACTAACCTTATTATCGTTCTAACAAAAAAAACTGGAGCGCGTTTGGAGTCCGGAGCTAGCAGATATCGTCTTTTTAATTCGTCATAACTAGTAGAAAATGAGACTGAATTTATGACGAATTTTGACTGATTTTGGACGAAAAAGAGAGGAATTTGGGGAAGAAAAATATGAAGGATGAGGTATTTATAATGGTGGAGACTACTTAATTAAATACAACTAGGATTGGTTAATTTGGATAGAATTATGATGAATTTAAATAAGGATATGATATACATTAAGTTGCTTTCCTAGTAGGTTCAGGATTTGAATTAATTTAAAGTAGAGTTTGAATCTATCTCAATAATTTATAATCTTGAATATAATTAAATATAATACAAATAATTTATAAAATCTTATTAATATCTATTAACACTAAATTAGCAACTATCTAATATTAAGACTATATATATCCAAATAAATTCTAATTAATTTCAAAAATCTAAAATAACCTAAAAATGATTCTAAATAAATATTTATATAAGTAAATATATCAAGAAATTCATTTGCTAATTAAATAACAGAATACTCTAAAGAAATTCAATATCTATAATAATATAAAATATACATAAAATATTTATTTTGGGTGAGGGGGTTTACAGCTCATGCCAAAATAAATGCAGTGCAGCAGATAATGAAATAAATAGGGCAAGTAAATAACCATCTAAGTGAAATGCAAGTGAGAGCAACACGAGTACTCAGGCTGAGCCACTACAAGCTCTGTGTCGGGGAGCCGGTAGTGGTAATAACAAGTAATGTGCTTAGCTCTGCTACGAGAGTCTACGGCCTCACAATAGTAGTAGATATATAAAAAAATAGCCTGTAGCCTGTGTGTCTCTCCCCACCCAATGTAACCACGCATATCATGACCATAACGTCTCATGTCCATGTCAAGCGGGATCATAGCTAATGCAACAAGTCATAAGTATCTATGTATATAGTATCTCTGTCAAGTCCTGTATCCTATACAGAATCACCACGAATATCTCGGGAATATCCTGTCTCATGAAAGGTGTCAAGTGTCCTGGGTCATATGGTACTTGATCAGACAAGTACGAGAATAATAAGTGTCACGAACGTCCATCTCTAAATGACAGTACCCAACACTGCGTACAGTGTTGGCACCCGACTGATAATTGGACGCTAAGTACGTCACACGGTCCAAGGTTAAGCATGTACAGCAATATAAATAAAGCAAGGAAAATATATAACAATACTGCAGAGTTTGGCAAGGTACACTTGTCTGATGTCCGAATACCCACAACTGTCCCTGTATCTGTGGATCCGATAGGTACTACTCCAAAAGCTGTAATAAATATCACCAACAGTCTCAGAAGATGTCAAACAGCTAGAAATGCCTGTCCTTACGTCCAATTTGGACACAGGGGCAAAAAAGATATTTTCGGCCAAAGCGAGGTACACATGTGGGCCACTTTGCACCAAAAAGTGGGTCAGGATCAAAGGTCTCCAAATTCCTCAAACTTACTGTCTACAAGTCAGGAACGATGATACGAACCCAACGGAACTTCCAGAATTCGATTCCGATGAGCCGATCACAAAATCGCCCGTCGAGTGGAGCCTATAGGGCCCACGATACGCGATTTTGTCAACGTTCTCAGAATCGAACCAAACTTGGGTCACAGGACCAGCGTATCGCTATGAGTCCGATGGCACAAGTTTCGTCTCGATCCGACGTGTGTACACAAAGTTACAATATATTCCAGAAAAGTCGGATACGGGGTGTTGTTCGCGGATACGCGTTGATTTCGGTGTGCTCGCACATCCGAATCAGCTTCTGCGAAATCCCACACGACCGTATCAACGATGTGCACGTATCTGTGAAGACCGCACGCGACCAAGTTTTCCCGTTTGGCGGGGCACACTCAGTTCTGGGATAAAATGGGGCATTATTTTTCCTATTTTTGGATCGCGGTTTGCGATCACCACAGGACGCAATGCACCGAGCGGGTTGCACGGGCACCGAGAGGGTTATACAGACTACGCGTAGCAACTGACAGAATTGAAAACGGAGTTACGAGGTGAGAGAAATTGGTACCTGAACAGGGCTCCGTGAACGCTGAATTCTAAGTGTCCGAGCGTCAACTCCGTGTCCTGCGTATCAAGTTGCTGCGTCCAGTGCTAGGGTTCGCTGTGGCCGATGGCGCGAGCAGCCGAAGATGGCTAGGGTTCGCTGCGACGACCGGAGGGGTTCGCTGCAACGACCGGAGGGGGTCGCTGCGCCGACCGGAGTGGGTCGCTGCGCTGACGAAGTCGGGGACGCACAGCCGGAGATGGGGTTGGGGGCTCACAGCCGGTCGGGGTCGGGGCTGTGTCGCGGTGGGGGATCGGTCGGTCCGGCGATGGGGTCGTGCGGCGTCCCGGGGAGTCGAGCGGCTGGACGGTGTGGCTGCTGTTGGGGTAAGTCGACGGTGGCGGCGTCGACTCGGCCAGGCGGAGGTGGGGGTCGGGCTTGGCGGGGATGGGCGGAACGCAGCGGCGGCGACTAATCGTCAAGCGAGCGCCTGGGTCGATCACGGGGCGGCGGCTGCTTCTAGGGTTTCGGATTGGTCCGCACGTCGAGGCAGGGGGGGTTTAATACTACTACAGGGAATCCGGCGGGTAGGGTTCTCCTATGGGTTTCGGGTCGGGTTTGCTTGGTTCGGTTCGGTTTAGCAAACCAATAGCTTTTAGAGCTAAAAACGTTACTCCGGAGTCCAATAAATACACCCAAAAAAACCACATGTCCGACTTTTCGTTTTACACCGCAAAATCCTATTCCCATCATATTTTAATTAAAAATAACTGCATTTAAAAATCCTTAAATACCTTGGTTCTTTTCCAGAAATTGCCAAAAATCCGGGAATATTATTTTAAAAAAAATTATCCTGAAAATCAGGGTGTTTACAATCTTTCCTCCTTAAAAGGATTGCGTCCTCGCAATCAAAGAATAAACTACTAAAGAAAGAATTTTGGAAATACAAGGCCGCTTAGTTTACACTGTCTCCTCAAACAAGTGGGGGTATCGCTGGCGCATACTATCTTCTCGTTCCCAAGTCGATTCTCCAGGAGAATGATATTTCCATGCTACTCGAACCAGTCTGATTGTCTGTCCCCGCAATGTCTTCTCACTGACGTCGAGAATGCCAACTGGTTGCTCTTCATATCTCAAGCTTGTGCCTACTGCGATCTCTGAATGATCGACTACGTGACTTGGGTCGGTCACGTATCTTCGCAATTGTGAGACGTGGAATACGTCATGCACTCCCTCTAAGGATGGAGGTAATGCAAGACGATACGCCACCTCCCCAACGCGCTCTAGAATGTCAAATGGCCCAGTATATCTTGGGCTCAACTTGCCTCTTCTTCCGAATCTGATAGTACCACGAGTGGGCGAAATCCTCAAGAACACGTGCTCTCCTTCTTTAAACTCTAGGGGACGTCTGTGCGTATCTGCCCAATGCTTCTGTCTGTCCTGAGCTGCTCGTAGATGATTCTGAATCTGTTTTACCTTTTCCACTGTCTGCGTTACCAATTCTGGACCCAGTATTTGACGTTCACCAACGTCACTCCAACATATAGGCGATCTGCACTTCCTTCCGTATAATGCTTCAAATGGTGCCATCTGGATGCTAGCCTGATAACTATTGTTGTAGGAGAACTCCACTAAGTGCAAATGATCTTCCCAAGATCCCCCAAAGTCTAGCATACATGATCGTAATATATACTCCAAGATCTGAATAGTGCGCTCCGATTGGCCATCTGTCTACGGGTGGTAAGCCGTGCTGAATTTGAGTCTGGTGCCCAAACTCTCTTGTATGCTTCTCCAGAAATGAGAGGTAAATCTCGAATCTCGATCCGATACAATACTAACAGGCACTCCATGTAATTTGACGATTTATCGCATATACATGTCGGCTAGTACCTCTGTGGACTGTCCAACTCTAAATGGCAAGAAGTGTGCCGATTTAGTGAGTCGATCCACTATAACCCATACTGCGTCTCTTCCGCTGGGGCTCCTCGGAAATATTGTGACAAAATCCATCGTGATATGCTCCCACTTCCATTCCAGTATAGGAAGCGGCTGTAACATACCTGCAGTCCTATGATGTTCGGCCTTTACTTGCTGGCAGACTAAGCATTTGGCCACAAATCTTGCAATCTCTCTTTTTATTCCATGCCACCAGTAATACTGTCTCAAGTCTCGGTACATCTTGGTTCCTCCTGGGTGAACAGAGTACATAGAGCTATGTGCTTCCGTCATTAACTCCTGTCTCAATTCTCCATTTGGAATATACAGGCGATTTTCAAACCTCAATGTCCCGTCTTCATGTATGCGAAGTCCTGTCTGCATGCCCGCTTCTGTCCACTCTTTTAACCTTCTAAATCTAGCATCGGTGGGCAATGCCTCCTTAATCTTCTCCACTAGGGATGACTTAATTTCAAGATTAGCCATTAAGCCACTCTGTCCTGGTAAGACAACCTCTATCTGAAGCTCTTGTAGGTCTCTCAATAACTCTGGCTGCATCATCAAGAAATAAGCCGTAGGCTTCCTGCTTAGTGCATCTGCGACGACGTTCGCCTTTCCCGGATGATACTGCAGATCGATGTCAAAATCTACCATCAATTCAAGCCAACGCCTCTGCCTCATGTTAAGCTCCTTCTGGGTATATACATACTTCAGACTTTTGTGATCGGTGAAGATTTCTACCTTTTTTCCATAAAGATAGTGCCTCCATATCTTCAATACAAATATAACCGCTGCTAACTCCAGATCGTGTATTGGGTAGTTCTTCTCGTGAACCTTCAACTGTCTCGATGCATAAGCAATGACTTTGCCATGTTGCATCAAAACACATCCCAGTCCACTACCCGATGCATCACTGTACACAACAAAACCTCCTAACCCTGAAGGAAGAGTCAAGACAGGTGCTGTTGTTAATCTTCTCTTCAATTCTTCGAAGGCCTTCTGGCAGTCTTCTGTCCATATAAACTCCTGGTCTTTACGTGTCAGCTTCGTCATCGGTTCTGCAATCCTAGAGAAATTTTCTACAAACCTTTGGTAATATCCCGCAAGTCCGAGAAAATTTCTCACCTCTGCAACTGATGTGGGTGTAGGCCAAGTCTATATTGTCTCAACTTTCTCTGGATCCACTGAAAGTCCTTCTCCTGAGATGATATGTCCCAAGAAAGGTACTTTGTCCATACAGAACTCACACTTACTAAGTTTGGCGTATAACTTCTCCTGTCTCAAGGTCTCTAACACGATTCTGAGATGCTCCTCGTGCTCTTCATGGATCTTGGAATATATGAGAATGTCGTCAATGAACACCACCACGAATTTATCCAAGAACTGAAGAAAGACTCTGTTCATTAAGCTCATAAACACTGCTGGCGCATTGGTTAAACCAAACGGCATCACCAAGAACTCATAATGTCCATACTTGGTCCTGAAAGCTGTCTTCGGGATGTCTTCCTTCCTTACTTTGATCTGATGATAGCCGGATCGAATGTCAATCTTCGAAAATACCCTTGCACCACTCAATTGATCGAATAGATCATCAATGTGTGGTAAGGGATACCTGTTCTTGATGGTTACAGCATTCAGTGCCCTATAGTTAATGCATAATCGCACTGTTCCATCCTTTTTCGGCACAAATAATATGGGTGCTCCCCAAGGTGAAACACTGGGCCGAATGAAACCCTTCTCCAGAAGATCATCAACCTGTTCTTTCAACTCCACTAACTCTTTAGGTGCCAGCCGATATACTGATGAAGTGATAGGCTCTGCTCCTGGAGTTAAGTCTATTATGAATTCTATTTCCCGATCAGGCGGTAAACCTGAAAGATCATCGGGAAATACATCCACAAACTCAGATATGACTCTTGGGTAACCTGTCTCTCCTTCTACAGATAGTACCCTAAGAGTAGGCTGAACTCCTTGCTCTACTGCTCCTCGGAGAAACTCGAATTCTGGATGTCCTGGCGGTCTAAATATAACCTTTCCCAGCCGACAATCAAGAGTCGCATGGTACTAACTTAACCAGTCCATACCAAGTACGATATCATAGTCAGGCATCAAAAAGATCAGAAATTGGGCTCGCATCTCCCTCCCACAAACTACTACAGAACATGATCTACAGACGTCACTAACCGGAATAATTTTACCTCCCGTAAGAATTCTCTTCATCTTTGGAAGGGGTGCGGTAGCTACTCTATGGGTGGCAACAAAGCTAGCTGCTATAAATGAATGCGATGCTCCAGAATCAAATAATGCTACAGCTGGTAATGAAGCTACTAAAATAGTACCTGCGATGACCTCGCCTGCTGTAGCCTCCTGCTCAACAGCTAATGTGAATACCTGGCCTCTTTCCTGAGCTGGACCTCTCTGCTGTTGCTGCTGCTGCTGAAATAGGACTACCTGTGGTGCCAGTGGGGGTCTCTGCTGGTAGCCTACTGTAGCTGGTGGTCTGACTCCTCCAGCTCCTGTCTGCTGTGCTCCTACTGCTCATGTAGCTGGTCGTGGTACAGGTAAGGCTAATCTCGGTGCTCCCTCTCTTGGTTTGGTGTAGTCTCTAGAAAAGTGCTGGTCTAATCCGCAAAGCAGGCATAGTCCCAACTTACGCCTGCACTCTCTCTCAATGTGTCCTACCTTGCCGCAGTGGTGACAGGTAGGAAGAGATATGGCCTTATGTGCTGCTCTCTCCGGTATACTCCTTTGGAATCATTTTGCAGAATCTCCAGGTGCTGTCTTGGTTGGTGCGGATGTTTTTGGCCTCTTTAGATTCGATTCCCTTCTATTGACGTGCTCCATGCGTCGTGCTGCTGCAAGGACCTCAGTATAAGATGTAGGTGCGACCGAGCCAATCAATCTCTGAAGCTCGAACTTTAGTCCATCAAAGAACTTTTCAGCTTTCTCTTCCTCTGTCGAGATCAATGTCGGAGCGAAGCGACTTAGGCGTATAAATTCTGCGTTGTATTCTTCCACTGTCATACTGCCTTGGATGAGGCGGTTGAACTTATCTCTGAGCTCTGATCGTGCAACTGCCAGAATATACATCTCTTGGAAGAGTCTGGAGAACTCTTCCCATGTGACTCGGTCCTGTCCGAGCCTCCTTTCTTCTGCTAGCCACCAGTGATGCGCATTATCAGTTAACTGCATTCTGACTGCAGTCATCCACTTCTCTCTCAGAAGTTCAGCGGCTTCCAACTGATGTTGTATGTTTGTGAGCCATTCATGAACTTCGGTTGGTCCCTCTTTACCAGAAAATGTACGAGGCTTGAGGTGACGGAAATCGGTGATAGATCCCATCGCTGTTCGCCTCGTTGGTGGATTTGCCTGCTCCAATGCGGACACCAGGCTGGTCCTCAGATACTCTGCCTCCTGGCGATGGGCCTCTTGCTGAATCTGCTGCTGGGCCTGCATTATGGCATACATCATCTGAAACATCTGTTGCTCGTCCATGGCTTGTCCGGACAGAAAAACGGGCATCTGGAGAGTGAACTGTGGTGGAGGTGGGATGTCATCTCTCCGGAACCTTGGATTAGGCTGACCGGTTTGATCGCTCTGCGATGCTTGTCCTCCATCCCCTGGGGTCACTCCGTCTGTATAAGTAACCACAGTATCGTATGGCGTGTCCAAAGGAATCTCGTCTCCGTTCCTGGGATCCATTTCTCTGCAACCAAAAGATAAACTATAAGAAGGCACCAAGGAATCAACACAGGATGCAGTTCAAGTAACAATTTCGAGTTCGATATAGAGTTCAATACTGGTTTAGATAATGGATGAGATCCTACAATCTATCCTATCCTTAGGGCAGGCTGGTTCGATCCCTAAGTTGAAACCGAATAATTTAGTCGTAGACCTGCATGGGCCACCACAAAAACCATGTCACACCCCAGTCCCAAAATACCGAGGGACCAGACACGTGGCAATGGCCAGCAGTACGCACCGATGGACAAATCCAATTTAATGGATCCATCAGGGCATACTTAAGCTGTAAAATAACAAGTCTACGACAATCATGGCACAACTAATCTCATCCACACAAGATATAAAATATGATCCACAGAGTAAATAAAGAAATATAAATCATCAATCAGTCTCAACAAAGTACTTCGGGTATCAACCCGTTAAACATCTGTTACAATGTTTCAACAGACTAGAAATAAATGACTAAAATAAATAAATAAGTACTGAGCATGAACAGGGATGCTCAGGAGAAGTCCTCAGCTAACACCTCATCCTCGGATGGTGGTACCGCTCCTGGATCAGCTCCAGCTCCGGTCCCGTATACCTCGGGATAGATCTCGTCCTCAAATCCTGGGGACATAATCCGGATCCAGGTCCTCAGGTGACATAGCAAGGTACAAGAAAGCTCATGCCAAAATAAATACAGTGCAGCAGATAATGAAATAAATAGGGCAAGTAAATAACCATCTAAGTGAAAATGCAAGTGAGAGCAACACGAGTACTCAGGCTGAGCCACTACAAGCTCTGTGTCGGGGAGCCGGTAGTGGTAATAACAAGTAATGTGCCTAGCTCTGCTATGAGAGTCTACGGCCTCACAATAGTAGTAGATATATAAAAAAATAGCCTGTAGCCTGTGTGTCTCTTTCCACCCAATGTAACCACGCATATCATGACAATAACGTCTCATGTCCATGTCAAGCGGGATCATAGCTAATGCAACAAGTCATAAGTATCTATGTATATAGTATCTCTGTCAAGTCCTATATCCTATACAGAATCACCACGAATATCTCAAGAATATCCTGTCCCATGAAAGGTGTCAAGTGTCCTGGGTCATATGGTACTTGATCAGACAAGTACGAGAATAATAAGTGTCACGAACGTCCATCTCTAAATGACAGTACCCAACACTGCGTACAGTGTTGGCACCCGACTGATAATCGGACGCTAAGTATGTCACACGGTCCTAGGTTAAGCATGCACAGCAATATAAATAAAGCAAGGAAAATATATAACAATACTGCAGAGTTTGGCAAGGTACACTTGCCTGATGTCCGAATACCCACAACTGTCCCTATATCTGTGGATCCGGTAGGTACTACTCCAAAAGCTATAATAAACATCACCAACAGTCTCAGAAGATGTCAAACAGCTAGAAATGCCTGTCCTTACGTCCAATTTGGACACAGGGGCAAAAAGGACATTTCTGGCCAAAGCGGGGTCCACATGTGGGCCACTTTGCACCGAAAAGCGGGTCAGGGTCAAAGGTCTCCAAATTCCTCAATCTCAGTGTCTACAAGTCAGGAACGATGATACGAACCCAACGGAACTTCCAGAATTGGATTCCGATGAGCCGATCACAAAATCGCCCGTCGAGTGGAGCTTGTGGGGCCCACGATACGCGATTTTGTCAACGTTCTCAGAATCAGACCAAACTTGGGTCACAGGACCAGCATATTGCTACGAGTCCGATGGCGCAAGTTTCGTCTTGATCTGACGTATGTACACAAAGTTACAGCATGTTCCAGAAAAGTCAGATACGGGGTGTTGTTCGCGGATACGCGTTGATTCCGGTGTTCTCGCACATCCGAATCAGCTTCTGCGAAATCCCACACGACCGTATCAACGATGTGCACGTATCTGTGAAGACCGCATGCGACTAAGTCGTCCCGTTTGACAGGGCGCACTCAGTTCCGGGGTGAAACGGGGCATTATATTTCCTGTTTTTGGATCGCGGTTTGCGATCACCACAGGACGCGATGCACCGAGCGGGTTGCACGGGCACCGAGAGGGTTATACAGACTACGCGTAGCAACTGACGGAATTGAAAATGGAGTTACAAGGTGAGAGAAATCGGTACCTGAATAGGGCTCCGTGAACGCTAAATTCCAAGTTTCCGAGTGTCAACTCCGTGTCCTGCGTATCAAGTTGCTGCGTCCAGTGCTAGGGTTCGCTGTGGCCGATGGCGCGAGCAGCCGGAGATGGCTAGGGTTCGTTGCGCCGACCGGAGGGGGTGGCTGCGCCGACCGGAGGGGGTCGCTGCGCCGATGAAGTCGGGGACGCACAGCCGGAGATGGGGTCGGGGGCTCACAGCCGGTCGGGGTCGGGACTGTGTCGCGGTGGGGGATCGGTCGGTCCGGCGATGGGGTCGTGCGGCATCCCGGGGAGTCGAGCGGCTGGACGGTGTGGCTGCTGTCAGGGTAAGTCGATGGTGGCGGCGTCGACTCGGCCAGGCGGAGGTGGGGGTTGGGCTTGGCGGGGATGGACGGAACGTAGCGGCGGCGACTGATCGTCGAGCGAGCGGCTGGGTCGATCACGGGGCGGGGCTGCTTCTAGGGCTTCGGATTGGTCCGCACGTCGAGGCAGGGGGGGTTTAATACTGCTACAGGGAATCCGGCGGGTAGGGTTCTCCTATGGGTTTCGGGTCGGGTTTGCTTGGTTCGGTTCGGTTTAGCAAACCAATAGCTTTTAGAGCTCAAAACGTTACTCCGGAGTCCAATAAATACATCGAAAAATACCACTTGTCCGGCTTTTCGTTTTACACCGCAAAATCCTATTCCCATCATATTTTAATTCCAAATAACTGCATTTAAAAATCCTTAAATACCTTGGTTCTTTTCCAGAAATTGCCAAAAATCCGGGAATATTATTTAAAAAAAATTATCCTGAAAATCAGGGTGTTTACACTACTAGCCTAGAAAAGTTATGCAGGTCAAGAACAGGCCATCTACTATCTCAGTAGGATGATGGTCGGCACAGAGTACAGATACAACCACGTTGAGAAGGAGTGTCTCGCTCTAGTCTTCTCTATTCAGAAGACCCGACATTATGTGGCAGGACCAACCATCCATGTGATCTCGTGAGTTAATCCTCTCATGGTCCTTATGACTAAACCCGGAGTGCTCAACTCTCGCCTAGCCACATGGGCAATACTGTTGTCACCGTATGATATGATATTTATCCCACAAAAGGTGGTCAAAGGCCAAACATTGACAGATTTTCTGGCAGCCCATCATGTACCAGAAAACTCTAAGCTCTACGAGGAGATCCCAGATGAAGTAGCAGACTCAAACATGACTACAGGCACAAAAGTCATTTGGCGAATGTTCTTCGATGGTGCTTCAAGAATAGGGCCCAAAGGAGATATTATCGCTGGCATCAGAATAATACTGATATCCCTATACGATCTGGTCAATAATCGCGCTTACTCCCTTACAGAGCCATGCTCCAACAATGTGGTAGAGTACAACGCCCTTGTCATTGGACTCCAACTCGCTAAACAAGTGGGAGTAGACTACCTGGAAGCCTATGGCGATTCCAAGATGATAGTCAGTCAATTCCGAGGTGAGTACGAAGTCCGAAATGAAGACTTAATTCCCTACTACCAAGCCGTTCTGGAAATAATCTTCACCTTAGAGGGGTTCTTCATAATGTATGTCCCTCGACTGTACAACATCAAGGATGGAGCCATGGCCGGCCTCGCAGCCTCTTTAGCTTTTCCTGTCAATACTCATGAACTTATTACCGTGGTAGGTCAAGAGCTAGTCTGCCCGAAGAACAACCTATGTTTGTGTGCCTGAGCTACTCAGTAGAGACAAGCACCGACTCTCAAGACTAGATAATCTCATTCATCGACTACGTAGTCTTTGGAATTCTCTCCGAGAACCCAAAGGAAGCCACTTCCATTGGAAGATGTTCCCTCTGGTCCTATTATGATACGGCTACCAAAATATTGTATCGTCGTTCCTACGAAGGTATTCTACTACAATTCCTATCAAATGCAAAAGCAAAGCAAGCTCTCCACGAGGCTCATGATCGAGTTTGCGGTGTCCATCATCCCGAACCCAAGCTACAGGATTGTCTCCGGAGAATGGGTTACTATTGGCCGACAATGGTAGCGGATGCTGTCGAATCCCAAGAGTGCCAAATCCATACAGAATTTATCGACCAACCCTCAGAATTCCTACACCTAATGGTAGCATCTTTGTCATTTGAAGCGTGGAGAATGGATATTATATGGCCAATTAGTCCACCTTCTTCTAAGGGACAACAGTTCATCTTGGCTATCACCGACTACTACTCCAAATGGATAGAAGTTGTTCTACTCGCTGAAGTCAAGACCTCAAACATGCTCAGCTTTGTCAAGCATCATGTCATATACCGCTTCAGATTGCCACGGAGGATCATCCACAACAATGGTCCACAGTTTATAAGTCATGCTTTTTAACGGTTTTGTGACAAAAACTGAATCTGAAACATGGCCTGGAATTCCTACAACCAAGCAGCAAATGGTCTGACGAAAGCATTCAACAAGACTATCATAAAGCTACTCAAGAAGTTCGTATCATTCAATAAGCGCGACTAGAATGAGAAGTTGGGTGAATGTCTCTGGGCCTATCGCACAACAGTCCGGACACCTACTGGCAGCACTCTATTCTCCTTAGTTTACGGAAGCGAAGCGGTCCTCCCACTTGAGATCCAAATTTTGTCACTCCAAGTGGCCCTCTCTAACCAATTGACCGTTGACGACAATCATCGTCGACGACTACAAGAGTTAGAAGCACTCGACAAGGAAGGCAGTGACTAGTGAAATGCTCCAATTATCGAAGCAATGGTAAGGTGCGCTAAGTGATACCATGTTGTAAAATTAAATAATAAAAAAATATCGTATTCTATTTCTAAGTGGGTTCGAGCTAGCCTCAGTCTCACTATCTAAGCCAAGTAGGTCTAATTCTTGGGTGAGGGGGGTTTCACAATCCAGCTAACTTAAAACAATCTCGTCCTCAAAATTAAAATAAGGCATAATTTATTAATCCTTCATGTACATAAGGCAAGTCAATCGCAATCTACTTGCGATAATTAAAATCCTAATCATATCCATCGCAATCACTTCAAGGTTAAGATGACCATTGTTCCAATCAAAATTCAACATATGGTTATCTCTTCTCACTTTTTCAAATTATCCACACCCAAATTTAAATTAAATCCATATAACATCTTTAAGATTTAAATACGCATATAAATTTTACCTCACGATCTCCAACTATCATAATCTCCTCTAGAAAGTAATTTGAGTCCAATATTATTCCTATTTTCACTTATAAATTTTTGTATTCTTCAACTTTTTAAATTCCATTCACATCCTTAATATTTCAAATAGGTAGTCCAACCATCAAATTTTAATTCTTAATTTAAATCATCAAATTAAAAAAAAATTAAAGCAGTCCACCAATGTTCAAGTATGAAATTCTATATTTATCCTCCAAATTCAAATTGATGATTTTACCTTCAATATTCAAAAATTTAAATCATGTACTTAAGGTGTAAATATTGGGTCCTCAATATCAAGATTTTAAAATTCATTAATCCTCATCATCTTAGTCATTTTTCTAAAATTCTCAAAATTAAAATGGCTTGAACCTCTCCCAATCTAATCTTACTCGATCACAATTTAAAAGAAATTTCTCTCGAGTTGACAATGCACTGCTACCCAACTTAGAATTTACCCATCTATCACATAAGTCTATATACTTTAAGAAAAATATTCCTTAATTTATTTACTCATGTCATTCAATCCTCGAAACTTCAACATCGATTATATCATATATGATATGTCCTTAATTACGAAAGAATAATCCTCAAGTATGTAATCGGCCTATGGGGTATACCTAGTACTCTCTGTGTATCAAACTTATACCAAGCACGAGGTTTTGTCTTTCTAAAATAAGGAAAGACGGAGAACAATAATAAAGAGTTCAAGGACGAGGTAATAGAATAGAAGTATCGGGATCAAGGCGTTTAAAGAATTCAAATGGAAATTGTTAAAGCAGTTGTTGATTGAAGTCCTATTTTGGTAATTCTTTGTTCGCATGCTCGTATTAGTACAGTTATGTAACCGATACGATATGTCAGACATGTCTAGGGCAAGTATATTTGTCTACTAATCAACTATGTATCTCAATCCACGCAAAGTAGTATTGCGAAGGGCGAACCAAAATGTACTAAGGTTGTCCAAACCGTAATACACTGATTTTGATTAGACAATTGTATCAGTAGGCGTCCCCAATAATACATATCTCATGATCAAGTTCGATAAAAGAATAAACTTGTAAAACTAGGCTATAAAATAGCAGCATAAGTCAAGGTAGTATATGAAATATAAATGCGCTAGATCATGATGAAAGAAGTCACAACATATTTCAAGTTCACAAGAAGTTAAGACTATACAATCTCTACAGTTGTCATACAACTCCTTTTCTAAGTCTCTAATCGACCAAATAGGGCATGGGCCTCTAAATTCTACCGTCTGAATAAACACTGTCATCTTTTGCTAGCATACAGGTAATGTCATTCAGTTACACTACATCGATGGGTCAAGAGGATTATGTGATACTAAGTTGTGAGGTATACTATCCAACTTATAATAATAAACTAATACTGTACTATTTTAAGGATACCGTAGAAGCTCCTGTTAAGGTCTACGAGAAAGGGTCTCGGTACTTATTAGGGTATCCTCTTACATTACATAGGTTATGGTTGTCTTAAGTCTTAATCATAGTGCTCATAAAGCAAGTATCAATAGTAAGGATAGAAGAGTTACTGGCCGTCAAGGGGAAAGGGATCTATCTTGTATCGATGTGGGGGTACAAATTACGTGACTTAAAGCTAAGAGGTAATCATTAGGTCATAATCTACAATAATAACTTAAACTTTCAAGTTCTAATTACCAATCACATAATTCAAAAATTCAAGAGTAACAACCAAAATCCTAGCAAGCTATATATATCCTAACATAGAATAAAATTACTTGGTCTATAATCAGAAGTGTTAGATGGCACGAGTTGAAGATGAAGAGAAAAAATGTAATCAGTTGTCGCACAATTAGCGAACGTTAAGGTCGCAGAGGAACAACATATGAAATTAAAATAGGGGGCTATAGATATCATCATGATTTCCTAAGGGAAAGGGGTATGCTAGTTGCTATGTTCGAGGTATGATCAAGGAAAAAGTGTTGATTACATTCCTCTAGGCTTCCTAAGGTGCTGTCTACTAATAATAAGACAATGATCTAAGTTTATAGTTCTCCAATACTATCTAACTATGAAGGTCAGGTTCAGTCCTAATTTTTAATTTTTGGTTTTTCTATTGGTTCCTCAATACTAGGGTCAAACATTATGGTAAACTTCTAACTAACTCTAGTAGTGTCTATACTACTCTCAAGTCTTCATAATACATCAAGGGTAATGGTAAACCAATCTATGGATACGAAATTCTAGGGTTCATTAGATATTCTAAACTTAGTGGTGTGTCTATATTCCCGTTGTATTCTTCATAGGAGGTTACCCTACTTATCATCTAACAACAGGGACTTCTATATTCCAGGAGAGGCTATACTCAAGAAATTATCAGGGAAGCACATGAATCAAGCAGGATGCAAATATTCGAATAGAATGGATTAGAAGGAGAGCGAATCATAGTCGATTGTGGATGAGATCCTATACTCTATTCCTAGGTGCAGGCTTGTTCGGTACAATAACGTAACCGAGACAATATGCTCTTGACCTGCATGGGCCACCACAAAAACATGTCACGCCCCAGTCCCAAAATACGTAGGACTAGGACACGTAAGCATGCCAGCCGCATGGATATGGCAACTCTAATATATGTAAACCAAACCCATACATACGCTGTAATATGAATATCAAATCCATAAGTGGTATAAATCTATCACAAGTCACAGGGTATAATCTAAATCTCATCCACAGAAATCAAATATGAATAAATAACCAATATCTATGAAACTATATCTTAATACAAAGTATCTAAAGATGATAGTTTGATGGAAACAAATCCACTACCAACTCGAATATAAGAGTAAATACAATATAAGTACAATACAACAACCACAATATAAGAATACCAGCTAACAATCACGGATCGAAGAAAAGACATCCTTGAAACATATATAACCATCCGAATCTGCGCTCCTGCGAATACTCAAGAACAGATACACCTGGAAGGGCCAGGTCCTCAGAGGGACATAACAAGATACATAAAAGTATGCCAATAAAGTACTGAAATAAATATCCAATTGGTCGCCTAACCGTCTAAGTGAATACAGTTAAGAACAACTTTCCCAACGCTTGGGCTATCTGGCTAAAATGGGATTGGCATGGTTCTCTTGGAGATCCAGGGGCCTACAAAGGCACGTCATCTTTTGAACGGCGGAGGCCCGCCTGATAATATATAATATATAGTGGTCATCATGACCGCGCATCTCCGGCGGAGCGTACGGGTTACATAAGGAAAGTGCAACGGAGCCCACACGCCTTACTTATTGTTCTTCCCACCCCATGCTCTAAGCATGTCACATCCATGACATGATAATACCTCTAATAACTGCCAAGTCTACTAGCATGCAAAGTTTTTAACAGCAGTTATTCCTAACGCACGGCCACACGTACAGGAGTCCAAACCCTGCACACAAGTCCGTGATCTACATGAGACTCATAACTCGTATAACAACTGGGTCACGGCCAATGAACCTAATGATGCTAAATGATAATGGGGTAGTCTCATAAACAAGGTCAACGCAAATACATAAATAAAAATATATCGCGACGACACCGTCGCGCGCATTTTATATAACAGTTAAAATATATGAACTAAAGACAGAAAATAAAGTTGCATGCAACATATGGAATATGAATAACAGTACAATGGCAAGGTATACTTGCCTGGCAAGAAGCTGCAAAATGTAACGTTCAGATATCCAATACACAGGACCAGAAGCTATGGCCTCAGAACAAATATCTCTGGATGCTGAAATAGATATCATCAACATTCCCAGAATAAGCAAAATAGCTAGAAAGCACTTCCCTCCAATTTGGACACAGGGGCAAAACGGTAATTTTGGGTCAAAGTGGGGTCCACGTATGGCCTACATTGCACCGAAAAATGTGCCAAGGGTAACAGTCTCTAAATGGGACAAGTTATAGGTCAAACAAACTCTAAATGTCAATACGAACCCAACGATATGTCCAAATATGGATTCCGATGGACCGAACACAATTTTGCCCAAAAAGTCAACCGTGGGGCCCGCCAATTGGCGACTTGGTCAACTGTCTCAGAATTACGTAAAAATTGGGTCACAGGACCAGCACATTACCATGAGTCCAGTGGCGCAAGTTTTGTCACAATCTGACAGGCGTGCAAAAAATGCTCGCGACTTCCATAAAAGTTGCGATACAGAGTGTGTCCGCGGATACGGGCTGCTTTCGGCGTGCACACGCGTCCGAATCAGTTTTTACAAATTTTTACGTGTCTGGTTACGCTGTGCGCACCGTTCGGTACACTTGGTACACGGCGGGGCGGTCCCGTTTGGCGGGGCGCGCTCCGTTTCACAACTTTTGAAAATCTGGAAAAAAGTGGGTTCACGGAATTTTCCAACGAATTTAATTCTATCTACAGCAGTTAATAATCTAGGGTTATTTAACAAAAATTAAACTAGGTCAAGTGTTCTACGCATACCAAAAAGAATCACCGAATTCGGATCTCTGTGGTAGAAGTTACGAACTCGAACCATGGGTGATCACCGCAGTTTTCTGCGATTCCAGAATTTGGTCTATTTTCGCCAACTTTGGCACTGTTTTTGCCTATGGGTACACGTTGTTCGAGGTCTACTATTACATAGATATGGAAGAGGGTTAAGGGATGAGCATACCGGTGAAGACGGGGTGGCGTTTGGTTGAACGAGACGACGGAAAACAACTCCGGAACACAGGTACCTCGCTGTGGAATCTGCAGTGCGAGGGGTCGCGGTCGTCGGATTGGTTTGGACGGCCTGGCGGGGTTCTCCGGCTACGGTGGCGGCGCTCTCTAGGTCTAGATGGGAAGAGGGGGAGTTTGGATGATTCTAGGGTTAGGGTTTTATTGAAAAAGTATTATATATAGATATATATATATATATATGAAAGGGAGAGAGGAGGGGGATGTTCCGCTAACGTGGGGGGGTGTCTTGTGTTTGAAAACAGGTTGCTGAGAATGGCTCACATTTGCAAGGGGGTCTGGTCGTGGGATTACAAAGGGGCGGGTATTGGCTGTTGGTAGGTGGGATGGTAGTTGTATTTGGTTAATAGGTTAATTAATAGTTTTTTTTTTCTTTTCTTTTCTTTACTCTTTAAATATATATATATATATATATATATATATATATATATATATATATATATATATATATACTCATAGAAAAATCTAGGATTATATGAATGTACACCATTAAGCTAGCAACTGCTCAAGGGGTCTCCTACATGAAATAAATTCTGAAAAAAATCCTAATGGTCCCATAAATATCCTCTAAGTGTACCAACACCTAAAATAAAAATTATTAAAAATCTATTTCTTCCAATTAGCACATAATTACTATAATTAAATTAATAAATAATAATAATAATAATACGGTTTTTAGAAATAGGGGTTTTACAGCTCTAGGGCTTCGTCTTAGTGCCAACAATGAAGCTAGTATCCCGATCAAAGCCGGACGGTGGTGCATTCACGGCTACATGAAAGTTAGCCACTACATGAATAATATGTGCTAAAACCTTAACATCTGGCAGCGTGAATCGGACATGGGTATTGGTGGCAGAATAATAATCCCAGGCTCGAGCCCTATCAAGAAGGCTACCCTCAAAACCAAGATATGGGCTGGGATTTCTCAACATGAGTTGGGTTGTACCCAAACTGGTGAGCAAACCTACTCGATAGATACGGCTCTAAGAAGACAATGTTCCGATTTCGGTACACTAAATACGAATGTCAGATGGAGAGTAACCACTGAAGAGCCTCGAAGATAAGACCTGACGGTCAGCATCACCATCACAAATGAACTTTATTTACCTCATCCTCAGTGAATTTCGGGACCGAGACAAAAAAGAATAATTTTTCATATGGAGAGTGTGTGCTGACATGCAGGAACCATTGTATGAGCCCAAGGCATCCTACCATATCGACGAATGAAGGTGTCAGCTTCCGTCGTCATCCCCTCGAGGCCAAGACTCATTAGAGATGGGTAGTATATTAGCAACCGCCCCATTAAATAATAATAAGGCATCTCAACCTGATTGAAATCCCCGAGACCGTCATAGTCTAGCACTTTGTTGGTAAAAGCACGAAGTCCGCGATAGATAGCGCAAACCATTGCTGGGAGTAAGGCGAGGCGGTGACCAAAAGCCAACTTCACAACAGGGATGATAAGGTTGCGGCTAGCCATCTCAATAGACCCAGAACCTCCCGGGACTACGTAATTTTGTAGCCATACCATCAAGAATCCAGCCAACACGGCTTTGTCCAAAACTGGTTGGATATCTTGATAAAAATAACTGAAGGTATCGCCAGAGCTACCAAACCCCTCACCGGTTGCAGTCGTTCTCTTAGTGTTGTGTGCCAAATCATGGATGACCATGTAAGACCAGGGTGTTCGAATGGTGTCCTGGCCCAAAGCTATGATTTCAAAAAGATGATGGATCCAGGCAATGGTATGGGGTAACATCCCCTCCGTGCTTTTATCCCTCTTCTATCGAGGTTTGTTAACAAGTGCTATGGTGACACAATAACCCCCGGTACATTGCAAGGAACCCCGGGTGTTGTTCCTCCAATTCCTTGAATTCCTTATTATCAGGCGTATACTCTTCATACGGCTCCTCGCCCCAGGGAAACCACGAGATATCGTACATCTCGTGAAGGGCGAGTCACATCTCCCCACCAGGGGTAAAGAATGTCCAAATACGACAGTTGTACATTTCGGTCAAGGCCACGAATAACATTGGATTCTTCTCCAGGCAAAAACATGAACCCCTTATGGCATAATAGAAAAATTGGCCTCCTTTAAAAACTGCCCGTGACTTCTCTAGTACCCACATGGTCAAAATGATCCAAGAAGGTGAATAATGCACCTAGTTGAGCAGGCATATTTTTCTGTTGG